>CM021107.1:269389084-269856277 GCA_007115665.2 Sequoiadendron giganteum
TCAACCATTTTCAAAATAAATTAGTGGTTTAGAAAGTAGACTCAGAGCTCTCTAATCCTTTTTTTTTTATCCATCTCAATATTTTGAGTGTAACTATCATCAATTTCATGTCCAAGGTTAGTATTTCCTGATTTCAAAAAAAAGGTGTTCACTTAAGTCCCCTTTTGGAAACCATCTTTGTGCACTTGCAGAGAATAATCAACAAAATGCTAATATACCAAACCATCAAATCTATACACAAAAAAGACTGTATTTTGTTACTCATGAATGTCCATAATCAGTAAGATTTAGTAAACATGTATGAAATTGTTGTATTTCATGTTTACTATAGCATTCATGTTTACTGTATATTCAATTATGTCCATAATCAGAAACCAAGCATTTATCAGAGTGTTGGAAAACAACTTCCTTCGGCCCTCAGCTTGGATTTTAACTTTAGTCACTCCTTTAAAAAGATGACAAAACAATGAAACAGTAAAAAAAAGCTCATAGAAATCTGAAAATTATATTCTTAATGAAAATTAGGAATCCTAAAACAAAGATATCATCAATTCTTGTTCAATTGGAGATTTATGTAAAAACTAGGTATAAGTGCATATCACAAGCACCATCCAAAAATGTGTTTTCCTGATCCAAATGCAAGTCATATCCAACATATTATGGAGGAAGTGTAGTTAGTATGATTTTGGAGTCTATAACCAAACTTTTTGTAAATCAAGGAATTATGATCCAAAATTAAGTCTAAATCCCAAGTGGATATTTGGTGGCAACCAAAAAGAAATTAACATCTATGGAAAGACTTTGTAAACTTTAAAAAAAAAATGTGATCCAAGCATATTCCAAATTCCAAGTTACCGAGGATAAGATCTGACGCTTTCCCATTAATGTTCCACTGTCTACCACAGGTTAAGTTTATTAAAAACCCCTGTCTCTATTTTCTTAGTGATTGCAATGATGCTTGCTTTCTCTACATACAACATTTATCCATTTGCAAATGATTAAATTGAAACCCCACTATTTTGAATTCCGATCAACTCTTTGTCAAAGCCACTATGTTGAGATGGGAAAAAAATAGTTGGGGTTGTGATGGTGAACCATAGTTCAAAAATTTGGACTTGGCTAAAACTTGGTAGCCCAGCCTTTGACTCAAACTTGGAGCTAGCAAAAAACTCGTCAAGACTCCAGAAATAAAATAAATTACATGAATCCACAAAATAATCTTAAATGATACATGAGAAGCATAAATAATGAATTTAGAATTTTAGAGAACACATAAGTCTATATTGATCATAGTAGCATTATTGAGAATTAGGATACTACTGGCTCGAACCCTACTTTAACCACAAATCTCACAATTTTCATCTCGAATACATTGAGCAATACCTCTTTGAAAACTAATTTTGAAGAAGAACAAATCACAGACGACTGATACAATTGCTAAGAATTTGAAGCACCAAATTTAAGAGGTGGGAGACCCTCGTTAAAAACATAAAGGACAAAATTTGTAAAAAAGAAGTTAGGGATCTTGCACAATTTAAATGTACAATAAATGCAAGAAAGCTTCAATAAAATACTTCAATCAAAGAGTGAAGGAAATCTTAACTAACTAATTGTATATAAATTTATGTTTTTCTCTATATTTAAAATCTAGACCTGTTAAATCAACGATTATTCCACCAAAACCCTAAAACTATCAATCCAAACCCTAAAGCTATTGATTCAAATCCTAACACTACTAGCTCGAACCCTACTTTAACCACCACAAATCTCCCAATTTTCATTCTTGGATACATTGAGCAATAATTTGTAATATGAATCTTGAGTGATTAGGGCAAGATTGATGTTGTATCATTGCCCTATGCATTTAAGTCTATAGTCTATTAAAATACACGAAACATAACTCAAAACATACCTCTTTGAAAATTGGTTTTGAAGAAACAAATTGCACATGAGTGATACAACTGCTAAGAATGTGAAACACCAAATCTAAAAGGTGGTAGACCCTCGTTAAAAACACACAGGTTTGAATTTATAAAGAGGAAGTTAAGTATCCTGCTCAGTTTAAACGTAAAATAAACATAAAAAAGCTTCAATAAAAGAGTGAAAGAAATCTGACAATGAAAATAAGAAGAAAATATCCAATGCAAACTTAGACGATGACAAATTGTTGACATTGGTTTCCTCATTGAAGGTGGCAGTTTTAGACCAACGGTGACGAATGAATAGTGGAATAGCATCAGTGAAGACCAACGGTGACGAGGAGTTAACACGATCTATTTTTTCCTGATTGAAGGCAGCAATTTAGACCAATGGTGACGAATGAGCAGTGGAGATAGCATCAATGGAGACCAGAGATAGCTTCAGTTACAAGACGCGATGAATGTTTTGATCTGCCTACGTTAAACAATCTACTATTGCCATTTATCACACTATCAACCAGACCCTCTTGATGCTTATAAACCGTTGACTGACAAATTGAACTCTAAAAGCTCAAATAAAGACATGCCTTTGGCATAAATATATTGCGTCGTATCCAAAATGTTTAGAAAGCTCAGAGGAAAGGTTTAAGTATTAATGAAGGGAAATGAAGTGTTTTACGAGGTTGGCAGAGCAGAGCAATAGTATCAAAGCCACAGTCGATTTAAGCGTACCCAGCTCAGGGCGGTTGTCCAGATATGTGGAGCTGCGCATCCTCAGAATATTTTAGTACCGCAAGTATGTTAATTTTTTCCACTCTTACATTTCTAAGCGCAGATTCAAAAGATAAATGACAGGATATCAGCATCTGCATTATTTATATGGCATTAAAACGACAATAATTAGTTACATTTTCAAGCCATCTTTTAATAAAAATGATTGTACTGCGTTTGCAACCGCTGCACTTCGCATTGCAAGAAAATCCAAAACTTTAGAAATTCCCGCCGAAGAATTGCAGGGAAGCCATGAATGTTCTAATATACATGTTCCACTTGAAGAGGTGCAAAAGAAGGGAAATGTGAATTTTTTTCTTGAGAACTCGTACTCTCATGGCCATCTATTACACGATTGCATATATGGTAAAAACCTTACAAAAGGAAAGAGAACGCATGCCCGCATGATTAAAACTGGTTTCGAAGCGGACCATTTTCTGAGCACGAGGCTTGTCATTTTTTATGCGAAGTGTGGGAGTTTAGAGGATGCACGCCAAGTGTTTGACAAAATGTCTGAACCAAGTTTAGTGTCGTGGAACACACTGCTTGCAGAATATTCTCGGCAGGGCTGTGAGGAGGAAACATTAAGACTTTTTAGACTACTAGGAGGAGTGGATGGGAAGGCAGATGAATTTTCTTTTGTTAGTGTTTTGAAGGCGTGTACTGGTTTGAGGGAGATTCGATCTGGGAAGCAAGTTCATGGTCACATTGTGAGAAGTGGGCTTGTGTCCAATTCTATTCTGATGACAACCCTTGGTGACTTTTATTCCAAATGTTGGTGTTTGGATGATGCATGCCAATTGTTTGATGAAATTCCTCTCAGTGATGTGGTTTCATGGACTGCTAGAATTTCAGGCTATGTGTGGCAAGGTAACTGTGAAAAGGCATTGCGTTATTTTAGCGAAATGCTGCAGTCTGGCATAAAACCAAATAGGCCTACCTTTCGCTGTGTATTTAAGGCGTGTGCTGGTTTGAAAGCCTTGGAGCAGGGCAAGCAGACTCATGCTCAGATGGTGATAAATGGATTGAATTTGCATTTGACCTTGGGAAATGGCCTTGCTGACATGTATGCAAAGTGTGGATGTTTAGAAAATGCACTCCTTGTGTATGAGAAGATGGCTGAAAGGGATGTGGTCTCATTTAATACAATGATTTCAGCGTATACTCTACAAGGGCATGGTGAGGAAGCATTTAAGCTATTTTCTCACATGCAACAGACAGGAATCAGGCCAGATGAGTTCACACTTGCCGGTGCTCTTGGTGCATGTGCTAATCTGGCATCCATGCAACAAGGAAAGCAGGTCCATGCCTGCATAATTAAAAAAGGATTTGAGTCGGATGTTGTATTAAAGTGCACTCTTGTTGATACATATGCAAAATGTGGTAGCATAGACGAAGCCCGACAAGTATTTGATTTAGTTCGTCAAAGAGATATGATATTGTGGACTGTAATTGTCACGGCATATGCAAAACATGGGTTCGGAGAAGAAGTTATTGAACTCTTTGAAGAAATGAAGCGATTAGGGATGAAACCTGATCATGTCACCTTCTTGGCTGTTCTGACTGCTTGCAGCCATGCAGGCTTAGTCGATGAAGGTTGGCACTATTTTCATGCTATGACTCAAGACCATTGTATTGTGCCAAGGGCAGGTCATTATTCCTGTATGGTTGACCTACTTTGCCGCAGTGGGTGTTTGAATGAGGCACATGATTTTATCCAAAAGATGCCAATTAAACCTACTGTTACTGTTTGGGGAGCCTTATTGCGTGCCTGCCAAGACCATGGCAATACGGAACTAGGAAAAATTGCAGCAGAACACCTATTTGAATTGGATCCACAAAACATTGGGTGTTATGTGGTATTGTCAAATATTTATGCCAATGTTGGCAAGTGGGGGGATATAGTTAATATGAGGAAAACAATGAAAGAGATAGGTACAAAAAAGGAACCTGGATGCAGTTGGATTGAGGTCAAGAATAGGGTGCATGTATTTTCTGCAGGAGGTAGTTCACATCCACAAATAGAGGAGATCTATGCCATGTTGCGCAAGTTAGCGGGGCAAATGAAAGAAGCTGGCTATGTTCCAAACACAAAGTTGAAACTGAGTGATGTGGAGGAACAGTAGAATCACGCACAATCCTACGCCTGGAAGATGCTAGCACTTGAGGTTGTTACTAGCATACAATGTACATCCATATAAAAATCCCAAATGGCGAAGAAATATCATTGGCATGTGATGACCGGCAGGGCCGCCACCAAAAATAATGTTCATTCTCACGAAGGCTTGCAATCATATTGATGTATTTCCATTACTTACATAATTTATGGTTAATCTCTGTCCTCTATGTAGCTGGGAATCCCATGCGTTAGAGGAACACATCACGCCAACTGTTTACATTTCCATTTTTGCTATGTTGGAAATGTTAAGGATTTGAGTCGATTCTACCATTGCAATGGCAAATAAGGGTTTTTCAGGGATTCATTACTAATATTCGCTCATATTTATATTATTATAAATGAGGAATGATGGGAGTGATTCAGGGCTTAACATGGACTTTGTATCTGCTCCGATGAGATATTTGCATGCCCATTGTTACAAGGTCAATTGTGCAGTATCTCTGATTCTGAATAGACTGTTGTTTTATATTTGTTCCTGATTGAAACATTCAACGCAATAAATCTGCAGATTCAACTTCTCACAAAAATGTGCCCTTCCAGCTTCAGCACTCAATTATCTTAGAAGAACTTCAATAAGAGACAAAATGGCCGGATGCTTTGTGAATAATGGTGCCTTCTTTACAGGTTGTAAGCTCTTCCTAAATATAAAGCTCTATAATCTGGAGCGCGGTAATTAGCATTTTCCATCAGCAGAGAAGAATTTTTGCCGAATGTTACTTCAGCATAAAAATACTGTACTGTAACCTGACGTTGAAGTTGTTTGCATTTGCAAGAGAGAAAGATAAAAATTATGGTCAAAACTTTTCAAATATCAGGATGTGATCACAATGCGGAATACTTTTTGAAATAAATTTTCACCATAGGAAAACCATGTCACAGGAAACATCAACTGAGCTACTTAAAGGTAATCGGAGTACAAGAAAGAGGAAAAGGGAGATATAGATAATGGAAGAAAACTTTTGTACAGTACTGGATTAAGGTGTTTGTTTACATAATTAGTTTTAAACCTGTTCTTGATAGGATATGAAGCATGTGCCAAATTTTTAACTAACACTTCTGGATGAAACCTGTGTGACACAAGCTTTTGAATCACTCTATTTAACCTGTCATCAAGAAAGAAACAAATGATACAGGCGGATTACAGATGTGAGCTCCTTATGTAGATAATTCACAATGACCAACTTGGGGTATAGATCCTTCTATTAATAATCGGCCCACACAATAACAAGAAATGGATCGTAGATAGGTAGATAACAAAAATACTAATTCGTCAAATAACCAAATTAACTCCTTAAGTTTCAAATAATAGGATCCTAAGTTTGGCGTACAATATGACCTCCATCCCTATTTATGTTTTTTCTTTAATGATTTCAGTTGCTTTTTTTAGTTTTCTCTTCTTACAGCTATCTTCATTAGAAATTATCCTCGACTTTTCCATGCAAATCTGATGTTTGGTAGCATTAGAATGTTCTGCTAAAGCTGAAATACCGATTATATTTATCCTGATATGAGTACGGTGCTCTTTCATCATTGCATGGATAGTTCTTCTTGCTTCCCCAATGTAGTCTTTTCCGCATGAACAATATATGTGGTAGATTCCATTCCTAAATTTATGATCCACATTGTCTTTCACTGAGCTCAAAACTTCTTTGATGTTTTATGAATAAGGAGAATCGCTCCATTAATATGGTTCAAGATATTTGGCAACCTATTAGACATCCCCTCCACATAAGGCAAATGAGCTTATGCACAATTATTTCTTAGTTTTAGAAAATAAAATAAAATAATTGTAACCGCTGCTATAGAGTTATTTCAAATGGACTGTGGGTGATCTTTAAGCCGAGGGGCAACTTGGAGGAGATTTACCGAAGCAGATTAAGTGCAGGAATTTTGTGAATGAATCTACAGAAGCAGTGAGAAGGCTATCTGATTGTTGAAGGCCAAAGTCTCAGTTTCTGAAAATTGAAAACAGCAGTAAGGTGTTGAAAGGTGTTAAATCCATCAGCATCTATTTGTTCTTGCATTGTTAATATAGTTTGATCTTACATAACAGTGCATTTTTTAGTTCAAGTATAAAAGATTAAATTCTAAAATAAAGCTCTTGTGCACAGTCACGATGGGCCTAAGTTTATAATACTCAAAATCATAGTGAAAATGTGAGTTTGCCAACTGATTTGCTTATGCGTTTATAGTAAAAACACTTCAAATTCTACAAGCGGAAGGCAAAGCTGGATCCTTAGAAGAGGAAAGAGCGCTAACTAATGAGAAATAGGATGAGCTAGGTGCAAGATACTAGTATGTACTCTAAGATAAAGATTGAAGCATGGTGACATTTTTCTTACAAAGTTGGATCCTTAAAAGAGAAAAGAGTGCCAACTATCAGGAAATAGGATGAGCTCGGTGCAAGATACTAGTTGTACTCTAAGATAAAGATTGAAGCATGGTGACATTTTTCTTGCAAAGTTGGATCCTTAGAAGAGAAAAGAGTGCCAACTATTGAGAAATAGGATGAGCTAGGTGCAAGATACTAGTATCTACTCTAAGATAAAGATTGAAGCAGGGTGACATTTTTCTTGTAAAGTTGGATCCTTAAAAGAGAAAAGAGCGCCAACTATTGAGAAATAGGATGAGCTAGGTGCAAGATACTAGTATGTACTCTAAGATAAAGACTGAAGCATGGTGACATTTTTCTTGCAAAGTTGGATCCTTAGAAGATAAAATAGTGCCAACTATTGAGAAATAGGATGAGCTAGGTGCAAGATACTAGTATGTGCTCTAAGACACAGATTGAAGCATGGTGGCATTTTTCTTGCAAAGTTGGATCCTTAGAAGAGAAAAGAGTGCCAACTAATGAGAAATAGGATGAACCAGGTGCAAGATACTAGTATGTGCTCTAAGACAAAGATTGAAGCATGGTGGTAATTTTCTTGCAAAGTTGGATCCTTGAAGAGAAAAGAGCGCCAACTATTGAGAAATAGGATGAGCTAGGTACAAGATACTAGTATGTGCTCTAAAACAAAGATTGAAGCATGGTGGCATTTTTCTTGCAAGTTGAGTGACATCACCACTCCAACTAAGCTTAGCACCTATTAGTTGAAGCTTTCGACTGCATCTATATGAACATGTTAAAGAATTGTTAGAGAGGCAATCTAAACCCTAACCATGAAACAAGAAGACTCCAATGCAAGAGAAGATGTAGAGTCCAAGGAGGAAGAAAATGTAGAGAAAGCTAGAAAGTAGGCCCAAGCCTACAAGAAAAATTTAGAAGATGAGACCACAAGTAAAGAGGAAGTGTGTGCATGTGATTTTGTAAAGACATATGGTTGCAAGGTAGTTATGCTTGCTAAAAAGGTTATCGTGTCAACTTTGGTGTAGACAAGCATGGCTAAGGCATTCTTAATCCTATTTAGGCTTTTGTTGTTCCAGCTAAGAAATACCCAAAAGCCAAAATCAAAAGCTCTTGCCATACAACTATGGGGGTTCCCCAAGATACCAAATTCATTTTGAAGAAAGCCTTCAACCTTTTCCTTTGCTTGCAGCCTCAACAAGAAATGGTTTCCACATTGTAGTTTTTCTACCATGAGTAGAGAAGTGTCTTGGCAAGTGTCTTCTTCTGCTCACAATAATCCAAAGAACAAAGGCAACAAATGCGAGAAGCCACCAATTTTGTCAATAGTGGGGAACAATTGACACACAATAGAAGAACAAAGAAAAGGAACCCTCCCTTGGTTCTAAAGTGTCCACACCTAGTGTTAGAAAACATCCAAGAACTAAGAGGTCAAAGAAAGTTGCTACCAATGCAACTATAGATATGCAAGAACAAGTTTAGCTAGAGGCAAAGCCTCCATGAGAAGAGACCCGCCCAACCAAAGAACTGACTAAGGAATGATCAAGTAACCTCAAGCTAAACAAGTAAGTCAAGAAGTTCATCCCCTTCTTGAAAATTTAAATGTTGAAGATGCTATAGATACTCCTTGTCCCTTGTTAATAACTCTCATGTCCCCTTTATTAATAATTTCCATGTAAAGAATTATAATTGATGTAAATTCTTCTTTCAAATCCTAGAAACTTGAATTTCCCCCTAATGACCTTGAAGAAACTTAAGAGATGCTTCAGGAATTATTTTCAATAGAATAAGAGCTTTATGATGATTTCCAATCCATGGTTCTTGTGTTCACCTCCCAAGCTATTGTCCTTCCTCATATCTCTATCTTGATAATAGATGCTCCCATGCTTAATCCACTTCTTCCCTCCACCTCTATTCATCCATTGAATCCTTTTCTTTCCCAAGCCCTTCCCCTAAACGCCTTATCTTCCAAATTTTTGAGGAGACTTTGTCCCTCGTATAGTGTCTTAAACCCCGCAAACTCCCCTAACACAAATCTACTTGAGTATTGAAATGTTCATCTTCCCTCTCATCAATGTTGATTTCTTGAAACCAACCTCCTACTCCCAATTCCCTAGTCTTATATTTATTGAGACCATCCCTATTCGACCTTTTTCTTGGTGCCCCTACCCTTTTGTACACTATTCCTGCCCCATTTGCCATGCCCCCGAAATTGCAACACTAACATAAACATTACCAATATAATATTATAATATTATTATACGAATAAAAATATATATAATTTTATTATAATGATAATAATATAATACATATATATTTATGAGAATAAACAACAATCATATAAAACCACAATTAAGATTATGGTTCTTTTGAATAAACAACGATTTTGATATGAAAGTAGCACTAGAGATTATAATAAAGCAACAATTAAAATAAGGAGTGAAGGCTTGTCCGTGAGGAATAGCAAACATTGTTAAATGCAACGATACAATAATAAAGGAAGCACTTATGTTTAGGCATAGTCATTTATAAGGCAATGAATGTAATAAAGAAAAACATGAGCAAGAAGAGCAACAATCTCTAGGAAATAGAAGTCATTTTCAAAGGTAGTGTTTCATAAGGGATTGCTAAAAGCAACGATTTGTGTTATGTGAAGAAGTTTAAAAGGCATGAGTTTAGTTTAGAAAAGGCAGTGATTATTCCTTTGTAAAAGGTGGTGACTTTTCAAGAAGTTATCTCCTTTCTAAAAGAGAGGCATCATTTCACTTGACATGGAGATATATATAAGGAAAATGAAATCATTTGTAAAGGAGAGTCAGAGAAATAGGAAGTCTGATATGGAAATAATTAGGAATAAATAAATAGTCTACACTCAGAAAGGTAGCAACCCCTAAATATATTAAGGGACTAATATCATGAAGTATATATGAGAAGAAGATAGTTCAGTGGAAGATACATGAAGATAAATGATAAATCAATAAGGGAAGTTAAATATAATTACACACACACATATAGGATATATATATATATATATATGAATTATATGTGATTATGCAATAATGATGCTTGCAACAATTATCGAGCCTTATAAGTAATTATGACTCTTTAATATAAGTATGGATAATAGATTCTTATTTGTTTGATTTACGCTAACGATATCTTCTGAATGTTAAGAACATAATAAAAAAGAGCAGATTTGGATATTGATAGTAGTTAAGGAATACAATAGAAGTAATTGATCAACAACATAATCTCCCATATATATGCAATAGATTCAATCAAAGTAATAACATAATCAATTTTTGTGGTATGCAGAGATAGTTGTTTTATGCTTATTTATTAGATAAATGTAGATATATAATTGTACCAATTAAACATTGATATAATTGTGATATAAGGGGGATTCGCTACACATGGGTCTCTTTCTTCTAAAGAGATCCCCAGGGAACGAACTGCCCTTATACACCTCAAATTGAATAGATCGATGGAATCGTGAAGAGAAACGAGAAAGTAGGTCTAGGATCCAAAAAAGTAAGACTTCTAAGTTTTTGTCCCCGGCTGAGAAGCTCTCAGCCAAAAGACATCGGTGCAGTTCTCAGACGCCAGCGCTGCGCATTGTCGTCTGCAAGATGCGCCGGTGTCCTAAGTTGCAGAGAACTCAGGAGCTCATGCAGATAGACTAGAGTCTCACTTCTTGACTCAGATTGAAAAATGCAAAGAGTCAAGTAATCGGCTGAAACCAAAGAACTAAAAGAGAATACAAGAGGGCTTAAGACGAGATTACCTTCATGCGTTCGAGCCTTTAGTCCAACTTTATTTTCGCAACCTACACACAAAATATCAAGAGGGAAAGGTTGGGGCTGTATAGGGGCCTGCCTCAGTTAGACCCCTGTATTGGTGTTCCCACCTCCATGGACACCCATGTTTGGTAGAGAGTGTAAAGGAAGTAAACAAAGTGTGTGGTGAAAACAAAACCCGCTTCAGAGTAGAGCCCACACCACAAAGTAGTAAATGCACTTAACAAGAAGGAGTGATAAGGAGAAAGAGAGTTACCCACAGGTCAAGACCCTCTTCCGGAGCACACGGGTGCACCGCAATGTGCTTGCTTCCCTCAGTCCGTCATCGCTTCGCCAATGAAAGTGTTGCTACTCAAGGGTAGGATTTACCCAAGACTAGAGTAAGTGGTGACAATGCTTGGATCGATAACTTCCAACCCCAAAATGAGGGCCAAAAGGAGTTTTTAATGCATGCAAGGGAGGCACAAAGGTGTTTCATTCAATACCTAACCACCAGGACACATGTCGCAAGGGTCAAGGTTTTAGATTCATCGTTTCAAACTCAAAAAACCACCAAGACGCTAGTGCATCGTGCAGACGTTTGCATGCCGTGCAGGCATCTAGAGCTTGGATTTTTGGGAAACGCCTTGTCTGGCTTCTGTCGTTTCACCATGCGTCCGCATGGAGTCAGAATTGCAAAATTTCGCCTCTTGGGACTTTGTCATTAATACTCTTAGGTGTCATAAATGCTAGGCAAGATGCTAAAATGTGGAATTGCCCCTAGGTGCAATTCTGCGACATTACATTTTTCCCCCACTTTAGTGGACTCGATTTTGGAAAAAATCAGCCTCACTAAAGTAGAGAAGGAAAATTTCACCCAAATTTTGAATTTTACATAAATGTGCGCCAGAAAGAGGGATCACAGAGGTCACCGAGGTTGAGCCAAATGGTACTAAGGGTGCCCCTAGCTTCCGAGCTCAACAATCAACAACACCATGGTCGCAAAACATTGTGCAAAATTATATCGTGCAAAACTAAAATTTTGAGTTAGTTTTGAAAAATTAGAAGAAGCTACCAAGGATAAAAGAATGATCAAGAAAAAGTCATTGGTTCGGAGGAGAAAAAATGATCAAGAGGTGACTATATGCCCCCTCCTAAGTTTTTCCCCAGCATGGTGAGGTAAAGTCAAGAGAAACCGAGGAGCCACGATCTCCAAGAAAAATGGGCCCCGGGGGCATATATATACCTAGGTGAGCCCCCAGAAGGATCATTTTCACTATTCACTGCGAGCAGATTGTTGACTTTTGTGAGAGAAAAGTCAACAAAATGTTGAACAGGAGAGAGTATGAGGCATCGAGGCTTGAGCAGCTACGAGATGACATCGCCGCAGGCAGCGAGGTCAACCAGGTAGGCTTCTTAGCCTCGATTTTCATGCTTTTTAGCTTATTTTTTAAGGTTTTTAATATTCCGAGGTGCGCAGGCGTCCAAAATGTGCGCCTACATCCTCGTTCCACGCTGACATCTGGGACTTGCGTTCGGGTCCCGAATCGGCATTGTCGTCCCGAGGATGCGCTGGTGTCCTTCGAGTGGCTATGGCGGATCCAAGATGTAGGCGTCTCGCACAGACGTCTACACAGAGCGCATGTGTCCGTTTACATAGCTTTTCAGCATGATCAGGTTTCTGACTTGAATCTTTTTTCTTTTTTGCAGGATTATCCGAAGATCTGCGAGTATCCTGGAGGGCAAGCGTTTTGCCTCATCCGAAAGCAGAGAGATTGGCTATCTCTCGACGAGGTCACACACTAGAGAGAGTCAGTCTCTGGCATGTGTTTATTATGCTAGAGATGCGCTATCACGACAGGATCCTCACCACTCTGATGGAGCAATGGGATGCTAACGTCATCTACCCTACAGGGAGATGACCATCACACTGGAGGATGTTTATCGGATCCTCGGGTTGCCCATCCACGGACGACAGGTGGTACTAGATGACACCCAGTCAGTGAGGGAGCGCAACAAGGGCGTTCACTATTTCACAAGGCGGACCGACGACGGTGACGACATTGGTCACATTTATACGCATTGGTATGACCATGCGAGGACGACAACGTTGCTGCTACGCCAAGTGATGGCGGTGTGTCGCTTTCAGGATCGCCATAGATAGGCGAGGCTCACACCTGCACGGGGGCCTTATCTTGATTGTTAGAGATATGGTGGAGCAAAGGACTATTTTTGCTTGGGGGTGCAACATGTTAGCGCACCTCTACCAGAAGTTTGGGCGGTACATGCTCTATGAGTATCGTAGCCTTACAATGTGCACACTTCTGTAGGTGTGGGCATACGCCCACATTATGTGCACCCAACCAGTCAATTTTCCTTAGCGACAGTCGTATGATGTCCCGATGGCCCACTGGTACGATATGACAGGCCAATGGTACTATGGGGATTTATAGTTTTGGAGGTTGCAGTTTGAAATTGTCGTCGTGGGAGAGGTTCGTTGGAGGCCTCACCGCTATTTTAGGTGGGTAGATGATAGCAGGTTCCCGAGGAACCTTCAGCGAGACCGTTTTTTAGTGGCTCACTGTGATTTTTTTATTATACCATATTATTGGAATTAGGTCATGCGACAACATGGCCATGTTCAGACCATACTACCCGACGTGCCTACATACACAAGGGCGCATCGTAGTGCAGTGAGGGTTGGTGACTGCCCTCGCCCTTCCATCATAGACATCATCTTTTCAGACGATGATGAGCCCGACAATGATCTACTGACTATGGTGGTGGTGGATAATGTCGGGGTGGCAGCCGATTTTACCTGATGGTGGCAGATGCATCATCCCACTCCCATCTTCGGCGAGGGTGCCCCAAGAGGGGACCCAGACCCATAGGAGGAGGAGCCTCAACAACCATCACAGGGCAGGAGGAGAGCCTGTCAACAAGGTGGAGCAGAGGAGGAGCCAGGACAAGAGGAGGAGGCAGAGGTGTCACCCGTGAGGTCGCGACGACGGAGGAGGTCAAATCCACCCCAACTACTCCTATCTCATCAGCACCACCAGCCTCCACCATTCTAGTGGCGACAACACTAGCATCTCCTTGGGCGATCACCGATACCGGCGGAATTAGTCCCAATGTTGATCCGCACCTTGATCCCACCTGATAGCCAAGGGATCTAGGTATATGTAGTGCATTATTGTTATTTCACTGGTTTTCATATTTTTGCTTACGTTTTTCCATTGTTACCTATTGTGCAGTTTTTTGCACACACGCCCCATTGAAAGTGGGGACCCTCTTTTTTCGCTTTTTGGTGTCTTGGCCCTTCTTTCTTGGGGATTTTGCTTGCCTGAAGCCCATGCTTTGATGTTCATCTTGCCAATTGAGATGGCACATTTGTGAATTCTATTGAAAATCTGGAAGAACTAAGTGCATTCCGAAGTTTTCACTGTTTTTGGGAAAATTTGCCCTGTCCGGATTTTCCCGGTTTTCTTTCGGAGTCCGATTTTGATTACCTTTCGACCCTCATCTGGGGAAATCCATCTGGTCCGGATTTCTCCGAAGTCCGTTGCCCTGTCGAATCTCCGGGTTTTTGGCTTTGGCTGTCTTATCGACCGCATTAATGGCAATTGCACGACCCTTTTGGGGCATTGATATATTGAGGCTTAGGGAGTAATTGGCCATTTGGGTTTGTTTATTTGCTTGTCATTACATGTTGAGTCTTGGGGCCTCTAGTGTATTGCTAGATCGTGGATTTCGAAACTGTTTCGACTGCTGCATTTGAATTTCATGTGCATGGTTCGTATCCTACTTGCATTTGAGAGTTGTTTGTTGGCGTCACTAGTTTCAGTTCTTTTGCTCTCATGGTATGTAGATATGCCCTCTTCCTCTGCTGGTTCTTTTGGATTACTTTGATTTGTTTGCCTCCGTACCATTCATTGCTTCGTTATTTCCTTGGGTATGCGCGTCATGTCCGGGTATGTTGGGGTTGCCGTTGTTTTGCCAGTTCACTGGATTGAATCACTATATATATACATTTTGGTCCAATGTCTCTATGCTTTTCGGTGCTTGCTTGCATTTGTCCTTCCCATAGTTGTTTATGAGCAAGTCGTGCCTAGTTCTTCGTGCTTTCATGGCGGATATTTTAGGGTTCTTGACCTAGGGCATAGCCAATCCTTCTCAAATTGTTGGGAGGAGGGTTTTAAATTCACATTTGATCCTTTGGGGGTTTAGGTTAAGTTGTTTTTAAGGTGCAGGCCTTAGGTCCATGGTCGTTTCAATCGTTTTGGTAAATGTGAGAGAAACGTGGACGGGTACGGGTTTTTGGGGTCTTCGTGGAATTCCACTTCCTCCAAATTTCCCCGGCTTTTCCATTCTTTCCTTTTGCCTCTTAAATCAGACTTTTGCCTGCCTCGCGGAAATTCACTTCCTCCGGATTTCCCCGATTGGGTCATTTTGCCGAATTCTTGCATTTGATAATTTATCTGATTCCTGCTAAAATCCACTTCCGTCGGATTTTCCCGAATGTTTCGTGTCTCCTCCATTTTCCCGGGTTAGTTATAACTATTGTTGTTTTCGCTAAAATCCACCCTGGTCGGATTCTTCCGAGTTTTTTTGGGAAAATGTTGAATACGATGATTATGAGGAATTTTCTTATGGATGATGTATTTAATTAATTAAATGAACTTATGCTGAGTATTTTTAAGGTTATTCCTTTATCGAATTGATGGATTGAAATGTTATTTTGGGGGTTTATATGCTTGTTTTGCTGGAATCCGCTTGGTTTGGATTTCCCCGGAATTCCTCTCCAGGCTGAATCCGTGAAGGGGGCTAAAATCCGAACTTTGAGATATTGACTTCTTGCACTTGTTGTTTCTCTTGGACCTCATTTTGGCTATTTTTATTTGTTTGCAGGCAAGATTGGGACAAGATGTTGCTGGTCGAGGCAAAGGGAAGGCAACAGATCCAGGTGCAAAGAGTTCTCTGATGCAGAGAAGGTGAAGTTGGACATAAAGAGCAGGATTCCTAAGAGCAAGCTAACTTCTATTTGGTAAGGAATCACCGATACTAATGTCGGTATGTGGGACTATGAAGATTTTAAAGCAGAATTGGCAGCATCGAGCCCTCCTTTGTTGGCCAGGAGAATTGTGGACTCTGGAATAGCTCATGTAGCAGGTTTCCCTTCCACGGTGCAGTGTTATGAGCTGGTGCTTGAATGTGCCAGGAACTATGATAGAGGGACACAAAGGATAATTGGTCCCCAGGGAAGGATTCTGGTAGGCTTTAGCCCTATATCCATTGCTTCAACTTTTGATATGCCTGACGGGTCCCATGTGGTGGCCTTTGATATGGATGGTGCCAGGAAATACTATGAAGAAAATGTAGTTAAGTCCTAGCAAGTGATCAACTCTTGGTTGGAAAAGCCTAAGTCTCATTTCTCCAAATTGCCAAAGCAGCTATTCAGGCTCAAGTTCAAGAGGGAATACTACAATGTCATCACTCTTCTCAGCAGATTGGTAGGGTCGAAGAGTGCAGGGGTGTTTGAGACTTGGATGTTCAATGTTATTGCTCGGATGGAGCAGGCAATATATTATCATTGGGCGGGTGTCATAAGTGTAGTCATCCACGAACAGTTATGCAATGTCTTGCAAACCAAAACTTTCACCATGACCTCCTACTTGGTGTATGCCTTGGCAAGACTTCACCCATACAAGGGGTTGAGCACTAGGGGTATCTTTGGACAAGATGCAATATATGAGTTATATCCACAGCTGCACCTGCCTGAAGGAAGCTACAGAAGAGCAAATGATGCTTTCACAATGTACATCACCAGATTGCTCCAGGGTGCAGAGCATATGAGGATTTCTAACAAAGCTAAAGAATTGATAAGGAGATATGGGGAATGGTTTATCCAGTTCTCCACTTTCTCATACATTAGAATTGATGGTTGTCAAAGGGCTCCCTATAGACTCCTGAGGTACCCTACTGATCATATTGTATTGTTGGAAGTCACTAGACAGATTTGTGACTTTGACATAGTTGTGAAGAGAGATAAGCATAAAACAGGTTTTTGGAATGATTTTCCCTTAAAGATAGGAATGGGTGAGGTTTGTCCTTCTATCCAGTCTGCTCATGCTTCTGAGGAGGAGATGAGTACTTTTGGTCTCTCTTTCCATTCCAAGAGAGCAAGGTTTGACATCACTGGGGAAGCACAAAAGAAGGCCAATAGGGAGTACAGTCACAAGGTCAACATTGAGGATTATTGAGTTAACCTTGCTGATGAATTTGAGGTAAGAAAGAAGAAGTTCTCCAGGTTGCCAGTGGACTTGGTAAGCTTATACAATTTGAAGGCCATCCCTAACCAGGTGGAAGAGGATGTAAATTTAATCTAGGGTCATGTCTATGAGGCGGTGAAAGATAAGCCAGTTGCAGATGGCGATTGGTTAGAAGAAGAGAAAACCAAGTTGGATCAAATCATGACTCCAGTGATCAGGTACACCAAAATGTGGTTGAAGCATAAAATGTTGGAATTGGAGAGTGAGGGTTTCCAATGTACTTATGAACTGATGGGAGACTTGGAGTCTCATTCTGCTTCTGAGGAGTCACACGAGCAAAATTCTAAAGGTAAGGAAAAGGTGGATTCCTCTTTCAAGATTTAGGTTAGGGATATTCAAGCTGAGAAATTGACAGAAGTGGGTAAACAGAGGAAACCTGTCGCCAAGAAGAGGAGACATGTCTGCAAGAGAGAAGCTGAAAATGACAAAGGAGAGGAAGAGGAGGTAGATGTTACTCCTCCATTGACAAAGGGAAGAAGGCTTGCAAAACTATCATAGAAGCTAGAGGAGGATCCTAAAACTGATGAGAAGGTTGAACCACCAGTGGTAGAGGTGGAGAGCTCAGGGGAAAGAACACAAGTGTACATGAGGAGGTCAAAGACTTCTTCCCCAAGGGATGCTACCATGAAGGAGGATGTTCCTGTTCCTATTGCTGAACAAGTAAGTGTCTCCATTCCTCTGGATACTAGTAGCACACAAGAAGAACCAAAGAAGGATGAAGATCCTAAGGACTTGGGTGAGGAGGAATTTCAGGAAGGAGACCTTTATAATGCGGAGGCAAAAATTGATAAAGTGATTCAGTCCCCTTTGGTAACATATGCAGATTCACCTGTGAGAGAGCAAGTGAATAAATCTCCTCAACAGGAGGAGATACTAGTTAAGATCCCTTCATCGATGTAGGTTGTTCTAGAGGAGCAGTTGCAAGACAAGGAGAATCCAATCATGGATATCCCTAATGTGCCAAGTGTTGAGAAGGAAGCCCAGAATGACCAACAGGAGCAAGAGAAGCAAGATACAGTGCCAACTGAGTCTACTATTCCAAGTTGGTTGAATAAAGAATTGAAAAGTAAAATGGTAATAGTAGAGGATGCTCCTCCTAATTGGGAAGACTTAATGGCCAATGTTGAAAAGGGAAAGGTTAAGAAGAAGGCTAAGGTTATGTCCCAGATTAAGAGGGATGGGTCAGGAAATAGAGTGGCTCACATTGCTACCCTTGCTCCAGATAAGGATAGAGATAATGTAACTGCCAAGGATTATCATGTACAAACTATTGATTTAGGGCATGCATCTATGGAGTAGGACATTGAGGAGTATGAAGGCTCTAGTGCTATAATTGTGGGTAGATTGAAGAAGGTTGTGCAAACCAGTAATGAGTTAGAGAAAGAGAATGAGAAATTGAAGTACTTGCAGGAGTTGATGAAACCCTTGCAGTCCATTAGCTCTTCCTCCTCTATTGCAGGTTTCTTGCCTTAGGAAACAATCTCTGAGCTTGAAAAGATGAAAGGCACCACACATGCCACAGTTGCTTGGTTGCAGGGTGTCCAAACCAAGGGAGATGCTGCCATTAAGGATATCTTGTCAACTGGAGGGGTGCTATGAGATCGGTGGACTGGTTGAAAACTATGTTGGCTCAAGACAAGGAGGATACTGATCTTCTACTGCAGAAAACCAGAACGATCATGGAGTTTATTGAAGATAAGCTAGTAAAGAGTGGGATTCTTCCTTTCCCAAGCGTTTCTGAACCTTGGGAATGGTTTGAAATCTTGTAAATGAGGCAGAAGGCCTTAAAAAATATTCACAAGCAAGGAAAGCAGATTGAGGACACTTTGACTGATGTTCATGATAAGTGTATTTCATTCTTTGAAATTATGATAGGAAGGAAGAAGTTTGCTATGAAACATCTTAATCTGGAGCAACTTAGGAAATGGTGGAGAGATGTTTATTCGCCAGTTAGTGAGGGACCAGTTACTAGGCATCAACTAGATGATGTTGCAACATATATTGCAGTTATTGACAAATACTTGGCTAATAGAGCTGATTGGGATGGTACAGTGAGGTAGGCAAGGGATGATATTCTCTTGAAAGAAGAATTAGGTTTTTTCGTGTGCCACCTGTTGCTGAGCTAGATAGAGTATTGTTGGCCATGCATGGTGAAGAATATTGAGCTAAAGACAAGGATGGGAAGTAGTTATATAGGGCTACCTTGAGATTTGTGCTTCCCATTAATCACATGCATTGGGCCAACCCTTTGATACTTAGTCCGACTTGGATGAAATTGGTGCTAATTGCACATTTCATGTTGTGTCCGAATATCTTTGAGGCCGACCTCTTGTAGGTCATGTTTTATTGTAAATTCTTATTTTTCGGCCGACCTATCTTAGGGACTCTCTATAAAATAGGCATGTTGCCTCATTTGAGATATAGATAGGTGATACATGATACGCATAGAGAATTAGAATAGACATTTCACATTTGAGCGAATTAGGGTTTGTGATCAAGCAAGTGTTGTAGCAGAAAACTGGAATTGTTGCTATTTTGGATGACTTAATATAAGAAAGGATATTGTGATTTGGTATCTATCTTATGGAGTTTCATCTGACATGGTTCTTGTTGTTCTACCTTTAAAATTTATTATAAGTTCATAGTTAAATAGTTTGGTGATGCTTAGGGTTTCATGTTTGGAATGTTTGCAGTGATCTCTAGTCCATACTTTTTGCAGTTAGCTAATTGTTAGCTGCTTTGCAAAGTTAACCCAGACTTAAAATTGTGCTTAGTTCAATTATAAGGATTTGTTCAGGATTGCTTGAATGAATGTTTGTGATTTGAAAATCTTAAATACCTCTGAACATTGCACTATTTCTGTGAAATTGCAGACTTATCTGGATTAAAATAGAAAGTAGTTTATGGGAGATCGGTCCATTTTGAGCATTTTATCTTTTGGCATTATCAGTCTTAAGGTTAGAAGTGGTCTTAGAATTATCTCTGAAACCTTCATCTTTTTCTATTTCTTTATTAGCTGGGTTAATTAAAAGATTCAAGTATCAATCCTTTGTTTAGATCTGATAAATTTAAATTCCAGTATTTTTTTGTAGTAAGGTCCCTTTGTGGTTACCAACATTATCACATTTATCACTGAGTTATTTTATTGCATTGTCAAGACCTGACATTAGAGACCTTGGGGTTATCTATTTTCCCATAGAGATTTACCTTTCAAGAGAGATAGGATATCATATTTTGTCTGAGTTGTTGTGCAGAAAACACCATCAACATTACCTACATACACTTTCCATGTGATACTTGTTGTGCACTTTTCGCACACATGCCCCACTGAAAGTAGGGACCCTCTTTCATGCTCTTTTGGTTTCGTTCTTGGTGTTTTGGCCCTTTGATTTTGAGGATTTGGTTGCCTTGGCATGTTCCCAAATGGTTATCATACTCGTGCAAATGCCCCTTTTGAAGAAGTATTTTGAAAATCCTATGTTCTGGAATTCATTTCGGGTTTTTCTGTGTTTTCGGGAAAATTCCCTCTGGGCGGATTTCCTCAAGCGCCTTGAAAACCCGACGGAGGTTGCTTTATATCATTTTTGGAAATTTTGAGACTTCGTGGAATTTCGTCTAGTCCGGATTTTCCTGAGATTTCATCCTGCCTTCGGATTCCCAAGCTCGTTATCTTGTCAACGCATTTATGTTTTTAGTACGGTCTTGCATTTTTCTTTTATTGATTCATTTGTGTTTTGAGGAGAGGTTTGTGTCATTTTCCTTATTGTGATTTGAGGAGCTAGATTTCGAGTTGATGTTACTGGATTGTGCGTTTGAGCTTGTGATCGAGCGTTACGGTCAGATTTCCTAGTGACCGCTTGCATTTTGCTTCGATTTTCAGGGTTCCTTGTTGACTGTTGCTATTTCAATTTCTTGGCTTTCATGGTATGTACATGTTGCCTTCTCCTTTTAATAAATGAACGACATTTACTTTGTGGTTTGTGTGGGTGTATGTTTTGAGTCGGGACATCAGTGTGGATTGGTTTTGTTGTGGTGCTAGGGTTTTGTTTGTTGGCTTGATGCCCTTCCTCATGGATTGCGCCTCCCTTTCTCCTGCATGATTGTGGTTCAATGAGGTTAACCATTTCTCTACTTCATTTTGTTTAATTTCATGCTCTCTTATGTCGAGCTCTAGTTTAACCTAGGAATCCCTGACCTATAATGAAACCACGTCTAGGGCAAGGTTTGGAGCTTGTTGCTCATTATCAGATTTGATTATTGTCTTGTCTTAGTTGAGTCGTGGGAGAATTCGTGTGAAGATGTTGAAATGAAATGACGAATGGATCCAAATTAAGCTATCATGGCGATTTCCTAGGGTTTCCCTTGCTGAAGTCATTCCTCATGTTAATTGGATTTCATTTGTGATCAATTTGAAGTGTGATTTGATCTTGCACTTTGAACGAGCTGAATTCCAAGTTGAATTCCCAACTTCCCGATCATTTGATCAATCTTGGCGAAATCTTGATGAAGTCAAAGATTTTGGGTTTTTCGAGCATGTCGCGGATTTCCTTTACTTCAGGATTTTCCCAGTTTTTCCCTCGCTTTATCGATTTCCTAAAAATATGCTTAAAATGTGAAGATTACACTGACTTCGTGAAATTTTGTGTCCTCGGGATTACGATATTCCTTTGTCCCTTCATTTTCCCGGAATTCGTAAACTAGTGCCTTTTTTCGCGGATTTTCGTCCTTGGCGGATTTTCTTGAAGTCTTGTTGAAAATGAAGAGTTGGGAGATAGTATGATCTATTAATCGATGTTGTGCATTTTATGGTTGATTTGAGTTAATATAGATGTATCATGCTATTTCTTAGTTAAGTTTGATTGATTAAATGATAGTTGCAAGTTTCTTTATGTGTGTTTCGCCGAATTCCGTCTAGTCCGGAATTTCCCAAAATTCCCCTCTGGCCCGAATTCCGCGAGAGGGCTAAAAACTCGAACTTTGAAATGAGTAATTTTTATGAGATTCTGGAGATTTTTGTCCATCATGGATTTTGTTTTAAGGATGAATGTATCATTTTATGATGGATTAACTTGAATATCATGTTGTGATGGATCTTTACTATGGTATTTTTATTACATGCAGGAAGAATCAAGTCAAACTGTTGTTGAAATGACCAAGTCCAAGGTAATGGATCTGAATTCTGAAGGCTCTGCTATCTCCAAGGTTGAAAGGATTAAAATGGACTTAAAGAGAAAAATCCCAGAGAGCAAGTTGTCTTCCATTTGGTCAGAGGTCACATATACAAATGTTGGAATGTGAGATTATGAAGAATTCAAGGCAAGGATGGCAGCACAAAACCTCCCTTTGTTGGCCAAAAGAATATTGGTATCAAGGTTGGCACATGTGGCTGGATTCCCTCCTACAATTCAATGTTACGAGTTGGTGCTTGAATGTGCTAGACATTATGACAGTGGCACACAAAGGATAGTTGGTCCTCAAGGAAGAATTGTGGCAAATCTTAACCCTGTGTCCATTGCTCAGACCTTTGACATGCCTGATAGGTCTCATGTAGTGGGTTTTGATATGGATGTAGCAAAGAAGTATTATGATGAAAATGTCATCAAATCCCAGCAGGTCATCAATTCCTGGCTGGAGAAGCCCAAGTCCCACTTTTCCAAGCTACCCAAGCAGCTAGTCAGAGCAAAGTTCAGGAAGGAATACTATGATGTTATCACACTCCTTAGCAGGGTAGTGGGTTTGAAAAGTGCAGGAGTGTTTGAAAATTGGATGTTCCATGTTATTGTCAGGATGGACCAAGGTATTGACTACCATTGGGCAGGCATTATAAGTGCAATGATACATGAACAAATGTGCAATGTCTTGTAGACAAAGATCTTCACAATGACCTCCTACTTGGTTTATGCACTTGCAAGGTTCCATCCATACAAGGGGCTAAGCACAAGGGGTGTGTTTGGGAAAGATGTTATTTATGAGGTATACCCACAATTGCACTTGGGGAGCACAAGTTATAGAAGGGTGAACGATGCATTCACCATGTACATCACCAGGCTCTTGCAAGGTGCAGAGCATTTTCGGATTTCAGACAGTGCTAAGGAGTTAATCAAGAGGTTTGGAGCTTGGTTTATCCAGTTCCCTACCTTTTCATACATCAGAATAGATGGTTGTCTGACGGCTCCATACAGAATCCCTAGATATCCCACAGATCATGTTATACTTTTGGAGGTCACAAGGCAAATCTGTGACTTTGATGCAATTGTGAAGAAGGAGAAGCATAAGATTGGATTTGGTGGTGATTTTCCTTTGAGGATAGGTAGTGGTGAGGCCTATCCTTCTATTAACTCGGCCCATGCTTCTGAAGAAGAAATGAGTACTCTTGGTATTTCCTTCCATTCCAAGAGATCCGGATTTGATAGGACTGGTGAGGCACAGAGGAAGGCCAACAGGGAATACAGTCACAAGGATGACATAAAGGATTATTGGGCCAACATTAGTGATGAATTTGAGATCAAAAAGAAGAATTTCTCCAAGCTACCAGTGAACTCAGTCCGACTATACAAAATAAAGGCCATTCCAGATTAGGTTGAAGATGATGGAAATTTGATTCAGGGCCATAACTATGAAGTTGTGAAGGATAAACTAATTGAGAACTAGATTGGCTGGAGGAGGAGAAGACAAAATTGGAACAAATCATGACTCCAGTGATGAGGTATACTAAAATGTGGCTCAAGCACAAGATGTTGGAGTTGGAGAGTGAAGGTGTGCAATGCACCTATGACCTAATGGGCAACTTAGAGTCTCACTCCACTTCTAAGGAATCACCTGAGCAGGATCCTAAGGGTAAGACTAAGGTGGGCTCTCCTTTTAAGATAAAAATTAAAGATGCTCGGGAGGCAGGGGAGATAGAAAAAACAAAAAGCTCATTGCTAAGAAGAGGAAACACATTTCAAAGAAGAAGAAGGTTGAGAAGGATGAGGCCGAAAAGGAAGAAAAGGAGGTTAGTGTTCATGTGCCCAAGAGAAGAAGAATAATAAGATTATCACATAAGGAGAAGGGAAATTCTAAGGTAGGAGATGAGGATGACCCACCAGTGGTAGAGGTGGAGAGTTCAGGAGAAAGGAAATAGGTGTACACAAGAAGATCAAGAACTCCATCTCCTAAAGATGGTGTACCATAGAATATTGTTCCCATAGCTGCTCCTACCACTAAGCATGAGAATATTCCTCCTTCTCATGAGACTTACAATGCACTAGGTGAATCCAAAGATGCTCAGGATCACAAAGATGAAAAAGAAGAGGAGCTACAAGAGGGTGATCTCTATAATGTTGAGGCAGAAATAAAGAAGGTATTACAATCTCCTCTGGTAACTTATGAGGATTCACCTGCAGGGGGTGAGGAGGATATACCTCCTCAAATTGAGGAAGTGTCAATTAGGACTCCTTCTCTAGTTCCTGAAAAGGAAGAGCATGATAAAGGAAAGGATGATACAGTTGAGGAGACTCCTGAAAGGCAGGGTTTAAATGAAGACTCACCCAAGGTTCACTAGGATGCAGTTGGACAAGATAGTGTGCAGTCGGATTCCACCATTCCAGGTTGGTTAGATAAGGAATTAAAGAGCAAGTAGGTTGTGGTAGATGATACTCCTCCCAACTGGGATGACTTGCTGGCAAACATAGGAAAAGGAAAAATAAAGAAGAAGGCCAAGGTTATCTCCAGGATTCAGAGGGATGAAACAAATAATAGGGTGGTCCACATTGCTACTCTTACTCCTGATAAGAATAAGGATGATGTAACTGGTAGTGACTACAGTGTACACACTGTCAACTTAGGGCCTACTTCCATGGAGCAGGATATTGAAGAATATGAAAGCTCTAGTGCAGTAATCTTGGGCAGATTGAGGAAGGAAGTGCAGAACAAACAAGAACTAAAGAAGGAGAATGAGAAACTTTGGAGGTATCTGCAAGATTTGATGAAACCCTTGCAATCCATCAGCACTTCATCATCTATTGCGAGTTTTCTATCACAAGAAACAATTACTGAGTTAGAAAGGATGAAATCCATGACTCAAACCACAACAAGCTGGTTACAGGGAGTGCAAATCAAGGGAGATAGTGTCATCAAGGACATTATTTCAATTGGTGGAGAAGCTATGAGATCAATTGACTGGTTGAAGAATGTATTAGCCCAGGATAAGGAGGATATGGATCTCTTGTTGCAGAAAACTAAGGACATCATGGACTACACTGAAGACAAATTGGTAAATGATGGAATTCTTCCTTCATCCAAGGCTACAAAACCTTGGGAATGGTTTGAGATTTTGTAGATAAATTTAAGGGTTTTGAAGAAGGTGCATACATAGGGGAAACAAATTGAAGACACCCTGACTAAGATCTACAATAAGTGTATTTCCTTCTTTGAGGTTATGACAAGAAGGAAGAGGTTTGCGCCAAAGCATATGAGTTTGGAGCAGTTGAGAAAGTGGTAGCGAGATGTGTACTCTCCCATCATTGAGGACGAGGTCACCAAGCACCAGCTAGATGATGTAGCCACTTACATTGCAGTGATTGAGAAATACCAAACCATGAAGGTAGATTGGGATACGGTGGTAAGGCAATCAAGGGAGGATGTTAAGTCCATTGAAAGGAGGATGAAAATGTTGGTCATGCCACCTTTGGTTGACTTGGAGAGGATATTTTCAATGGTGCAGGATAGGGCAAGGCGAGATAAAGACAAAGGGGAGAGCGGTTAATACAAGGCTTCATCAAAATTTGTGCTTCCCATTATTCCTCTTCCTCCTTAGCATGCATTGGATTGGGCAATGTTGGAGATCCTAGGTCGACCTGGATGGAGTGCATGCATTTAATGCATAATTTATCTTATTTTGAATTCCTCTTGGCCGACTTGTTTTGGTGGCCATTTTTTATTGTAAACCTAATTGGGTCGACCAATCTTGGGGGGTTTTCTATAAATTTTCCATTGTGCCTCATTTGTAAAAGCTAGATAGTTTTTTCACATTAAAGAAAATTAAGAAGCAAGAATTAGAGTTAGGAGTTAGTCTCATTTTTCAAGCAGGTGTTGTAACAAAATACCAGAATTGTTGCTACTTTGGGTGATTTAATACAAGTAAAGACATTGTGATTTGGTGCCTTCCTTGGGTCGAATTTTGATCTGGCATGGTTCCTGAAATTCTATCTTTTCAAATTGCTTAAGTTTATTTAATATATGCTAGGTTTGATGTTAGGTGATTTGATGATGTTTAGGGTTCAATGCTTGAAGTGTTTGTAACAATCTCTAGTCCATACTTTTTGCAGCTAGCTGATTGGTAGTTGCTTTGCAAAGTTCGCCTGGACTTAAAATTGTGCTTAGTTCGATTATGAATGCTTGTTCATTTCAATTGTAATAGGATTGTTTTGAGTGAATATGCATAATCTGAAAAATCTTTAACTCCTTAGAAAATTGCACTATTTCTATAAGATTGCAGATTTATCTGGGTCAAACAAGAATTAGTTTTTGAGGAATTGGTCCATTTCAAGTATTTTATCATTTGCATCAATTAGTCTTAGAATTAGAAGTAGTCTTAGAAATCTTTCTGAAACCCTTATCTCTTTTGTTGTTTATTTTGAATCTGGGTTAGATTTAGAATTTGAAGTATCGCCATATCGCTAGATCTGATAAATTTGAATTCAGTATTTTCTTGTAGTAAGGTGCCTTTGTGATTACCAACATTTTCACATTATCTCTGAGTTGTTTTATTGCATTGTCAAGATCTGGCATTAGAGACCTTGGGGTTATCTCTTGAGGCTTGCCGATAGAGATTTACCTTTCAAGAGAGAGAGGATATCATATTCTGTCCGAGTTGTTGTGCAGAAAACACCATCAACAATACTGATCCCCTTCTCTCTCTTTGTTGTTGTAGAGGATGCACAGGGATGGATTGAGTTTATAGCTTAGTGTTTCAGAGGTGGCCCCTGTTGTATGGTTCAAGGGACGGTCCTAGATGCCTATCGACCTATTTCAATGGGGAGGCATGCCCCCACTTTTGAGTCGGTGGTACATCTGAGGACCACGTACGAGGATCGGGGTGCTAAGGTGGTGCAGCTAACTACAGAGCTGACAACCACCAAGGGGTAGCGAGATCAAATGTCACGGGAGCTGTGGACGACACTCGTCGAGTGAGATGTGGTAGTGATGAGGGATGATGTCGCCGAGGCGGCACACGACGCCCTTCAAAGCCACATTGATGAGCTCAACACACAACTAGTCATTATGATCCCAATGGATGTTCAATGGCTGCAGTGAGAGCTGATACAGACGATGATGGACATCTTCTCGCTGCAGGGGGAGCTCAGAGGGATACAGGCGGGTTTATCGATGTCACACTCACACTGATCCTGATCTCAGACCACCGTGTAGCCTCCTCCCAGAGCACCAGAGCGGCCACCAGAGCCAGAGGGCTCAAGGAGCCACATGCCCCAGGAATAGGACCCTTATTTTGTACATCATTTTTGTAGTCAAACGTACATATACATATATATATTTGTAGATCTTTTGTATAGACACATATTTAGTGGCCACTCATTTTTCATAGCAGTGGCATGATACATGTATATGACATTTGATTCATACATTAGACATACATATATATACATCGGTTTCAGTATCATGACTTTTCTAATGTGTATGCTTTTCCATTTTATCTATGCTCATGCTATGGATGGTTTTTACTTATATGGATGTACATTTTCATTAGATGTTAATCATGCTTTGATTTAACACGTTTAACCACATGTTAATTAAATTCTATGATCTAATAATGCGATGTGATGTATGGATGTTTTAGCATAGTGAGACAGATGTTTCTATATGCACACACACATGGTCACATTATAATAAAAAAAAAAATTCATGATGTGAAAATGAGTAAATGTTAACATATGCAGTATTACTACACTTTAGGGAGAACACCACATACATGGCACACTAGGACACTATGCATAGTATCGACGAATGTGCATTGCGTTGACAAGTTCTTTTAAAGGCGTTCCATCCATAGATGATAATCCATAGGCACCTGAACCATATACCAAAACCACTATATAAGGACCTAACCAGTTAGGACTAAATTTCCCCTTCTGGTCAGGTAACGTGTTTACATTCCGTTGATTTTTGTACAAAACCAAGTCTCCTATCTTGAATATCCTAAGAAGCACGCCTTGGTTATATCGTTTAGATAGCGACTGCTAATAAGCTTTAAGGTGTTCAAGGGCCTGTAAATGGCACTCGTCGAGCATCTCAAGCTCGTGCAGATGGTTGACCTCATAGGTTTCATCATCAATCACCCCTCTAAGGGAAACCCGTAAAGATGGGATTTCCAACTCTAAAGGCATGATAGCTTTGGCACCATATACGAGTTTATAGGGTGTCATTCCTATCGTCGTGCGAACACTCATGCGATAAGCCCACAAAGCATAGGTTAATTGAATGTGCCAATCCTTTCCGTGTTTACTATCTTACGAAGAATCAACTCGAGCATTTTGTGAGAAGATTTTGCTTGGCCATTGGATTGTGGATAATATGGTGTAGAAAATCTATGTTGAACACAAAATTTTTCCAATAAGTACTTTACTTCCTTGTTTTTAAATGGTGTATTGTTGTCCAAAAAAAGTGTAGCAGGTAGTCCAAACCGGGAAATGATACTATTCAATAGGAAGGTACATATAGTTTCAACACTCGTGGATCAAAGCGGAATAGCTTCAACCCACTTCATGAAATAATCTGTAGCAGTGATAATGAAGGTATGTCCTTTGGAAGAAGGAGGTGATATTTTCCCGATAATATCCAACCCCCATTTCGCGAACGACCAAGGAGAAGTTTGATTTTGCAACTCTTAAGCGGGAATGTGGATAAGACGACTATGTTGTTGACATTGAAGGCACTTTTTGACGAAGTCGAAGGAATCATGTTCCATCGTCTGCTAGTAGTATTCCATATGTGTCAGTTTCCTCACTAGGGATCTAACATCGAAATGTCCACCTCCCAAGCCCGCATGGGCTTCTTTAAGAGCAAGGGGTATCTCTATTTTAGTGAGGCACCTTAAGAGCAGGTCGTTATATGTTTTTTGATAAAGAACATCAGATAAGATGACCTAGTGGGAGAAAAGCTTTCATATACGGGTGCGATCATTTTTCGCCATAGCATCAGGAAAGTTTCCATAAGTAATTGTATATGCTAGAGAACCACTCTCCCAAATCTGCATGGAGGAAAACTAGAGATTCAGGCACAAGTTGATTGGGAACTGTCAGGGTTCGCACAACTTGCACCATGAAGTGGTATTCTTTTGTGTCTTCCTCTGAAGGTATCAAGGAAGTTGTGCTTTCCATGGCATCTGCATGTTTGTTTTCTCGCCTAGGAATGTTGTTTATTTGAAGGAGGAAAACTAATTAATCAAGGACAAAGCGAGGTCTCTATATCGGGACAACTTACTTTGTTTAGCCTAATAAGTTCCCATGATCTGATTCACAATAAGCTCAGAGTCACCTAGTATATAGAGATGTTTAATTTTCAATGCAATTGTGGCACACAAACCATAAATGAGGGCTTCATACTCGGCGATATTATTGATACAAGGAAAGTCTAGTCGAAAGGATAGGGGGACCGGTTTACCTTCGGGGGAGGTTAGGACTACGCCTGCTCCAGAACCGGTCTGACACCTCGACCCATCAAAGTACATTTTCCATTTGAGGTCATAGTTGATTGCAAAGACATTTTTCTCAAGGAATAAGTCCAAGTTGGGGATGGAGCAAGGTGAGTGAGCATCCACCAATTGGTCAGCCACCGCTTGTACTTTTACTGATTTCTGAGTGACAAATTTTCTATCAAACTCAGACAATAGCATAACCCACTTCGCCAATCTCCCTCCAAGGTCGGTGCTAGAGAATAGATGTCTCAAAAGATCTATTTTTACTAAGATGTGAGTTTCAACATGGAGGAGATAATGTCTCAGTTTCTGTTCAGCAAATACAAGAGCAAGGCACTGCTTCTCCATGGACGAATAGCGATTTTCATAGTTTACCAAGACGTGGCTAATGTAGTAAACCGCTCTCTCCCTTCCTACATCATCATACTAGGCCAACAAGGCCGCTAAAGCATATGGTGAGGCAGCGAGGTAAAGAAGGAAGGGTCTATCTTGCGTAGCCGACATCAATATAGGAGGATTGGCCAAATAAGCTTTGATGGATTCAAAAGATTTCTGACATTCTTCGTCCCACATAAAGCGAACATCTTTCTTCAAGAGACGAGTGAAAGGAATGGTATGGTCAACCAACTGAGATACGAATCTTAGAATTTCCTGAATCTTCCCTTGTAAGCTTTGCAACTCGGTGATGTTCCTCGGAGGAGACATGTTAACAATAGCATCAATATTATTCATGTCAACTTCGATCCCAAGATAAGAGACTATGAACCCGAGAAGCTTGCCAACGTCAACGCCGAAGACACACTTTTGGGGATTGAGTCTCATTTTGTAAAGTAGAAGACTTTCAAAGATAAGACGAAGATTCTTCACATGATCTTGACAATTTACAGACTTCGCCAAGATGTCATCAACATAATATTCTAAGATTTAATGGATGAAGTCATGAAATATCAAGGTCATCACTCATTGGTAAGTTGCGCCTACGTTCTTTAATCCAAAGGGCATGTCCACATAGAAAAATCTCCCCCAAGGGGAAGTGAAGGTTTTCTTATACTGATCATCCGGATTTATACGGATATGATTATAACTTGAGAAACCATCCATGAAAGATAACAATGCATGGCTTACGATCGAGTGCACAATCATATCTATATTAGGTAACAGAAAGTCATCTTTAAGAGAAGCCTTGTTAAGGTGTCGAAAGTCAGTGCATATATGGATACATCCATCAGGTTTACTAACAACTACTATATGCGAGATCTAGGGAAAATTGTCAATGGGATGGATAAACCCTGCTTTCAATAGCTTTTCAATCTTAGTCTTGACCATTAGGGCTACCCTAGGATTGATCTTTCAGATTTTTTTCTTAACAAGCTTGGCGTTGGGACATAGAACGATATTATGGACCACTATAGATTCATCTATACCAGGCATATCCTCATATGTCCAAGCGAAGATATCAGGGTAAGCACACAAGAGAGCAAAGTGTTCATCAACTTCTTTGAAAGAGAGGCACTTCCCGATCTTGATTACATTTTTTGAAGATTTTGTATTAACAGGGACTTCGACAGTATCCCCTTTAAGGAGGGAACTGTGATCCTCGGGATGAGATATTGGAACATCATCACTAACATTAGATAGAGGGTCCTCCTCATCAATGGTTAGAACAAATTCTCCCAAGTATACTTGTTTATGCAAGTGATATGAGAATCGTTTCTTGTGATGATAAGGAGGCAATGGGGAGTAAGCACCTAGAAATTCCCCCAATGCTTCATCTGAAGAGAAGACATCTACATGAAATTTCTCAACTCACCCCCTTTCTTCTATCAACTCAAGATGGACCAAGCTTAATGGTTCTCTCAAAATCATGTTAACACTCCACCAAGGTTTTTGTCTAGACTATTCAACAGGATATCCCAAACCTAGGTTGCGATGTCATTGTTTAAACTAGATAGGGACTTGTATTCCTTGCTCGATACATCCTAGGCCTTTCTGCCCATAGCCATACCGAGAGGCAATTTTATAACCAAACCCATAACGAGCTTGTAGAGTTTCAAGGGGGTGGCTCCACGTAGAGTGTTTCACTCCACTAATGGACATCAAAAGCTTCTACAGGAGCGGTCCCACTTCCCTTACTCTTGCAAACATCAACCTCCCCTACAGGGGTAGAGTCACTCTCCAAGGGAGGAGTGGCTTCCTGGGTAGGATTACACTTCTCCTCCTCAGTGGGAGGGTCACTGATTACCATGTTTACGGAACCTAGAAAATCCATAGCAGAGGGATTTGACTTATACTCTGCTATGAAGAGTTTTGAGAAATTCAAGGAACCCCAGTCATCGCCTAAGAGAGCATTCGTTTCGAGAGATGAAGGAGAAGATGAAGGGGAATCACACTTTTCCAACCTAGGTGGTTCATCTTGGTTGACACTTGCTCATGGAACAGCTTCCGCGGTAGGTATCAATGAGGAACAAGCCATAGCGTCGACGATCAAAGAAGGAATGCAATTAATGAGGGTGGAAGCGGATGAGTTACGACCAGCAGCGGCTAGCAAACAAAGGTACGCAGCCTTTGGATCTGCCTTAACCGTAACCACTCGATTGTTAGCAATGAACTTCAACAAACGGTGTAGGGTAGAAGTTACTGCCCCCATATCGTGTATCCAAGGTCTTCCTAAAAGAAAATTGTACGACAACGGGTCGGGCATGACGTAAACCAACATAGGTAAAGTAATGGGCCCCAACTACAAAGGTAATGTTATCATACCTAGAGCTTGGCTACCAGCGTTATCAAACCCACGAATACACAAGGAAGAAGTCTTCAAGGAAGATGAATCAACCTTGATTTTAGGTAGTAGGTCTATACCACAAATGTTGAGGGTTGAACCAGTTTCAACGAGGGTACATCTAATACCGATATTGTTAACGTTTACTATGATCACCAAAGGTTATGCTTGTTTCTACACGTCTGAAGGCGGGAGTTCCTTCCGGTGGAACGTAATATTCAGTGAGTCCGCTCAAATATGAGCCATCAACATTTGTAGGCCTAGTCGAGGTAGGGAAGAGAATATTTTTTATGGCCTCCTGCAACATCTCTTGATGAACCAAAGCGGTCTGAAGCAAATCCGAAAGCGAGATCTTGGCTGGAGTAACACGGAGTTTCTCGAAGAGATCGTAGTTGCCTAGTGCTTTGATCGCGAGTTTAGGAGATGAAGGAAGGTTAGGTTGAGATGGGGGTAAAGAAGTAGTAGTTTCTAAGTTTTGTAAATTTCTCCTCGTAGGGTATGTGTGCCCTATGACATTGTAAGAAGTAGAGTCAGTAGCCTTCATAAATCTTGAATATAAGTCTGATGGATCTCTACGACCTGAAATCCCATAGACAAAATAGTCCTTTCTAGGGAAGCGCTTAGCCGGGGTCACATAAATGAAGGGTTTCTTAGGGCTTGGAGGAGCCACATAAACCACTACCACATTTACCGACTCCTTAGCTAGTAAGGAAAGGGTTTGTTTTGAAGATTTATAGATAGGGGAGAGTGCTTCTAAGAAATCATCTAGAGCATCTTCCAACATATCAAAATCTTGTTTGGAAAAAGATTTAGTTGACATTATGAAAATGGATCCGATAGTTCACATCGGGTTCACCAAAATGTGATATAAGGGGGATTCGCTGCACACTGGTCTCTTTCTTCTAAAGAGATCTGCATGGAACGAACTTCCCTTATACCATTCAAATTGAATAGATCAATGGAATTGCGAAGATAAACGAGAAAGTAGGTACGAGATCCGAAAGAGCAAGACTTCTAAGTTTATGTCCTCAACTGAGAAGCTCTCGACCAAAAGACATCACCGTAGTTCTCAAACGCCAGCGTGGTGCATTGTCATACGCAAGACACACTGGCGTCCTAAGTTGTAGAGAGCTCAAGAGCTCAAGCAGACAGACTAGAGTCTCACTTCTTGACTCAGATTGAAAAATGCAAAGAGTCAAGTAATCAACAAAAACCAAAGAACTAAAAGAGAATACAAGAGGGCTTAAGACAAGATTACCTTTGTGCGTTCGAGCCTTTAGTCCAACTTTATTTTCACAACTTGCACACAAATGATCAAGAGGGAAAGGTTGGGGCTATATAGGGGTCTTCCTCAGTTAGACCCTTGTATTGGTGTTCCCACCTCCATAGACAACCAAGTTTGGTAGAGAGTGTAAAGGAAGTAAACAAAGTGTGGTGAAAACAAAACCCGCTTCGGAGTAGAGCCCGCATCATAAAGTAGTAAATGCACTTAACAAGGAGTGATAAGGAGAAAGAGAGTTACCCACGGGTCAAGAACCTCTTCCGGAGCAAATGGGCACAACGCAATGTGCTTGCTGGAGATCTGATAGTTGTTGGGAGGACCTCAGTCCATCATGGCTTCACTAGTGAAAGTGCTACTACTAAAGGGTAGGATTTACCCAAGACTAGAGTAAGTGGTGACAATGCTTGGATCGATAACTTCCAACCCCAAAATGAGGGCCAAAAGGAGTTTTTAATGCATGCAAGGGTGGCACATAGCCATTTCATTCAAGACCTAACCACCAGGACACATGTCGCAAGGGTCAAGGTTCTAGATTTGTTGTTTCAAACTTAGAAAACTGCTAGGATGCTAGCGTGCCACACATATGTCTGTACGCCACACATGTGTCCAAAGCTTGGATTTTCAAGAAATGCATTGTCAAGATTCTGTTATTTCGCCACGCATCCACATGGAGTCAAAATGTCAAAATTTTGCCTCATGGTACTTCGTCATTAATACTCTTAGGTGTCATAAATGCTAGGAAAGATGCTAAAATGTGGAATTGCCCCTAGGTGCAATTATGTGACATTACAATAATATTGTATTATGTAGCATATATTTACTGATATTATGAACAATGATATGATTCTAATTTGGCAATAATTGGTCGTGAAGGGATGAGGCAAGACTGCAAGGAGGGGGAACTTTGAATGATTCCTTACTAGGTATGGCACCTCATGATGATGGTTAAGGACTATCGATCAAGGACTACATGAGGCCAAGGAGGGTAAGTTCCTATCCTTGGGCCTAGGGTTGAGGATCAAGGGCACCCTATTGCAGCCCTAGGAATACAAGAAGGGGGAATTGTGAGTGATTCCTCACTAGGTATGGCACCTCATGATGATGGTTAAGGACCATTAGTTAATGACCACATGAGGCCAAGGAGGAGAAGGTCCTATCTTTAGGCCTAGGGTTGAGGATCAAGGACACCTTATTGCAGCCCCCCTACTATCCCCACTTGAATCAATTATTGAAGTAAATGAAGAGGGATTTTCAATCATAAGAAGAGGGTTTGGTGTGATGGAGGGGAATGGTGTAAAGCCCTCACTAGATACACCACCTCATGATGATGGTTAAGGACCATCGGTTATGGACCACATGAGGCCACAAAGGATAATGTCCTATTGTTGGCCTAGGATAGAGGACACTTGGGGCACCTCATCATGTCCTCTACTACAATCCTCATTATGGTTGAGCCCACATAATCATTGAGACTCATTATAATGATATACATAATCTCTCTTAGACTTAGAATTAAATGTATTTCATGGATTATGTCTATCATATTCATCTAACATGGTTGCAGGTTTCCATAACTAGATTTACATCATCTCAATTTTAAGTAGGTAATTATATCTTTAACTATAATTTGCTATTGTTTTCATTTGGAATTGTGATTTCAGGGTAAAATACAAAGTGATCCTAAAAGGGGACATTACATCATTTCAATAGTTTGAATCATATCCAACATTCTCAATGAGAAGTAATATAGTTTTATAGTGCCTAATAGCTACAATTGCCTCAAATTGTGACTCCCTAGTTAAGAATAATCTATGATCCAAATGAATAATTCATACATTATGGGAGCTTGGTGCCAAATGTTCAAATTCCTTTGGAATAGATGAGGCCATAAGATTGATCCACTATTAGGTTCTTCTTTTCTTCATATTCCACATGGAAGTTCTATTGATTTCCACCAAAAGGTCAATAAAATTTTGTATTCAGAGTTAGAAGCGACAAAGAAAACGCAACAAAGGCTTCTGAGGACAATAATTTTGCAAGACTTAAAGCAATAGGATGAAGGAATTCTCTATGCCAAAGTCTCTAAGGTGGGGGTTGTTAAAATTAGAGAGCTTGAATAGATTTCAACTTTATCCAAATATATGGATCGAAAGATCTTTAAATAGATAACATAAGTGGAGAGATATGTCTCTTGCATGAGACATGACTGTACATGCCAAATATGTTGGGTGTGATTAAATATAGTTTAATATTTTTTAATGCCTCGTCCATAAACTTTATTTATCACACAACCTAACTAGATGATCGAGGCCACATATAACAAATGGGTTAATTAACTACTTATGTACAAATGAAGAAAATTTAACATGAATGCCTTCTCAAAAGCATACAAATTTGTCTTTGTTTTGAACATCCTTGATACCTTTGTTCATATCTTTTCTTTTGAAACATTGTCTCTCAAAATGACTAGAACAAGTATAACACTAGCAAACCTTTCCTTTCCTATGCTCATCATTATCCATGACAAGATGTCTTTCATAGTTCTATCAATAAAGGAGGTGAAGTCATTAACAATGATCTTTGTGATCAAAACCTTCACAAATTTAGCAACAATCTTTGAGATCAATGCTACAAATATGTAGATTTAGTAATGATCTTTGTGATCAATGCTACATTTTTTTAGATTTAACAGTGATCTTTGTGATTAACACTACAACTTTTTAGATTCAACAATAATTGCTATGATCAATGCTACAAATTTGTAGATTCAACAATGATCTTTGTGATCAATGCTACAACTTTTTAGGTTTAGCAATGATATCTATGATCAACAATACAAATTTTTAGACTTAGCAATGACCTCTACATTCAATGCAACATATTTTAGGTTTAACAAAAATCTATGTGATCAACAATACAACTTTTTAAATTTAGCAAATGATCTTTGCAATCAATGCTACTTATTCCATGCATAAAAGTGCTCTAGCTGCATATTTCATGCCTCTATGTGGATTGAATTCAAGTAGCCCTTATAGTTGTCAAAATTCTATAGAATAAATTATATGGTTTTTAGGATGATATTTTACCCTGCATGCCTTTCATGCTATAAATAAATTTTCTTGTGGAAAGAAAGAAAAAAAGTGATAGAATGAATGGAAACAAGGCTGACTAAAATGGTCAAATTGTGAAATAGGAGGTGTAGCCAATAGGTTATTTTTTTCAAAATAATATATACTATACGTAGTTGTTTCTTGTTGTTAACAATGGTTTTCTTCAAGCCTTCATACCTCTTCAAGGTTGAGCTCGAGTCAATCATGAATGGTTTGTATCACAAGCTTCCTCATGCCACAAAATCTAGATAGTCTTTTCAAATTCTTACAACTTTATAGAATTGTCAATGTGATCCTCTTTGGTAAGTTCAAGCCTCTAAACTATTCAATGTGTTTAACCTCTTTGTTTAATTATGATGATAAATATTTAAGTGTTGGTGGGAGAAATAAATAGTGTGTTCTAACACCCCCCCTTAATTTCTACCACTAGCTACTTCAACATCCCAAATTATGTCGCAGATATTCATATTTCTCCCTTGCAAATGTCTTTGTGAATAGTTTTTCCTAACTAATAACATATAACAAGATATTGAATTCATTTGAGTCATAACAAATAATCAACAACCACTCAACTAAAATAGCCAAACCTTTCTTGATTGCTATTTTGTTCAACATGTGAATATTTATGCTTGTACAATACTTTGGACATGTTTGTGACCTTTTTCCAATTACATACACCAATCCATCCATAATTCATTTGTATACAATCTTTCATAGATTGTTTCTTCCACTCTATGTTCCAACACAATGTTATAAAATGATTGTTCAATCCACAAATAGTACAAGGATGAAGATCCCAACATGTCTCTTTTTTATGTCCATGCCTATTACAATAAGAACATTATGAACACTACATTTCTTAATCTGACTTGTTTGTAACTATATTACTTGTAACATCATTTTTTTTTCTTTACTTCTAGCATACCAGAGGCCTTCATTTTTTAGCCTTATAGTTGATTCAATGGGCTCTCTAATTCCTTTCCCATACTTTCCCAAATTTTTATTGTCATAACCCATTTTTTTCATAATCTCAAAACTTTCTTGATTGTTATTTTGTTCAACATGTGAATATTTATGCTTGTACAATACTTTGAACTTGTTTGAGACCTTTTTCCAATTAGATGCACCAATCCATCCATAATTCATTTTTATACACTCTTTCATAGAATTTTTTTTCCATTATCTATTCCAACACTATGTTTTAAAATGATTGTTCAATCCAAAAATCATACAAGGATTAAGATCCCAACACATCTCTTTTTTGTGTCCTTGCCTATTACAATAAGAAAATTGTGAACACTACATTCTTAATCTCTTATTCAAGTAACTATATTACCTATAACAAATTTTTCATTTTCTTTATTTCTAGCATATCTGAGAGGCCTTCATTTTTTAGCCTTACACTTGGTTCAATGGGCTCTCTAATTCCTTTCTCATACTTCCCAAATTTTTACTATCATAACCCATTTCTTCATAATATCAAAACCAACATGCTTTGCAAAAAATCCTTTGTTATTATCATCACAACTAGCAAGACTTGTAGATTCAAAAGCATTTTTATCTCCAACCTTATACTCTTTATCTCTAAGTATATCAAATATATCAAATGATTCGTTAAGTGAATAACACAAATCATTTGTATCACATGAGACATTACATAGTGCACGCTTAGACCTTAAACACACATTTTCCTTTAGATATGTTTTGATTAAGATAAAAAAGGAAAGGGCCCACACCCATTACATAACAACCATAAAGGCCAAGCAAAAGGAACTCACAAGAAGTGAGACAACTAGAAAACTAAAAAACAACTATACAAAAAACACCAACAAAAAAACAAAAATGCAGGCATAGATAGGGACCAACACAAGTCCAAAACCAAATACTTACTACCCAACAATCGATGACCCTTGATAGCTTGCCATTCTTTTGCAAGGAATTGAAGCTTCTTTTCGAAGGACAAAGCCTTTTATTTCTTGTTTTCACCATCATCAATAGGGGGAGAGAGAATTTTCCACTTTCTTACCCTTCTTTTTGGAGCTGGTTTTAGCGACATCTAGAATATCATCCACAACACACTAACTCTGATAGTTCTTTAGCTCTTGCTAGAACACCTGAATGGTGACAACAATGGTCTTCACCGTCTCTTTATTGTACTCAACAATCTCCTACAGACTACAAAGTAATTGATCTAATAGATTATTTTCTTCTTTCAATTTTGATATTTCATCATTTTGAGAACTATTTTCCTTTGTAAGGATTTTAGATTGTTTATTATACCACTTCAAATTTTCTTCCAATTCTTATTTTAATAACTTTTACCAGTTCTTTCGAAATATCATTTTCATATATCAAATTTTTATTTTCTTTGTTCATTCTCTTACCAATATTTTCCATTGGTACAAATGATTTCCTTGTACAATTAAATTTTAATTAGATGTCAAAAGCATTTAAGTAATACTTGATGGTGATTATTTTTGTAGCTTCACACACCTCTCTTAGATTATTTCTTTTGTCTTCAACAATCATCCTTGGAATATTTATCCTTTTATTTATTAGCCAATAGGCTTTTTAAATGGACTTGCAAGTCCACAAAATCCCAACAAGCATGTCTTATGTCATGAAACATCTTTACATTCACCAAAAAACATTAAAAAAGCACCACCAAAGCTCTTAAAAGATAAAGTGCCAAACATGTACTCTCTTGAATGAATCTACACCTTACACGTGTTTCTTAGGATCATTGGGAATTCACCACCTCAAATGAATATCACTTTGTTCATTTAATACTTTGATGGACATGACATTTAATTATAATGTTGGGTAGATGCCACTAGTTTGAAATATGCATTAAGAAAAACTTCTCTTGCAATTATGTGAAGGTTTTTAGTGAGGTAAAACATCCTATTTATACATATGAAGTTCTTCTTCAATTTGTATCTTTGAATCATTAAATATTGTTGTAGGCAAGATTAGCTAGATTTCACAACATGGGGATTTAAACTAGTTTGATTATTCTCATGGTATTCTTTTTATTTTTTTGGTTTGAATTAAGCTCTACATTTTCTCTATCACTTTTTTGGGCCTACTTCTTTGAATTGTTCTACTTAAGTATTCTCTTTCCAACATCTAGCTTGCCAAAAACACGAGTAGAAAACATCATCAAATATTTTGAGTCATGTCATACCATGTAGTTTCTACTCTTGAAAGCATTTTTTCCATCATGTTTTGTTGATTGAAGGTTTGTTGCTAGGAGTACATGTGGCTTCAAATAATTCCAATATACAATACCAAAAGACAAAACAAAAAACAATTATGTTTTAGTAATGCATAATGTCAATAAAATCAACTTCAAGCTTTTACCTATAACCTAATTTTTTAGTCTTAAATTAATCCACCTTAATGTTTCACAAAACCATTCATTTTGTTTGTGGTCTTATTAGCATCTTTTATGACCTTAAATATTCATAAAGATAACCTATTGTTTTGTCTATGGACCTCGACATCTTTTTGTTTTTACAAAGACTATATTGGCTACAATTTCCTTACCTTCTATTTGGGACTTGTTGAGGACCTCCATGATACAAGAGAACCATCAAAACTCAAGGGTATAGTAGTGTAAAATGGCCCCACTCCACTTTCTCCACATATATAATAAGTGATAGTTGAATGAGGCTTCTAAGGATAAGCCTACAAATTATAGAAGCTACTAGAAGTTGACTATTCAAGGAACTTATGAGGAGGATCCTCATGGGCCCCAACCTCTACTCTTGAGTTGGATGAGAGGGAGAATGCAAGCCAATTTTTATTATTACTTTTATTCATGGATTTCACTAACAACCAAACCTTGAAATTAAGGTTTTATCATAGGCCTCCTAAGTTTCAACACCAACATATAAGAATATAGCCAAAGTGTGTATAATTTAGGTGTTAATGTTTAATAGTGCCATGTAATACCCAATGTGCTAGGTGTTGAAAATGATTTTTTAATTGTTTTAAAAATTTTGATAGCTTTGTAAAGTACATTTTCCTTCTACACATTGTTGCATGAACTATCTTGTGCTAGTAACATTTCAAACCTTAAACATTCCAACAAATAGTCTAAAAAATTTCATCTTTTTGGAGTTGTTCACATCATTTTTTTGTACTCTCCTACCTAGGTAATCCCACAATACTAGGTCCCAAAATTGGGACATGAAAATTTCAAAAGGGAGTGGATTTTTTTTTGAATTACCTTCGTTCAAAGGTTTTTGTTTAAATGAAGGTAATTTCTAAAACTGAAAAAAAATAACCTTCAAACGAAGGTCCCTTTTTATTCTTTTTATGGAACTTTCCATAAAAGGAATAAATTTTCACTAAAATGAATCAAAAGGGACCTTCGTTCAAAGGTTCTTTTTTCCATTTTTGGAAATTACCTTCGTTCTAGTATTTTTATATTTTTTTTGTGGGAATGAAATACCTTTGAATGAAGGTCCTTGAATATGTTCGAATGAGGGTCCTTGAATACCTTTGAATGAAGGGCGTCTTAGCAAGACACTTTTGGTGTCTACTTCAAAATTTCCTCAAAAATTCCAGTTTCAAACCTTAGGTTGGACCTTCAAATGTAATTAGCTTGACAAGATAATTTGCAAGATCGCAGTCCTCAAAATGATCTTTCCAATAAGTATAATTTTAATATATTTTCATTTTATTTATCCAACTTTTAATTTTTACTGAACATAGGTTTTTCACCAAACAAATCAAGTTCTTCATTCTAGATAGATGGAAAAATAGTAAACTATTGAAAAAAAAATCCAAAAATTATCTATGCACTACGTATTGATGTCCTTGTTTCACACAAAAAAAAAGAATTTTGATATATACAAAACAAATTATGCTTGACAACATACACCTATGTCCAAATTATAATTACCCTAACTTCAAAAATTAATTAAAAAAATGTAACAAAAATTTATGAAAAAATATCCATGCACTAGATTTTGATGTTACAAATCTATATTTTAAAATTTACAATTTTATCCTTTTTAGAAAAAATTTATGTTGGACGACATAAACATTACTTTTAAAAATGTTGTTTACTATTAAAAAACTAGTTATTAAAAATTATGTTGAAAGATTCACAATTTATTTCAAAAAATAAAATAAAAATATCTTTAGAATCTACACACAAATCGCCACAAATCACTAGTTCGCATCATCTTTGAATTCTTAACTATTAACCTACTATAGGTCTTAAAAAGTAAAGATTTAGTTAAAAATGTTGATATCAATGTCCATCTTGGCTAAAAAGTGGAACTCATTATTATGGGATTACCCACATGTTGTTTTCTTCAAATGTTGAGTGATGTTTCTCCTATGTTGTCTGTGTTAGAAATATATTATATTATAATGCAGATCTGATGCATCCTTTTATATTCACTCATAGATACATAATTAGATAGGTGGGAAAACAATGTGAAAGCCATGTAATTTCTACACAAGTTACCACTTTATTTAGACTATTTTATAATTCAAATAGTTTTGATTATTACAACAATTATAGTGTTTTATTTTAATATGGTGTCAACAATTGCATGATTTAAATGTTTCTAGTCTGTTATGAAATTTTAACATATATTATAAAAGTTGTGTTCTTCTAATTGATTTTCTCTTCCAAAACCAATAGATTTCACTATAAAATATTCATGCAACTTGAGCTTAATCTGCACCAAGAATTTCAATTGTTGATCATTGGGTTCCTCAAAAGCCTCAAAAACACACAATTGCGTAATTCATAGAAGCTTCTAGGGAGTATATAAATTGAAAATTCAAAGCTAGAGTCAATCACTGGAGCAAAATTTTTCTATATAAATAGTCACCCAAATCAAACAAAGCCTAAAAACCATTAGATATATACCCATATCCTTTTTCCTCCTTTCTCAAGTTGCTCCATATATTGGGATTTATCCCTCCTCAACTAGGCCTTGCTTCATCAAGCTCACCATTGAAACATTGTTGGCACACATGTACCCTTTTGGTGAAGGTATTCTAGCTTATGTTATGTTGGTTCAAGAACAAATAATTACGCATTTTAGCATATGGACTAATAATACACTTATGCCCAAAGACTTTCCATCTCTAAGCTAAAATCCTTGCCATGTTACCCTTGTCATTTGTCACAAACACATTATTTTGATCATATTCAATATAATCCAAAGCAACCATGTCAAAAAATACAAAGAGAATGGTTTCAACTCTCTTGAATTTGAAAGAGTGTCTTTAGTGTAGAAGTTTGGGAAAAAGGCATTTGAATGGTTTCAAAGTTTCTTCCCTTCATATACTTCTCTAGATCCTACAAAAATATGCAAATCATTGCCCAAAACTTGATGTCATCAACATCAAATCCACTTCTAGTGTAAGAGGCCATTTTCCATGCTAACACTCTCTAGATTTTCCTTAGGAAACATTTACCATCACTTACAGACCATGATTGTGACTAATTTCATATTCCCATACATCCAACATAATCATAGTCATGTACTATGAAGGTGCAACATAAGAACAAAGATTCATATTGTGATAAAAATAATATGTTAACTATGCTTAAATGGATCTCATGTGATTGAGAAGGTGGCATGAGACTTTCTTGATACACATAATGATTTGAATGGTTGTATGTTCATATTATTAGCCTTTTGATTGATGTCAAACCAAGCCTTTCTATCTTTCAAAACTCAACACCAATTGGTAATTTGCATGCTTTTATTTTTATTTTGGAAGCTCGAGTTGAAGCTATTTTTAAAGTTGATCAAGCCTCATATTTTGGATCTTAGGAGAAATTTTCAAGTTGTAATTTGTGGTTTTAGTCCAAATTCTAAGTTGGACAAACCTCAGAGCTCGGGATTTAACTCAATTATACCTAGATTTGACTTCATTATTTTGCATCCTTGGTGTTCAAATTTGAGTTATGATTGTAGGGGGAAAAGGTAGAAGAGGGAGAGAAGGTATCAGTGAGCCATTATAAGAATATACTTGTGTGTACTCTTGAAGTTCACTTTCATTATACTCTAGCTTGATCAAATCATGAAAACTTTACAGTATCCATGAAAACTTTACAGTATCCATGAAAACTTTACTGTATCCAAATATATCTTTTCAAATCCAATGTAACTAACTTATTTTTTGAAGTTAAGTCACCTATACAAAGAAAATGAAACATTGAGATTAATACTTTTGGGCTTAAATTTTAATTGAAAATTTATATAAATTCCTTTTTTACCAAAAAAATTAAGAACATTGACATTTAACGAATACACATTTTAGATACAATAGTCCAAGTCATTAGAATCTCAAGGTTTATAGCATTGAGTGTAGGTAAAAAGTGTTCCATCACCTAAAGAAAACAATTGACAACAGTGAGATACAATCTAACTACATACTATCCTACATGCACCACCCATCTCACCTAGAAATGGTATCACTAATTAAATCGACAAGATCCTTCACATATGCTACTTGTCGCAAAGGATCCAAATTGTGAGATAAAAAAAGAAAAATAAATAGTGCAAGTATTTCCATGCTTCTACAACATTCCAAAAGAAGACTAAATGTTTTGAATCTTTCTATTGGAGTCAATTACTTCTATATAAACATTTTTGACAAATAGGTAGAGATATAGACCTCAACAAAGAAGAAATCGTCAATAATTGGAAGCACATGAATACAATAAAATACAATGCATGGCATGTTGACGGCACATATCAAATTGAAGATATCCTTCAAGAGGAATAATATTCTAATAAAGCAATGGATAAACAAGATACTGTTGAAATATTGAATTGGAGTTATTGTCTTAAATGAGACTTGCTAATAGTCTCAATTTAAATGAACTTGAAATGCTAGGTTGATGCGATTTTGACAACAATAACAAATAGGAAAAATATAATGTTCTTGCACATTTGCATGATGTTGCAATTCAATTTGTAAACACAAACAAGATGTCCTAACAAGATGTTGTAAGGTCTGAGAATTTCACTTACCAATTATAACCCATAATTGCCAAAATAATTTAATTGAACAAAATTATTATAAAAAGGTGGAGAATAAGAGGAATGATTAAATTAATTTCATCAATATATTCAAATGGAATAACATGCATCAATGAATCAAGGTATATCAAAGAAAGGTCATGCCTTCACTAGATTAAGCCATGTAGGCTTACACAAGAATTATCATCTCAATAATACATGTAAAGTCAAATACTGTAATTTAAATTAAGGAAATAGAAAGATCATAAATGCATCCACAAAAGAACCATAACACAAAGAATTTATTGAGTGGAAAACCCTCACAGGGATGAAAAACCACTCGCAAAAGTGCCTCACTGGCTTAATAAAATGCCTCACTAGAAGAGCTTTATTGGCTACAAAATCTCAATGGTTACAAGATGCCTCACTGGAAATGATCATACTGTCTCACTTGCATGACCATTACATATTTCTAGATATCATGAATATCACACACATCAAGGAGCATAAGGAAGTTCCTTCACAAGTCACATAAATCAACAAGAAACATTTTCAAGTTTCACCAATGCGTCAACCTTGCATATGGAATTAAGGTAATGTCAACACTATCATGAATCACTCCCAAGTATTTGCAAATAAGACAAATCAACCTCCAATGACCTCTCAAATATCACACAAATACACTTAAAGCTATAATCCAATCACATAATTATGAAAGAAATCCTAGCACCGCGAGAATGTATGCATGCCTATGAATTATAACACGAATACTTACTTCATTGATTCATAGAGGTTTCAACAATGAGATAATAATTCTATAAAAGAGTCTCCAAAATGAGTGAATTACCATAGATGTAATCACAAACACCTAAACTATTTCTTGATTATGCAATGGCAAAGCAAGTAGAGTAAGGATTACAATGAATAGTTATGCGGATTTTTGTACCACATTGGGGAGTATTTTTCTCTTGAAAAATTTAATATTCATATTTGCTTCTCATTGTATTACTGCTAAAAGGTGTTGACAGACAAAATGAAAAAGCAATCTACTATAATATCATATAAATTGTAAACAAAAATTAAATGATACTTGCCACAATATATTCCTACATTGGGAGGCTAGTCTCCAGTTGCCAATAGTTATTTCTTTCTCTCACAATAGCACATTATATTTTACTAAATAATTCTTGTTTTATAGCCATACTATGTTAAATTCATAAATCTTCAACATAGCCCTCTATAGCTAATAATATATAATATACTATTACTTTGTTTCCTCCACGGGTGTATAAATGTTAGATACAAAATTAGAGTGTGAATCAAACCCCGTGTTGAGGAAGATAAAATCTCTTCTTAAATCTGATTAAATAGACCTGTCAGAGGGAAGGAAAATGAATTCAAACCACATTTGAGGATATCAACCCCACATAATCAGTTGCGTTACTGGTAAAATCTTCCAGATAACTCTCCTAACATATTCTATACAAAGCAAAAGACAATGGGAAGGAGGAATGTCAACTCTAGCCATGGATTGATTGAGATTATGAATATCATAAAGAGAAATCACATAAGATACCCAAGCCTGAGGTCAATATTTGAAGTAAGTATTTTCCTAAACGAGAGGGTGAGCCATGAAATTTTTGGAGAACGATGGAATAGATCAAGGAGTTCAAGTTCCCACAATGCAAGAGACCATAAAAGACTAAAATAATATAGATTATAAAATGTTTGAGGCAAGGAACAAAACTTGTTGAAAACAGGTCAAACTTCAAATGGTTGCAACCCCTAGAAAGTAAACCAGAAACCATTGGTAGAAATATCTAATGAATATTCTTCTTAAAATTATTATAGATCCCACATGTTTGCTATCTTAGAATAATTTTTCTTACTTCCATTCGTCTTAGCCTCCCCCTATCAACTTGCTACAACATCATGATCAGATATTGGACATTTGCAATATACAAAAGAATTCGTCAAAGCATATTTAATAGTATAGGTGTGGAAGGAAAATGAAACATCCAAAAGGATTTGTAGGGTGCAAGTAGGAAAAGTGATGGATGTAACAATAGGAATTATTTGCCTCATTCCTATCTGGCAAGGGAAAAACACAATAAATAGGTACTAGTAAGTTAACGTGAAAAATGCAATTGAAAAGATGGCAAAGGTAACTATATAAAGTAATGATTGAATGGTTGTGATTAGCAGGAAAGTAGTAAAGAAAATTTATTGGTAGATGAATAAGAAGTTGAGAGGATTTCATAAATTTTAAATATAAAATCATAGGAGAGAGAAATGCAGTTGATCAAAAGTCAATGATACAAAAGATGAATTAGGGTTATTCCAAAAATTTGCTTATCGTGATACAAGTTAAGCAACTTCAAAAAGTAAATATGGATAAGCATACCTCACACTTTTGTTCTTGAATTCCATCGCTTGAGATGTTGCTTTGTTGATGACAGTTATTCATTGATTTTCCCCAAATGAGTTTCTGAAGATCATAGTAAGGTTTTCACTTTCTCTTGTGGTTCTCTGTGAGCTCCTTCCTTTTTTTAGGATCCTCCTTAGTAGCATTAGTGTTTGGTTCCATGGTCGCCTTGTCGTTGGGGATTTTAGGTCCCTTGGCATGGGTAAGGTATTTAATTTTAGACTTTTCAAACTTCAGCTTCAAAGGTTCAGTGCTTCCATTGTTAACAGTCTTATTATAATCCTTTCCTTTTGTTTTCAAATGCTTCATCTTTTTAGTGGTCATCTGTAACAGGCTTATTATAATCGTTTCCTTTTTTTTTTTGAATGCGTCATCTTATTTGCAGGCAATGTGTTGGTCTTCCTATCATGTTTGAATGTTTTGCCTACATTGGAATTGTCATCAGAAACACTCTTGCGCTTCTTGGATTTTGTGGAGTGTTAACTGCCATGTTTGGTCTGTGCCTCTGCTACTGATTTTGCTAAAACCATAAACCCTTCGATATCAATCAAACAACTTGGACCAGAAAGCTAGGGAAAAGGTTGGACTAGAATCAAAAAATTCACTCTCCTTGCATTTAGTTGTTACAAAACATTCACAATATCTTAGCTTAACGACCCTCTCCTCAAAGGGCACCCATTTTTAGTCATTCTTTTTTGTAGAGAAAAAAAGATCAAGAAAATCTAGTTGTTTTTCCGTTATATATTTCCCCCCTTTTTAAAATATTTCTCCCTCAAATTTTCCAGTAACCGAATGTTAAAAAAAATAAAAAATCAATATTTAATTTCATGCATCATATTTATCCTTAGTAATAATAATGAAATAACATTTAATTTCAATTGAAACTAATATTAAACAACAAATGTGGTTTATTAACTTTACATCTTTAAAACAATCAATATTAATTCTAATTTTTAAATAAAATCAATAAATGATTTAAGACTATTTTTTTATTTCTTCTAAGAGAAATAAACTTTAACTAACATTTAATTAAATAAGCAACTATATCAATAATCTTCTTTATTAAATAAAAATAAGATGCAACAATCATTAACATAGTATTATTGAATTTTAAATTACTTATTGAAAATAGGGGTTGTGACATCCTTCCCCCCTTAAAGAACCATCATCCTGATGATCAACTAAACTAAAGATAAAAAATTTCATACCTCTTTACTTTGTTTTACCTTAATGTCACAATCGTCCCACCTAACAAAGATATCCTCTTTTTCCAGCACCCATCTGTTTATAACAACAAAAATTCTTGTAGATAGCATTCATAAACTTGCACACCTTTTTAGCACATCATGACTTCATCAATTCACTCTATTTACCTTAACTAATAAAAGCATGCAAACTAATTCATTTCTTTCATACAATCTTCTATATTTTATTCAAATCTTTTTCATATTCGATAGATAGAAAAAAAATACGTTCATTTTGTCAACATGCCTACTCGTATAAGATTTCATAAACAATTTCTTTTATGATGATAAACGAGCATCCCATACTACTTGTTATCATCATTAGCAAATTAAAATAGTAACAAAAAAAAAGTCTCAACAATTTGAAAATGTCAAACCAATTACAACAAGGTCTTCATCTTGGACAACAACATAAAAGAGAAGAAGATCAACAAGTTATCAACATACCAAAGATCATCAATATGATAAGAAACATCAAAGATAAGAAGATCACTTACTAAAACAAAAGGTTCAAATTGATTTAGCAACCCGAAATACCAGATGTCAGGAAGATCATCAAGAGCTCGATATTGATTCAACCAGTTACGAAATCTCACCACAAAAGTAAATCTCAATCTATAATCGAAAAATAAATAAATAAATAATTCTATTAACAAACATAATCCTTTAAATTTTTATAAATACAACAAGAGTGCATCCAAGAGGAGTGCATTACATTAATTGACTAAAAAAGCCATACAATGATCAATAAAATGATACATATCTATCTTCTGAATTACATAAAGAAAATAGAATATTTAATCAATCTTCAGCTGCCATAACTTAGTGGTCTTCCCCAAGTTGAAGGTCAAGAGCATGGTTAAGGTGCTTTTCCCACCCAACCATGAAGCTCAACACTTCCTCGGGATTCTTCCTAACTCGAAGAACATCCGGTCTTGCATGAGGCGCCTAGAAACCAATAACAAGGGCAGGAGGGAAACTCTCGATGCATGCATGATGCCTTATATGCACTCCATACTAGAATGAACATATTTCTTGCATTCAGTATGTGGCAAAGAAACATATAAAAGTTCTAAGCATTCATTATCCATCTATTTCAATGGTACAACTTGCTTTGGCCAAAGCATAAATATAGAAATTGGTTGATCTTGAAAAAGAAGATCACCTTACTTGTTAGCCCACATTCAGCATCTTGTCTTGGAAGGTAAGCTTAAAGCTTATCACACATATCACATTCAATAGGAATAATCAAATTTCATATAATAAGGAGTAGATGATATAATAGTGCATAAAATGCTCAAGTGCACATAGAATGAATAATGAACAAACAAGAATACATGAACCTATGGTGTCTAACTCACACCGGGTATGATTACACAATTTTTTTGTAGTGCCTTACTTGCCCAAATATAGAATATACCTTGCATACAATGAGCATTACTCATTCAAGTTTTCATACAATAAAAAATGGTAAGTGCATCTCTCGCACAAGTGCATTGCTTGCACAAAAGGTGAAATATGCATAAATTACAGTAGTGCAGTTATAGTGATCATCACTCGATCTAGTAAACACAATGAGTATCAAAAGTATATCTCACACACAAATAATGAGTGTAATAATTACTCAAGTTCTTTATCCGTATAGAGGAATCAATAACTTACTCTAGTGCATCACTCGCACAAAGACAACAATAATATGAAGTATGCATCACTCACATTAGTATAAGTATAAGGAACATTCCTTCAAGTATAAATATAAGTATACTTAAGACAACAAATTTTCTTATGATATGAATACAATCACCCATATAGATGTGTCATTCGCATGGAGCAAGAGAAGTGTATTATTGCACAAGTATCATTCTCATATAGTACATATGTATAAGTACTTTCACTAGTGACAATCAAGCATACATGATTCATTACATCAATCACTATTGAAGATTCTTAACACATCAGAACATTGCGCTTTCAGAAGGTCTCATAGATTCTACAAGATCCAAATCCTAAAAGAGTAAGAAGTTACCCAACAATAAACTGACCCAAATCCTTGTACTATTACACACATTCTCACCTTTAAAACATCCTTCTTAGGTTTCCTGCCTTCGAGAAGGCTCAACCAATATTGATCTTGTTATTATCTACTTTTTTACTTCACAGATGATTTTTCCTTCTTCCTTGTATCAAAATTTCATCTTTTCTCCTTTCCTTGTATCTTTCGACTCATTCATCCTTTTCATCATCAGAGAGATCTCTCTTCACAATATATTTCTCTTAATAATTTTCTTTTATTTCCACATCATCGTTCATGGGTTGTCACCCTTTACTATCCATCTTGTCTCACTACAAATAACACTATTATTTATCCATCTTGGCTTATTTCACATAGTCACCATCACTCTTACTAGCAATTCTTATGAAAACATGACTAAGGCAAAGAGGTCTCACACCTCTAGATTTTTGAATGATCGAACTAAATCTAAACTTCTAATCGGTTCCAACTAACCATCTAAGAATAACCCATAACTAGGGTTCTCTATTTGATATAACAGGTTCATATACTATAATGCAACCTAAGCATAGAAGGCTCAAGCTCTGAGCATTGAACCTGAGTGCTCTGATACCAAATGTAAGGTCTGAGAATTTCACTTACCAATTATAACCCATAATTTCCAAAATAATTTAATTGAACAAAATTATTATAAAAATTTGTGGAATAAGAGGAATGATTAAATTACTTGCATCACTATATTCAAATTGCATAACATGCATCAATGAATCAAAGTATATCAAAACAAGGTCTTGCCTTCACTAGATTAAGCCATGAAGGCTTACACAAGAATTATAATCTCAACAATACATGTAAATTCAAATACTGTAATGTAAATTAAGGAAATAGCAAGATCATAAATGCATCCACAAAATAACCATAACACAAAGAATTTCCTGAGTGGAAAACCCTCGTAGGGATGAAAAACCACTCGTAAAAATGCCTCACTGGCTTAATGAAATGCCTCACTGGTAGAGCCTTACAGGCTACAAAATATCAATGGTTACAAGATGCCTCACTGGAAATGATCATACTGTCTCACTGACATGACCATTACATATTTTTGGATATCATGAATATCACACACATCGATAAGCATAAGGAAGTTCCTACACAAGTCACATAAGTCTACAAGAAACATTTTCAATTTTCACCAATGCGTCAACCTTGCATATGGAATTAAGGTAATGTCAATACTATCATGAATCACTCACAAGTATTTGAAAATAAGACAATTCAACCTCCAATGACCTCTCAAATATCACATAAATACATTGAAAGCTACAATCCAATCACATAAAGCTTTATGAAAGCAATCCTAGCACTGTGAGAATGTGCGCATGCCTATGCAATTATAACAATAATTCTTACTTCATTGATTCATAGAGTTTTCAACAATGAGATAATAATTCTATAAAAGAGTCTCCAAAATGAGTGAATTACCATAGATCTAATCACAAACACCTAAACTACTGCTTGAGTATGCAATGACAAAACAAGTAGAGTAAGGATTAAAATGAATAGTTATGCAGATTTTTGTACTAGGTTGGTGAGTAATTTTCTCCTAACAAATTTAATATTCATATTTGCTTCTCATTGTATTAATACTAAAAGGTGTTGACAGACAAAATGAACAAACAATCTACTATAATATCATGTAAATTTAAAACAAAAAGTAAATGATACTTGTCACAATATATTCTTGCACTGGGAGGCTGGTTTCCAATCGCCAATAGTTATTTCTTTCTCTCACAATAGCACATTCTATTTTACTAAATAATTCTTGTTTTATAGCCATATTTTGTTAAAGTCGTAAATCTTCAACATAACCCTTCATAGCTAATAATATATAATATACTATTACTTTGTTTACTCCATAGGTGTATAAATGTTAGAGACAAAATTAGAGTGTGAATCAAACCCCGTGTTGAGGAAGATAAAATATCTTCTTAAATATGATTAAATAGACCTGTCAGAGGGAAGGCAAATGAATTCACACCACATTTGAGGATATCAACTCCACACAATCAGTTGCTTTACTATTAAAAGCTTCCAGATAACTCTCCTAGCATAATCTATACAAAGAAAAAGACAAGGGGAAGGAGGAATGACAACTCTAGCCATGGACTGATCGAGATTATGAATATCATAAAGAGAAATCACATAGGATACCCAAGCCTGAGGTCAATATTTGAAGTAAGTATTTTCCTCAACGTGAGGGTGAGCCATGAATTTTTTGGAGAACGATGGAATAGATCAAGGAGTTCAAGTTCCCACAATGCAAGAGACCATAAAAGACTAAAATAATATAGATTAGAAAATGTTCAAGGCAAGGCACAAAACTTGTTGAAAACAGGTCAAACTTCAAATGGTTGCAACCCCTAGAAAGTAAACCAGAAACCATTGGTGGAAATCTCTAATGAATATTCTTTCTTAAAAGGATTATAGATCCCACATGTTTGCTATCTTAGAATAATGTTTCTTACTTCCATTCGGCTTAGCCTCCCCTTATCGACTTGTTACAACATCATGATAAGATATCAAACATTTGCAATATACAAAGTAATTCGTCAAAGCATATTTAATAGTATAGGTGTGGAAGGAAAAGGAAACATCCAAAAGGATTTGCAAGGTGCAAGTAGGAAAAGTGATGGATGTAACAATAGGAATTCTTCACCTCATTCCTATCTGGAAAGGGAAAAACACTATAAATAGGCACTAGTAAGTTAACGTGAAAAATACAATTGAAAGGATGTCAAAGGTAACTATATATAGTAATGATTGAATGGTTGTGATTAGTAGGAGAGTAGTAAAGAAAATTTACTAGTAGATGAATAAGAAGTTGAGAGGATTTCATAAATTTTAAATATAAAATTATAGGAGAGATAAATGTAGTTGATCAAAAGTCAATGATGCAGAAGATGAATTAGGGTTATTCCAAAAATCTTCTTATCGTGATACAAGTTAAGAAACTTCAAAAAGTAAATATGGAAATAAGCATACCTCACATATTTGTTCTTGAATTCCATCACTTGAGATGTTGCTTTGTTGATGCAAGTTATTCACCGATCTTCCCCAAATGAGTTTCTGAAGATCATAGTAAGGTTTTTTGCTTTATCTTGCAGTTCTCTATGAGCTCCTTCCTTTTTTTATGATCCTGCTTAGTAGCATTAGCATCTGGTTCCATGGCCGCCTTTTGGCTGGGGATTTTAGGTCCCTTGGCATGGGTAAGGTATTTAATTTTAGACTTGTCAAACTTCGGCTTCAAAGGTTCGGTGTTGCCATTGTTAATAGTCTTATTATAATCCTTTCCTTTTATTTTTGAATGCTTCATATTTTTGGTGTTGTCATCCATAATAGGCTTATTATAATCGTTTCCTTCTATTTTTGAATGCTTCATCTTCTTTGTAGGTAATGTGTTGGTCTTCTTATCATTTCTGAATGTCTTTCCTACATTGGAATTGTCATCAAAAATTATCTTATGCTTCTTGGATTTGTGTGGAGCGTTAGCTGCCATGTTTGGTCTGCGCCTCTACTACTGATTTTGCTAAAAACCTAAACCCTTTGATATCAATCAAACAACTTGGACCAAAAGCTAGGGAAAAGGTTGGACTAAAATCTGAAAATGCACTCTCTTTGCATTTAGTTTTTACAAAATAGTCACAATATCTTGGTTCAACTACCCTCTCCTCAAAGGGCACCCACTTTCTATTATTCATTTTTGCAAAGAAAATAAAGATCGAGAAAATCTAGTTGTTTTTCTGTTATAGATTTCCCCCCTTTTTTAAAGATTTAATTTCACACATCATATTTATCCTTAGTAATAATAATGAAATACCATTTAATTTCAATTGACACTAATATTAAACAACAAATGTGGTTTATTAACTTTACATCTTTAAAGCAATCAATATTAATTCTAATTTTTAAATAACATCAATTAATGATTTAAAACTATTTTTTCAATTTCTTCTAAGAGAAATCAACTTTAACTAACATTTAATTAAAAAAGAAACTATAACAATAATCTTATTTATTAAATAAAAACAAGATGCAACAATCATTAAAATAGTATAATTGAATTTTAAATTCCTTATTGAAAATAGGGGTCGTGACAGATGTTTATTCCCCCTTAAATTTGCACAACCAGAACTATACATTATCACCAAAACAATGATTAGCACTTACTATCATTACAAATCACTCAATATATAATTCCTCAAAACAACCGCTACACATGGTCATACAAGGAACTACAAGCATTAGAAAATCATATCTAATTAGTTGTATAATAAATTGACTTCAAACTTTGATACTAGAAAGAGTAAACCCATTCCTTATTCTCGCCCTAACAAGAATTACAACATTTAATATGCAACCCTTAACTATACATGCATCCCTAAAGACTTCAATTAGGGAAATGCAACCATTGCAAGGACAAACATCAACAACATTCCAAGAGTGAAGGGATAAAAGGGGACAGTGCGGAATACCTCCCTAACACTAATACAACAGAGGAGAGGAGCAAAAACAGGTTCTAAAGCTTCTTAAAGACTTATGAGATGAATACATACATCATAAAAGAGATAACAGAAAAATCAGCATTCACAGATTGACACAAGTATTTATGTGGGAAAACCTTTTCAGGTAAAAAACCCACCACACCAAGCAAAGACAATTTGTATTACAGTAATAAAAAAATTACATGCAAAGTTCAGTCTTCACTCTATGATAATCAACTCATAGCAACACTCAAGTTCACTCATAGTTACGATGCTCATAGCATACAATGATTTTTCATGAGCCTTGACTTAGCTTACAACCACTATCTCATCCACCAACCTATGATTGATTTACATACATAATATATTCGACTGTACAATTCTTGCATCGCATTTACACTTTCTAACCAATCCCATGACTTGCTCCATGCTGCAATGTCCATCCAAACAACTAACTAATCTACACAGATTGCATCGAGCCACCCAGGCAATAAATTCATGCCTTAATCGAGTTTTGTTTCTAGCTAGAAATCGACCTGCAATAACTGCATTTTACAATTTTGGCTTTTAGCCAATTGGATTGCTGACATTGAGCCACATGTTGGCCTTTCATTCACCTACCACTCTGACTTTCTGGTCCATCTCAATCAAGCTCAGTTGACTGAGCTCTGATCTCATTCTTACTTTCGCCACGCCACCGCCGAGCTCGTTCTACCCTGTCACGGTATGGCGGTGAGCCCACTCAACTCACTCTGGATCATTCCTGTGCTACCGTTGAGCTCTCCAAGTCTCCTTGCACTGCAGCGGTGATGACCAGGTAGATTGCAAGCAGTCATATCGTGCTACCAGATCTTGACCATCAGACTTCCGCGGCAAGGTGGTGACCGCTTGCCCAGACTGCTAATGGTCAATCGTGCTACCGTGGAGACCAGTAGGCCACCCCACAGTAGGGCGGTGACTACCCTAGCAAGCCGCCAGTGGTCAACCGTGCTACCGCGAAGGCCGCTAGGCCACCCCACGGTAGAGCGGTGATTGCCCTGGCAAAGCACCAGTGGTCACACCGTGGCCACCGCGGTAACCCAGATCACCGCCCACGATGTGGCAATAGCCGACGTGACAGATAGCGAGCCACCTACCATGACCACCGCAGTGAGGGAAATCACTGTGTGTAGTAAGGTGATGACCACCAGTCCTTCTCATCGCAGTATCGCCAAAGCATGAATAGATCACCGCGGTAAAGCGGTAAGGGCAGAAATGATGCATTTTTTGCCAACTCTTTTCTGACAAAGGCACAAGACTTGAAGTTGAATCATAATTTTCCCAACAAGCTTCCACTTGGCGAAGAATTTCAGCTTCCTCTAGACTTCAAAAATTACCAAGAGTAATAGGCCCCAAGGCCCATCGATTTTGTGCACCATCTGAACTTGTCTGTGCTTACTGGCTTTGTAAATGTATCTATAACATTCTTCAAGGTGTCGACTTTTTCAAGATAGACCTTTCCATCTTCAACCATGTCCCTCACGAAGTGATATTCCACATCAATGTGCTTTGTCCTAGCATGGAAGGTCGGGTTCTTTTCCAAACATATGGCACTCTGACTGTCACGGCAAATAGTAATATGCCCTGCTTTAAAACCAATATCCAAACACAAAAAACCTAGCCAAACTGCTTCCTTGCAGGCATGAGTGGCTGCCATGTACTCTGCCTCAGTAGTGGATAAAGCAACTACAACTTGTCGCTTGTTGATCCAACTGACTGCTCCACCATTTAACATGAACATGTATCCACTGGTGGATCTCCTGTTATCAATGTCCCCTGCCCAATCAAAATCAACATATCCACGAATGTTTAGTGTTCTCTATGATGCAACCAAACTACCATGGTAAGACAAAGAATACTCTGAAGTCCCCTTCAAATATCTGAACACTCTCTTCAAAACATCCCAATGCGATTTTCTCGGATTTTCCATAAATCGGCTAAGAACTCCCACTACTTGGGAAATTTTTGGTCTTGTACAGACCATCGCATACACTAAACTACCAACAACACTTGCATACGACACCCTGGTCATGTCCTCCATCTCAGTAGCAAACTTTGGAAAGTCTTTAACAGATAGTTTTGTTCCCTGCGTAACTGGAACAACTAACTACTTACAGTCATCCATACCAAATCTCTCCAGAACTGAATTGACATACTTACTCTAACTTACCCAGATATTTTTGCTCATTTTGTCCCTGGTTATCTCCATTCCCAGAATATACCTTGATATGCCTGGATCTTTCATTTTGAACTTTGCAGACAACTGAGATTTAAGATCATAAATCACAGACTTGCTATTTCCTATGAACAACATATCATCCACGTATAGTGTAATAACAAGCACACAATCATTTTCAGATTTATAATAAACACAATGATCAGATTTTGATCTAAAAAATACCATAGACAACACAAACGTGTCAAATTTATGGTACCATATTCTAGAGGACTGCTTCAAACCATACATAGATTTCTTTAACCTACAGACCAGATTTTGTTTACCTTTTTCAACAAAATGCTTAGGCTGGGACATATAAATTTCTTCTTCCACCTCACCATGGAGAAACATTGTCTTCACATCCATCTGCTCAATTTATAAATCATGTGCAGCTGCCAATGACAACATAAATCTAATAGATGTCAGCTTTGCTACAGGGGAAAAAATCTCTCCATAATCAATTCCCTCAATCTGGGAAAATCCCTTTGCGACCAATCTTGCCTTATACTTCTCAACACTACCATCAAGACCAGTCTTCTTTTCGAATACCCACTTACAACCAACAAGCTTTCGCCCTTTAGGAAAAGGTACCAAAACCAAAGTTTCATTCTTCTTCAATGAAACCATTTCTTCATTCATGGCTTCCAGCCAAGAATTTGAATCAAACATGTTGATTGCTTCTTTTACAGTCCTAGGCTTATCAGTGCTAGTAATCAAGGCATAGGCACAATTCAAATCTAACATTGAGAAACCATACCTTTCAAGTTGCCGCTTTTCTCGTATAGATCTTCTTACTGGCTGAGGTTGTGGTTCTTCATCATCAGAACTCTTAGAGCTGCTTGAGATCTCCTTAGGTTTAAGTACACCATGCAGCTCTTCCTTTTCTGGACTTTGAGGAATCTCAACTACATCATTCTTTTGTTCTTTCTGATCTATCTCGAGCTGTTGATCACTTACTAGAGGTTTCAGCTCACGAAAAATCACACTTCTATTGTACAGAACCTTCTCAGTAACAGGGTTCCAAAGCCTATATCCCTTTACACCAATGCCATAGCCGATGAGGATACATTTAATAGCCTTGTTATCCAGCTTTGATCTTTTCTCATTTGGCACATATGCATATGCCTCACAACGAAAAACACGAACATGTCTCAGAGAGGGCTTCTTACCAGACCATGCTTCCAAAGGTGTCTTATCAACAAGAGCAAAGCAATGAGAACGATTTACCAAATAACATGTTGTAACCACAGCCTCAGCCTAGAACTTTTGCTCTAGACTAGCACCACTCAACATACTGCTATCCTTTTCCATCAGTGTCATGTTCAACCTTTCAACAACTCCATTTTGTTGTGGAGTATAAGGCATTGTTTTATGCCTTTTAATTCCATGATATGTGCAATACCTTTTGAAATTTGTAGAACAAAACTCACCGCCATTGTCTATCCTCAAACATTTAATTTTCCTTCCAGTCTGATTCTCAACCAAAGTTTTAAATTCTTTAAACCAACTGAACACTTCTGATTTAATTTTAAGAAAGTATACAAATGCCCTTCTTGAATAGTCATAAATAAAATAAACATAATATCTAGACTTCAATAATGAAGGAACATTAACTGGACCAAACACATCAGAATGAACATAATCTAGAATGCTAGAATATTTATGAGGACTCGAGTAAAATGAAACACGGTGTTGTTTTCTATAAATACAATGTTCACAAAAATTGAACTCAAGGTTATAATCATCAAGCCCTTCTACATGATTTTTATTCTTCAAGGTTTTTAAACCTTTCTCGCCTATGTGACCAAGTCTATGATACCACAACATAGTCTTCTCTACTGGGAGTTTTACCTCCAAAGCATTTGCAGCCAAAGAAGTGTCTTCACCTTTCTCTATAAAGACTAGTTTATATGACTCTACAAAGGCATTGTTACATTGAACAAGATGTGCATCCAAGTTATATAGAGTGCCAGTACGAACACCCTTAGCCAGCACCATTGCACCTCTAGCCATTTTACATCCTTTACTTGAGAAAGAAACTTCTACACTAGCATCATTTAACTTACTGACAGAAAGAAGATTACGTGTCAGACCTGGTATATGTAGTACACCACCAATACCTTTGAATCTCTCATCAAGAAACTAAATTCTGACCCTACCTCTACCAACGATCTCCAACATTGAATCACTTGTCAGGTACACCTTTCCACCATCATACTTCTTGTACTTGGAGAACTATTCTCTATGAGACGTCATGTGAAAATATGCACCTGATTCAACCAGCCAGACATCATTTGATGCCTGAGTTGCCAAGGATGCAATGAAGGTGTCTACATCACTCTGAGAAGAGTCATTGTCTGAAGCATTCATCTTCTTCTTCTCCTTAAAATCCTTTCAGAAATGACCAGGTTGCCCATAATTCCAGCATTTCACCTTCGACTTTTTACATAGAGACTTTGATCTCCCTGCAGATTTGGATTTCAACTTCTTGTCTTTCTTCTTGCCTTTCTCCTTTGGTCTACCTCGAACAACAAGAGCCTCTTTGTCCATCTCAAAATAATTCCTTTGCATTTCTTCAAACAAAAGTGAAGCAACCACATCATCCATCTTGAATGGAGTTTCCGTGCTTCCAATAGCCATCACCAGATGACCCCAACTGTCAGGTAACGAACACAACAAGATCATGCAACGATCCTTCTCATTAGTCTTTACACCTATAGATGTCAGATGAGTAACACTCATGTTAAATGAGTTCATATGGTCTGCAATAGATGCACCTTCTTCCATCTTCAGGGAGTTCAACTTCTTCCTTAGGAAAAACTTATTTACTAGAGACTTTCCGTGATAAATATCACTGAGCTTCTTCCATAGTGAAGCTACAAAAATTCTCCTCATAAATGTTTAGAAATATAGAATCGGCCAGACTCAGTCTAATCAGACCTCTTGCTTTTCTATCAGCAATGTCCCAATCCTCTTGCTTCATACTTTGTGGCATAGTTCCAGACACTACTACCCAAAGGTCTCTATCCACAAGAAAATCTTCCATTTTGAGTTTCCATAACTCAAAGTTGTTGCCATTGAATTTTTCAATCTCTACTCTACCTGATGTACTCACCATCTCAAATAGAAACAAGTTTGAACAATGCAAGACTCCCAGTGGAACAGTATTAGCACAAAAAATTGACCTTTCAAACAAGGATAACACAACTGGCCAAGCTCTGATACCAACTTGAAGGGAGAAAAGGGGACAGTGCAGAATACCTCCCTAACACTAATACAATAGAGGAGAGGAGAAAAAACAGGTTCTAAAGCTTCTTAAAGACTTATGAGATGAATACATACAACATAAAAGAGATAACAGAAAAATCAGCATTCACAGATTGACACAAGTATTTACATGGGAAAACCTTTTTAGGTAAAAAACCCTCCACACCAAGCAAAGACAATTTCTATTACAATAATAAAAAAATTACATACAAAGTTCAGTCTTCACTCCTTGATAATCAACTCACAGCAACACTCAATTTCACTCACAGTTATAATTCTCATAGCATACAATCAATTTCCATGAACCTTGACTTAGCTTACAACCACTATCTCATCCGCCAACCTATGATTGATTTACATATATAATATATTCAACTGTACAAGTCTTACATCGCATTTACACTTTCCAACCAATCCAATGACTTGCTCCATGCTGCAATGTCCATCCAAACAAGTAACTGATCTACACAGATTGCATCGAGCCACCCAGGCAATAAATTCATGCCTTAATCGGGTTATGTTTCTAGCTAGAAATCAACCTGCAATAACTGTATTTTATAATTTTGGATTTTAGCCAATCGGATTGTTGACACTGAGCCACATGTTGGCCTTTCATTCGCCTATCGCTCTGACTTTCTAGTCTAGCTCATTCAAGCTCGGTTGATCGAGCTCCGAGCTCATTCTTACTTCCCCCATGCCACCGTCGAGCTCGTTCTACCCTATTGTGGTATGGTGGTGAGCCCACTTGACTCACTCTCGGCCATTCTCATGCTACTGCCGAGCTCTCCAATTCTCCTCGCGATGCGACGGTAACAATCAGGTGGACTGTAGGCAGTCATATCGCGCTATCGGACCCTGAACGCCAGACTTCCGCAGCAAGGCGGTGACTACTTGCCCAAACCGCTAATGATCAATCATGCTATCACGGAGGCCAATAGGCCACCCCACGGGAGGGTTGTGACTACCTCGGCAAGCCGCCAGTGGTCAAACGTGCTACCACAGAGGCTGCCAGGCCACCCCGCAGTAGGGCGGTGACTGCCTTGGCAAACCGCTAGTGGTCACACCATGGTTACCTAGATCACCACCCACGGTGTGGTTGTAGCCGACATGACAGACAATGAGCCGCCTACCATGGCCACCACGGTGAGGGAAAACACTGTGCGTGGTAAGGCGGTGACCGCTAGTCCTTCTCACCATGGTACTGCCAAAGCATGAATAGATTGTCACGATAAAGCGGTAAGGGCAAAAATGATGTATTTTTCGCCAAGTCTTTTCTGACAAAGGTACAATACTGGAAGTTGAGACATAATTTTCCCAACAAAGAAGACATAGAAAACATCCAATACATTCTCATTGATGAGATGAGCTTCATTGACCCAAAACTACTACTAAAAATTAACTTCAAGTTAAATGAAACAATCCCCCAATAATAAAATCTTTTCTTTGGTGTCATTTCTACAATGCTTATAGGAGTAGACATTCAAGAGGGGTCCAAGTGTACCAATGTAGATGTTCTAGGATGAAAAAGATAAGAGGGTGGTCAAGCCCCCAGGATCCAAGATCCTATGTCAAACCAACATAAGCACAAAAGGACATGCACAAGTTGAATGATATACAACATCAAGATACACACACATACAATGTCAAAGATATAAAGACGAGAGAGAAAGAAAAGGTGGATCATGCTTTGATTGTTTTTCACGCACGTTGGGGATTAGATCTAAGTTGTTTTTCCAAAAATGCACACTCACTCTAAGGAAACAAAACTTTAGGCTGTCCACTAGGTCAGTATCCAAAAAGGGTGGCTTAATGAGAAATTCATGCCTATGTATTGGCTTCTCAGCGTATAATGAGAAATTCATGCTCATGTTAGGGTTATCATCATACACTAACTATACCAAAGTTATACCTCCTGATAAATTTGACGAGGCACCACATAATAATGATCTTTGAGCTCCATGAGGCAAGCAAAGCTTTGTGTGGTTGACACTCATGAACAAACTAGATGGCTCCATAGGCAAGCAAAGTGTGTTATGCAAGGTGGTCATATAACATATATTGTAAATGCAAAATAGTGTGAGGTATGTTCAAAGGAATTATGCTTAGTTCATGTAAGGTTTCTTCGTAGGGAACATCATGCTTAATGTCTCCAAGAGAGGACAAGTCAAACAAATATCACACTCTCAGAGGAAATCAAACCTAATGACACCACCAAGAGAAGGATGCATTGCAAGAATAAAGAAAATTGCACAGTGAAACATGAGTGTCGATGTATGCCCCCACTTTAAAGCGGTTTTTAACACCATTATTGTGAGAAAGTGCTTTAAAGTAGAAGAAGACATGAGAGGTTATTCAAAAATCCTTATGCCAAGTCATATGTTCCCGAATAAAACTACATCATGGATAAGTGATAGCCCCCAAAACTCAATACGCCACATGCGATCCAACTTAAGGCATGTTTTCCACATCCCAAGATTTATCTTATATATACATGAAAGGTGGTCAATAAGCCAAAAGACACAATGACAAGTGGCATACGAGGACAAGGCTACCTAACCCCTTGCCCCCACTTAGTGCAAGACAAGCATGAGCCAGGATGATTGATGAAAAACATGCTAGAGTGAAAATCAATATCAATTAGAGGAATTATGTTCCTCAACATAGGGAAGAGCACCAAACTCCTTAAGATGTTGGATTTTGTTACTCAAAGCCTTACATTCATTAGTAGAATGACCATGAAAAATATGATATGCACAAAATGAACTCTTGTAGTAAAATTTAATTCATGTTCTTGGAGGGAGAGATATCAAACTATCTTGGAGGAGTCTCGACAAGATACTCTCTTGATCAATAGTAGAAGATGTTCCTTTATTTTGCGACAAATATAACTCTTGCTTAGTACAAGGTTTCATACTTACACAAGACTCTTTAGATGGAAATATTTGGTACTCTTCTTTAAAGGAAAGTGTAAAATCTAATGAACTCCAATTGTTAGTGTTTTGTTTGATGACATTGATATTAATTGAATATTTCTCTATTTCTATCATCTCTTTCGAAGGATATTAACCAAGACCACTAGTTTCTATCAGTTCAGGATGCACTAATGTTAAAGTTGGCTTAGAAGAATCTTTTGTAAGAGTGTTGATATTGAGTGAAGGCTTGTTTATTTCTTTCAATGGAAAATAACCAAGACCACTAGTCATTTCTTGCATGTGAGGCTCAATAGGGACACAAATACCTTGTTCTCTAGAACCACATCCTTTATCACTATGTCCAAGTTGTTTCATAAGCTTGTAACCTTTTCCCTAAAGCTTTTTCATTTCTTTTGGATTTGGTGGTTGTTCATAATCAGCTTCATCAAATTTTGTTGTATAATTTGTTGTCTTTTGTTCTAAAGTGGTTGAGGTGGATGCTTTCGAAGGGTCTTTCGAATTTTGTGTTGACATTACCACTTTTTCTTTTCCATTTTCAGAATCTTTGTTTATGACCATGTATTCGCCCATGAATGATGTGAAATATAAGGAACCACACTCATCTTCTAATATCTTCATGACTTCCTCAATGTGTTTCTCTTTATCTTTTTCTTGCATGTGTTCCCCTTGTGTAGTTTGTGTCAATGTTTTCAAAGGATTCTCCTTGTCTTTCTTAATGTTTAAACAATTGTTTGGTTCAGGGTCAACTTTGAGTGTGTACACTTTGTTGTTGTAGAAATATTTCATTTTACGATGAAGTGTAGAAGGCACCCCATTCATTGAATGAATCCATGGTCTTCCTAAAAAAAGGTTATATGAAATATTATGAGGCATAACATGGATCAGTGTTTCTAATGTGGCCTTTCCAGCTGTAATAGGCAAAGTGATCACACCAAGCAGTTGTTTTCCTACATTGTCAAATCCCTTAATAAAGAAAGATTCAGGTTGATTTTTTGATTTATCCACACCAATTCTATCCAAAAGGGTCACACTACAAACATTAAGGGTAGAGCCATTGTCAAAGAGAGTTATTTTTATTCCCCGCCAATCATATGTAGCTATTATCATGAAAGCATCATTTTTTTTTCACTTCCAAAGGAGGGAGCTCAATTTGGTTGAAAATAATGTCAACATTCATTTCTTGAATCATGGTTGTTATGTCACTCAGTTGCACATTAGGAGGGGTGAGAACTTGTTGTAAGTCACTTTTAAATATTTTATGATAATGAGGGGATGCTTGAATAAGTTCCCATAATGATATCTTAGTAGGAGTGTTCTTAAGATATTCAACAAAATCATACTCCTTTTCACTTTTTAAAGGAAAACGAGGAGCATTGGGAAAGATAGGGTTAGGAAATGGGAGGGAGGTTGGAATTGTTTGTCTTGGTTGTAGATTGTTTCTAGTGTTAAATGTATGAGCAACAATATTATAACTTGGCTATTGCGAAACATTATTCTTAGGTGGGTAAAGGATAAGTTCAAGTTTGTTTTGAGTTTGAGGTTTTTGTGAAGGTGGGTAAAGGATGAGTTGAGGTTGAATAATATTAACTTCCCCTAGTGAAGGAGAGTCTAATGTTACTTCATCATCTTCATCTAAGGAAACTATATCACATCTATTGTCAATGTTATCATTTTCTTGCACCATGATATCCTCCATAGGAGGAGAGTTTTGAGGAGAACTACAAGCTATATGTTCATGACATTCAAAGGTTGGTTCATCTAAAATAACTTCATCGCAAGTAAGGGAGTTATCATTGGTTGGATTGTCTTGTTTATTAGTAATGTTTTCCCTAGGGGAGGAGAGGCAACTAAGATTCTTGTGACTTTTATTGCTTTGATCTTATAACATCAAAGTATCTTCCTTACCAATAGTAGAGATATTAGGAGAAGGTCCAATTTGATTGTTATGATTGTCCATGATTTAATCCTTGCTTTCTAAGGTCACATTGTCTTGTGCCCTAATATCTACCCTAGTAGGAGATATTTTAGGAGAGGAGCAAACAAGAGGTTCATCACATTCCTTGGTTAGATTTTGTAAAGTAGCTTCATCACAAGTAGGTGAGGTATCAAGAGAAGGAAAGCTATGATTTTCATGCTTACCAAATAGATCTTTCCAAATGGTAGGAGCATTAGGGAAGGGAGGAAGAAGATTCTCATGACTCTCAATAGGTGTATCTTCAAACACCAAATTATTTTCTTCGCATCAAGGAAGGATATTAGGAGAAGGAAAATTTTGATTGTCATGGTTATCTATGATCTCATCCTCTTACTAAAACATTCTCACAACCAAGGGATGAATGGAGACTAGGTAAGGTGATGTTTAGAAATGTGTCTATGATCTCATATTCTTGTGTTATAATATCTTCCCAAGAGGCAGGAGGAGAGAGACAATCAAGACTTTCATAATGCTTAATGATTGTATCTTCTTTCACCAAGATACCTTAATCACTAGTAAGAGAGGTATTAGGAGAAGGATAATTATGGTTTTCATGATTGTTTGTGCTTGTATCTTCTTGCATAATATCATCCTCACCAATGGGAGAGATAATAGAGTTTGAGATAGGCAATGTAATATTAAGGATTGTGTCAATGGTGTGATCCACTTTCTCTAAGATGTTCTCATAATTGTGAAAGATAGTAGAAGGATGACTAACATGTTTCTTAATGACCTCATTGTTGTAGTCTAAATTGAACTCATAACAGGGGATGTTGTACTTATGCAATCCATTTTCTAACCATATCAAAACCGCATCTCTTAAAAGGAAACATGCTATCTTCAAAAAGTAAGCTATGTAAAGTATGCAATGCAATGACCTGAAGTGAAATGTGTAAATGCAATTTTTAGATTCAAAACAAGGTAATTTGTTGATGACACTATGAAACAATTTGAAAATGAAAGGTTGCAAATGTAAATTTAAAATTAAGCAATGTCATTCTGGAACCAAATTAAGCTAGATCTTATGAAATGCATGTAACAGAAACTCATCCAATTGAAATAGATAACTAATGAAAAAAAAAAAAAAGTGCAGAAACAAGGTTTTCAATCTAAAAGGTAAGAAGGTCTAATCAGGTCTAATCTGGGACTAATTTTCTTAGAGGGGTGTATGAGTCCTAGTCAAGATTTTTGGAGGGGTCAAATGCTAGAAAATGCACAACACAGAAATCCCAGAAAGTAGGCAAAATAACTTGTACTAGGACTAAATCACCCAAAGGGGCGTATGAGTCCCAAATTAGGATTTTTGCACCAATTTCAGAAAATTCTAAGTTGTTTCTAATGTTGCTAACTTTTATGATGTTTGGACTATTTGAAATTGTAGAATTTCAATAAAATTTAATGATCTAAGATGCAAAAAATGCAACCTATATGCACTTTCACTAATGCAAGATTTAGAAACCCTAGATGTCAATTAACTAATGCAAAACCTAATGTAAAGTCAATGCAAGATAGATCTAGGATTATGATGCACTCCAAATTAGAAATGAGATGTTCTAAAGGTTAGGTTCACCAAAATGAAACGAAGAAACTAAGTGTTCCACCTTTTGGGAGGTGGAACACAAACTAAGTGTTTAGGGACCTAGACCAATTTTCTTCAAGTTTCATTCAAGGAAACCTTAGAGATCTCAATCCAAGGATAGGATGAGGGAAAGAGATCTGCTAAAGGTTTGTCCTAGGGTGTGATTAAAGATTAAAAGAGGGTGCACCGCCAAGCTAGGGCTTGGAAAGACAAAAAAATGAATGTAACATGCAAAACCTAACTAAATGACCTAGGAAATGAAATTGAAATATAGAATAATAAATTGAGAATGATCAGAGGTGCATCTAGAAGAGTTATGAGGTCAAAACAAGCTCCAAAACCTTGAAATCATGTCGTTTGATGCCTACTAGGACTCATATGCCAGTTTGGGTGATTTGGTCCCAGTATAAGGTTTTTGGGCTGAAACTAGAATCTGGAACTGCTGAATCAAGATCTACAAAAAATTTTGAAAATAGGTATACTGGGACTCATATGCCACAAGTGGCGTATCAATCTCATTTTGTTGTGAAGTATCCTAGGAGCATAATTCTGAAACAAAACTTTGTGAGCCTCTAAAGATGGATCAAATAAGAAATTTCTCACTAATTTCATGCAAATAGGTTGGATATCTTGCTCGATATCTGAGTTTCTGTGAGCCTTGACAACTTTTCATGACAAATTTTGGTGCTTTTAAGGGCTTCAAATCCACTTTTTCTTTAACCTATAAACCTACAATCACACAAAGAGAGAAAAAGTGTTGTGTTAGGAAACAAGGGTTTGCCTTGGTCAAACCCCGTTTAAGTAATTAAACCTTGTGATGAAACAATGATACCTTGAATGATGTCTTGAAATGTAAATCTACAATCTAACATGAAGTGGCCATGAAGAATGTAGATCTTGATCTTGAATTAGATGTGGAACAATTCTTAACTTGGATGCTACATCACAACACTAGCTCAACAACATGCTTGATGTTTTATGATAATGGATCTTGAATTGCTGCAACAAATGATGAAGAAGTATTTCTTTGAATACTTTATAAATGCTCTTGAATGTCCTTGAATACTCTTATGAAGTCTTGTAATCACAAAATTGCTATTAGGGATGCTCTCCTAAAAAATTTAGGTGAAAATGTGTGAGATAACCTTGTATTTATACTTGTTTATGTCAAATTTCTCAAAATTACACCACTACAAGCCGACATTAGATCTACGAAAATGAAATCCTGCCAAAATTTGAATTTAAATTAGGTTTTGATTAGAGTGGGACTGATATGCCCAAGGTGGTGTATGAGTCTCGGTGGCGTATGAGTCCCAGTTGCTCAAAAATGGGGCACAAACTCCAATATAGGTCTTGTTTAATGTGGAATTCAAAATCAGGTCCCAAGACCTAGGTGGGACTCATACGCCCAAGGTGGTGTATGAGTCCTAGACCACTAAATCTGGAACACATGACCCAAAACACTGAATTATGATTTTTCATTCAATAAGTGTCGAGATTATCTTCGAAAAAATTTATTTAATAAGGCTCATAGATGCAAAATAGGGTCAAATAAGGCATAGAAAAACTTAATTAATTAATAAAACCCTAGATTAGTGTGAAAGTGTTAGGATACACTTTATAGCACCCTAAATAAGGCACAACTAGGTTTATTTAGTTTACGAGGGTCTTAAATTTAATGTGAAGGTGTAAATGAATACACTTTACAACACTAAATTAAGGCAAGGTTAGGTTCATTTAGCTTAAAAGGACTCTAAACGCAATGTGAATGTGTAAAACACATTACAACACTAGATCAAGGCAACAATAGGTTCAATTTATCATTAATTATTCCCAAATTAAGTGTGAAAATGTAGAGGGATGCATTTTTCTACACTACACATAGCAAACCATTTCGAAATCATTCCAATCTATTTTCAAGGCCATAAGACTGTAGATCTAGGTCTGATTGGCTCACCTTCATGGTTGAAATTCAATCTATTCAACTTGTTGATCTACATTCTTAATGAAACTTTGAAAAAGGGAGCTAATTGATCCTAGGGTTTACATATTTAACCTTGGGAGCTAGTGTTCTCCCCTTTTTCCTACGTTTCAAATAAATCAAGAAAGTATAATTCATAAAGGTCTTTTTGAATCATATAGTATGACACTTCAAATTTTGAGGACATTATGTTTCACATTTTATTTGTTTGTCTATGAATTAGCTATTCTGGCTCTGATACCAATTGTTAAAATTATAGAGCTTGTATGGATTTCACTCTTTTTCAAATATATGGATCCAAAGATCTTTAAATAGATAACATACATGGAGAGATGTGTCTCTTGAATGAGACATGACTCTACATGCCAAATATAATTTGTATATTTTTTAACAGTGACAAAAAGAAAAGAAGAAAAAATTGATCACCTCTATGATAGTCTATTGACCATCCAAAATTAGTTGTTAACACAAGAAAATTGAAAGCAACAAATTGAATTAATTAATACCAATAACTCACTCCATGAATAATTTTAGATGACGAAAGAAAAAAAGAAATCTAGAAGTTGTAGAAAGCACTTTCGAGACAATAAACGACTTCTTCTCAACCATCAAAGTGAGAATAAACAGCTCCATTGATAAAAACCTCCATTATGCTCCTTCTAGCCACTAAAGCAAAGCATTGGCTACGACTAAAGGAAAATAATTAGATGGTTGATCTCTTGCGACTCTCTTCACAAGAAGTTTTGGACATTTGTCGGCATCTTAGATCAATTTGAGGTAGCCGAAGTGACCACCAAAGTTGTGAAATACACTGAGCATATTGTTTCAAGCTTGAAGGCTCTAAAAGCAGTGGAAGATCACAAGTAGTTATTTTGGGTGATCGTCAAAGTTTTAGTCAACAAGGATCTCCCCTCCTCATGCGATGAAAATGTTTTCACTAGGTTATGTAGGATATACCAAATATTCTCAAAGGCAAAAAAAAATTGCCAGAGTTTTGAGTCACTTAGTCGCCTTGGAAACAGAGCTTGATGCTGCCTTGAACAAATTGAAAGAATTTTCCTACTTTGCATCCATCAAGTTGATAACGAAGATCAATGTTTTGAATCAGTTCTTGCTCCTACCAAGTGATGAATGAGAAACTCTCTCGGTTGTCATCAATGTGATCTTGGATTGATTCCATCTAAAATTGTCAAACAACCCTCTCCCCAATAAAGGTTTTGGTGATCCCAAAATGGCTTCTCTCATCCCTCCTAGCTGGTAGGATAGTTCGAAGGCACAAGGTCATCAAAAGGAGAAAATATATGTGCCTCATCAGTTCAGAAACTTTAAGCTTCCAAATGTGACATTTAGATGGTAGAAACAAGTGCAAGATTTTCTACAAAGATAATTAGATTTGGTCATCAATAGAAATATGTAGGTACAATACGGAAAATGCAATTCAAGCACATTTAGATGGTAGAAACAAGTACAAGATTTGATACAAAGATAACTAGATTTGATCATCAATAGAAATATGTAGGTACAATACGATAAATACAACTCAAGTATGTGAAGATCTGATAAGGATGAACATTTAACCTAAAGGCCATGACCTATATATAACTATGATAGCCCAACTACATGCCAAATATAGTGAAAAATGACTATTGTTTATCTGTTTTGAGAGTTATGTCAGCATGGTGAATGGAGAGTTAGTCCATGAGAGTTGTTAGCTCCCCCTAATAAACCACGTGTTGTCCTTGAAGATGTTTTTCAATAGGACTTCCTAGGTTCTCCTATTTGCTCACCCATCATCTTTAAATATATTATGTTATTTGGATCACATCTCAACAACAAGTACCATCTTAATAAGCCAATGTGCATGGTGAGATAGCGAGGAAATCAATGTAATGTGTTTATTAAAGCTCCATGGGAGCATTACTGTTTACTCATAGTGGATGGCATGATTTAAGGAAAAGTAGACATTCATCTTAGTCTTGGACTTGTAAATACTTCATCACAAAAACATCCTTTGCCAACTATTGGTGATTGTAAGAACTTAATATACAATTACTAGGAACTTCCTAAGCCTCCACCCTCCTTATAGCTTAAGAAGATGAGAAACGTAAAGTTTGTCAAAAAAAAAAAGGGGAAATGCTCAACTAGACCCCATAGATTTTTCCCTTAATGTTATCTCCCTCTTCCTTGTGTGGTGTGTCTTTATAAACAAGTCCCCACAACTTAGTTTGCATTTGACATGAAACGTATGGTGCCCCCTTGAACAATAGTTTTCTAGCTGATAAAGGCTTACTTCTTGAAATAGTTGATTGAAACAAAATCACAATGAGAAGAAAAATGTGTTATGTGAAGCTATGGTGATCATCAACATAGGCCCCTTCGCACACTTTTCATCCAGGAGCTAAAAGAAAAGACCAAGCCCCATCCTATTCCAATGCAACTTGCCATCAGAAGGTACGAGTCCAAGCCCAATGTATATGTTTTTCTAGACTTTTCACATTCCAAATAAGATTTCCCCATGAGTCACTATAAATTTAGTGCATTGGTTTTCACCAAAATGATTTTTCCTTTCAATTTTGTTTGTACGGTCCATTTTTTCCTTTGGTGAATCTCCACTTTCACTTCTTTCTAGAGTGGTTTCTCTTTTTGAGCATTGGCAAACCCTTTTTAGCAGCCACTGATCTCTTTGTTTGTAGTTCATAAAATGAAGACGTAAAGGAAGTTCCCCCCCTTGAAAATTGGCAAAACTATTTCTTTCCTTTGGCATAACTTTTCAAGTGTTCCTTTCTACTCAAGATAATACTTCCTCGTCGACCATCCTTATCAGATCCAACGGTGTGGAGAAGCCATTCTCTGTAGCCCTACTTTGCCTTATCTGTTCTTCTCTTTGGACGAAGATTTTGTAAGTCCCTACCATGCCAGCTATTCCGTTTCCTGTTAGCTATTGATCTCAATGCATTCGACAGCCCAAAGCCCTCTAAAAGCTAGGCCCACCTCGAGTATCCTCCCATGAGAAGCACCTTGCTCATGACATGTTGTGAGATCTTCCTTATGTCAATGCACCTCTAATCATCCAGTCAACAAAGTCGAATCCAAAGTTGGCCCTCTTGTCTCATGTGTAGCATGAATCTAAATGGACTGACTAAACTCCTAAAAGCCTGCGCAAGTATCATCTTAGCCACAAATCTGACATCTTTAGTAGAATATTAACCAGATGTTCTGGTCCTCTCGATATCTATTCTTTCTTTATTCGTTGTAAATTCTCACTGGTTCCCTTTGTTGCCATTGCATGATATCGCTATCCTATGGCTATAAAAATATGGGTGCAACTCCTTCTACAATGACTTTTGACTATTGGTGAGTAGAAGTGACGCTTTTGGCTTCTTTTTTTTGTGATATCTCGAACTACGTGGTGTCCTATTTTCTTGATTTCATGCATGCTTTATATTTGCTTGTTTATGGGCCTCAAATGCAAGCATGGTTGTTTGTGTTTATTTGAAATTTGTAGGTCAGGACAATGTCAATTTTTAGAGTTCTACGGATAAGCAGTTTTATGGAAGTATGATGAGCTAGTCTTAGGGGAAGAGCATCAATAGTGGATATAGTTTCAATAATGGTTTATTTCAAGTGTATCTGATCGAGTAATCTTTTTTATTTTAGTCATTACATAATTTTAATTGGATCAATAAAGATTTCCATTCTACACTAATACATTTTCACTAGTGAATGTGTAGTTGGCCAAAAATAAATAAAAACCAATGATACATATCTATTTCCAAAAGAAGTCAAGTTGCACAAAATAACTCACTTTTACATTTATAACCAAACTTTAATGTTTATAATTACCACTCTATGCAAGTGGCCCAAAACTTAATATAAAACTTATTTACATATACATGTGCACACTTAATGGTGCCTAATATGCCATAATATTAAACAGCTGTCAGATAGTTTTATGGGCTATCAATTGCACTTTCTCCCACACTTCCTTTCACATCTTCATACATTAACTCCATCCACTATCGATGCCTGCACACACAATTAATGGTGTAAGGCTCCCCAATAAACAAAAATACATATATTAAATTATATATAAAATTGAAATCATTCAAGCCACCGTAGAAATCAATTAAATCATATATAAAATTGAATTCATTCAAGCCACCACCGTAGAAATCAAACATAAATGGAAATTGCAATATGAAATGACTGATTGTTTCCCACAAAAATTCAATTTGAAAATGAACAACCACATTTCAATGCGTTCATTTTCCATATTCCATAAGAGGGAATTTCCAGGGTCATTTTCAATACGAATTTTCCTCTATTTTCATTGAATATCCTCTGCAAAATTCAGAGCTTTCAAGGCAATCTTTGCACATTCCTAATTAAAGGGCGCTTATTCAACTTGGTACACCTAGAATAACTAAATTCATGTTTTCATAAATCAATATACTGTTTTATATATTGTTTTCAAACAACTATTCAAAATGAAAGGGTCCAAATTTAGAAACAACAACATGATCCAATTTTTTAATCATATCACAGTTACATATTTATCACCTGCATCTTATCATTCATGTTAAGCTTTCCAACTGCATACTTCATATATAATAACAACTTATACATTTTTTAATCATATCACAGTTACATCTTATCATTCTTGTTAAGCTTTCTTGCTGCATACATCAAATATACTTTTAAATATTTATCCCATGCATCTACTCATTCCTACTTGCAGTTTGTTGTATTTTATCATCATTTATCTATATGGCATAAAGATTTTCATTGAAATGATTTCTTTCACTTTATACTGTGAAATCATTACATAGAATTTTAAATAAATAGAACATTGTCTGGCTTTATTCTAAATCCCTGGTTTATAATCATGAAATTTAATGGGCATAGGGTTATTGTCCCAATTTTTTGACCATATATATATAGGTTATTGTCCTAATTTTTTGTCCACTTTCAAGATTACATATCATGAATTGTCTCCTAGTTTCAAGAAACCTCCACCCATCATTTATCCTTACATTTTGTAGACAATGATATGGGTTAATCTGTTTTCCACCACTTATCTTGTCAATTTCGCATCAGTGTATGGATGTCATGTATGGTTTCATTATATTGTCAAACTATTTTAGTGAATGTGAAGTAATTACAAATCTATTTAGGTATGGGCTTTCTTTGTTTTAGTAATATGTCACCACACACAAATATATATGTGTCTATACACACGGGTGATCCCACAATATTCGTTTACATTTTTTGGTCAAACTGGACACTGTTCAAAATATTTTTTTCTAACTAAACCTTCACTTTCGGGCACCTATAGCGGCTAAACCGTGAGGAATTTGAAGATGATGCAAACTAGTGATTTGTGAAATTTTGTCTGTATATTCTAAATATATTTTTTTCAAAAAATTTGGAATCAAATTGCACTTCTTTTTCCATCTCTTTTGAAAACTAGTTTTTTTAGTAAACAACATTTTTAAGGAGTGACGCTCACCATATACAACATAACTTTTTTTCCATGAAGGATAAAATTCTAATTCTTTTGAATTTAGATTTATAAATACAATATCTAATGCTTCCAATTGGTCTCATAGTGTTTTATTGAATATTTTTTCCTTAATCATGTTTCGAAGTCAAACCAATTACAATTTAGACATAGGCGGACCGTATACAACGTAAATTTTTTTGTATGTATTGAATTTTTTTTAAAAAATTATTGAATTAAGGACTTCAATATCTAGTCCACTCATATTTTTAATTTTTTCTTTTGATCATCTGCTAATTTTCCACGTGTAGAATAAAGAGCTTGATTTTCAGTGAAAAACGTATGTTTAATAAAACTAAAAAAGAAAATACATAATAAAATCAAAACATATTAAAATTATATTTGTTGGAAAGCTCATTAAGAGGAATACCATCATCCAGTTGGGTATGTAAAGTCTCCTCCATTTTCATCCTAAACTTGAGCTTCGAAAATCAAAATTCTAGAATTTTTTGGTGCCTGAGGGGGAGAAGGGGGGGAAAGGGGGATTCGAGCGAACCCCTTTCCTTTAGCATTTTCTTTTCTTTTTCTGAATGAGAAATGTGGGGCCACCATTTTGGTTTGCTTGAACCCTGGTTTGAGCAAACCCATTTTGGTTCGCTCGAACCTTGGTTTGAGCAAACCCATTTTGGTGCTCAAACCAAATAGTTCGTTCGAACCCCTAAAATAATTTTTTTTCTATGGGTTCATTTTTTTCAACTTTTCCTTCCTCACACGAATTGTAAACCACTTTTGTGGGTTCACCCACGTGCACACACACACAAATACATATATACATATACATATGTATACGTAATATACACACACATGCATCTATATATATATATATGTATGTATGTATGTATGTATATGTGCATACATATATATGTATATGTATATACATATTATTTTCCCTGCAGACTTCTTCTTGCCTTCCTCTTCAGCCTATGATGGTCTATGAAGTCTCCTCTTCATCTCATGGTCTCCTCTTCTCACAAGTAACACACATTGCATCCTTGCATTTTGTAGGTACAATAATCAGTTTCTACTACTTCCTATGTGTAGTCCCAATTATTTCACTAGTTTCAGGATTACACATCATGCATGTTATCCAAGTCACATATATCGTCAACCCATAGTTTCTCCTTACATTATATTTAGAAAATGATATGATTTAATCCATTTTCCTCCATGTATCTTGTAAATTAGCATCATTGTATGGATGTCGTGTAGGGTTTCATTATACAATGAAATAAACACAATGAATGTGAAGTAACTACAATTCTATTTCAATTTAGGTTTTCTTTGTTTCAGTAATATGTGCCCACACATAGATATATATGTGCCTATAAATATATACACACACAAACACATATATACATATATACATATACATTTGTATAGGTATAAGTATATACACACACAAATGCATACATATATATTTATATGCACATACACAAGTAAAACCATGCACTACTTGATTTAAACAAGTAAAACCTAGAATTACATGAATTTGTTTGTATCTATTCTCGACACACTCTGAATGTTAGAATATAGTCTTAAGTCTTTCAAATCATTCATGTTTATGTTTCTAATATTGAAAAACATATTTATGCTTCAATAACAAGTAATACTATTTTTACTTTGACTGCAATTTAAGTGAAAATCATGGCACTAGGTAGAAAGGGAAATTGATCAGTAGGCAAAGGAAATTGCTCAATTAGAGTCACTCATGGGATGCACTTCACTAATATATAGCTTGTTGAGGAAGTGACTAAAATACCCAACTAAGAAGTAGATGTTCATGATTCTGCAAAAGAAAAAACAGACAATTCTCACATCGAACCAGATGTTGAACCACCTGTGCACCTGCCCTAACCTGTACCCTTTAGACAATGGTCACTCCCTGACATGGAAAGAGTAGTTACATGTGTCGAAGACAACAACATGTCAATCAATTCTACAACAATCAAATGGGGTATTTCAACTACCACTTTGAGGTCTTGGCTATTGGGAGTTACCACCACGAAGAGGAAGGGACCCTGTACCATTTTATCCGAGCAGAAGGAGGCTGAAGTTGTCCAATAGTGCAAGGTCATGGCTGAAATTAGCATAGACTGCAAGTCAATCAACTATAGTCTATTTTTTCCCAAATAATTGGAATAAGGCCCAACCTATTCACAAATGGGATGTTAGGGAGGTTGTGGTGGGCAGGTTTTCGAAAAAGGCACCCAAATTTGTCAATCAAAATAGTTGAAGGAGTTGACAATGACAGATCAATTATGCTTCGGCCTTCTGTCGTTGCATCGTTTTATGAAAACCTAGAAAATATGTACAACTTGAGCCACTATGGATTGAGTCAAATTTGGAATTACGATGAGATTGGCATGCAGACTGGTAGAAACTATGGAATGAGAGTGATTGCCAAATTGGGTTTGAGATGTGTGTTGCATTTGATATCGAAAAGTAGAGTGGATCACAATGTTGGCTTGTGTTAGTGCATGTGGCTTCAGTATTTCTGGGTTTTACTTGTTTAAATCCAAGAGGTGCATGAAAAACTACATTGCAAATTATGAGGCAAGGGCATGCATGGAAGCCCAAGAACACGCATGGATGACAAAGGAACTATTTCTTCATTGGTTAGAACATTTTGCAGCAAATATCCTTGGTGGGGTTTCACCCATGAACATGGCCCTTCTTATCTTTGACGGTCATGGCAGCCACGTGGCTTTCAAGACCATAGAAGAAGCAAGGCATTTAGGAATAGACCTACTGACACTACCTACACATACCAACCACAAGCTATAGCCATTGGACATCAACATTTTCGATCCTTTCAAGAATTATTTTAAACAACAAAGAACCATAAGGATGGAAAACAACCCCTAAATTGAGATTGGACAGTAAGATTTGGCAACTCTTGCAAGCAAATCATTCAGCCAAGCATTGAAAACAACCAACATTATGAGTGGCTTCCATAGAACTAAAATTTGGCCACTAAATCGGTCTGCTCTTGACAAGGATATGAGGCCAAGTGAGGACTTTGCTATCGAAGAGGATGTACACACTATTGGAACTAAGAGTGATGTAGTTACAATGGAAGATGATCCACAATACATTGTAGTAGAGACCTTCCTGAGGTTGTTTGGTTACAATGAGGATCAGATTGATGGTTTTGTGCAAGATTATGATGAGCATAATTTGCCAATTCATGTTCAACCAGTCTGTAATGATGGTATAGAGCGTACAGCAAAAGGTCTCAGTTTGCCACCACAAGCCAATCCATCAAAAATTAGGAATTTTCAAGCAACAAAAAATGAGGGTATAGAGACAACATCAAAAGCTCTTAGTTTTCCAACACAAGCTTGACAATCAGAATGGTTGAAGGAAGGAGCCATAAATATTGGATTTCAAACAAATTTCATAGAGGATGAAGTCACCCTCTCCATGCCATCCCAACCAAAGACTGATACAGTTGAGGTAATCCATTACTTCACCAATGCAGCAAATTGGGAGCAATAGAGTGGTTTTGATGGTGAAGATGAAACTGACATATGTGATGAAGATGTTGACTTCATGCCATGCACCCAACAAGATGGGCAGCAAACGATAAGCTCATAGAACAAATTCTTGAGACTTCCAGTGCATAGGGTATATCAAACATCATAGGGAGGTTGTTCAAGAGTGCTTCAACTTAGTAGGCAGTCAAAAATATTAACATCAGAGACCTACATTCAAATTCTCAATGTACAAGATGCACAAAAAAAAGAGAAATGAGGAGATGCAATAGCGTAAAAAATAGCAGATGAGGGAGAGGAAGACAGAACGTGAAGCAAAAAAAATTGAAAAGGAAGCAATCATGCTATAGAAGCAGGCTAGAAAATAGAAAGAATATGAGGAGAATTTGATTAGAATGTAGGAGAAGGTGATTAGATAAGAGCAGGCCAAGGTTGAGTGAGAACGGAAGGCAATTGAAAAGAAAGAAAAACAAGCAAAGAGAAGAAGGCATAAGAGTACAATGGAAAATACTCTACCCACCCAACACCCAATTCTGCTTGGTATGATGAACATCTTGTCCCCAACTTTTACAATAATCAGTAATATGCAACTGTGGAATGCCGCAGACCAATTGCAACTGAATTTAGATGCAAGCCAAGCATTGCTTTCTCATATAGCAAGTTTCCTACAAACCTCTCCTAGCCAACTGACAATGCCTATAAGTGGACCAGGTTGTGCTACCTTTACATATGTGACACCACCTCTTTTTCCCAAGCATATGGAGGATTGATTATGATGTGTAATGAATTTGGTTTTTTTTATCGATGTAGCAACATAATTTGGGGATCTGCTTTATAGAGCATATCATATTTTTTTGGTTCATACATGTCGATTTTGTGCAATCTATGGTTGCATTTATAGTTAAGATATAATTGTAATATGATTATAAAATTTCATAATTTTGCTATTGTTATATTGGGAACCTCGCATTTGTAATAGGTGACAAGAAAGTGAATACAAGGTTTCAATAACATGTTGATATGTTTGTAGTATGTTGTATCCATGTATGTTTTCCGGTACCACCTAACCTATGGTTGCAGTTTGAGTTAAGATATACTCTGATATGATTATGAATCGTCCTAATGCTGCTATTGTTATATTTGGAGCCTCACATTTTTAATGTTCCAATGTTTATCAATAAAATTTTGAAAAATATCCAATTACAAAATTAAAAAATACCTCCTTCTAACTATTTATTCATGTATATATTAGAAATATATATATTATGGTATATTTATATATAATCTATATGCAATTAGATGCAATTGAGAGTTAAGCATACATATATATAATCATCCAAACAAATATGCATTTGTAAGAATAATAACTATATGGACACAATATACCACAAGTTATTAAAATCACAATCTGATATATATATAAATAAAATCTTATATAGATATATATCTATATTAGATCATATATATGTCTTTCTATAGATTAATTATCAGATTAATTAGTATTAGATTATATATATATATATATATATATATATATACATACATATATACATATATGTATACATGTATATATATATGTATATGTGCATACATATATATATGTACATACGTATATACATATATATTAGTATCAGAGTAATTATATATAAGTAATATTGCATATTAATTATCAGATTAGTTAGTATCAAACTATATATATACATATACATATATTTATTTACATATATATATATGTATGTATGTATATACATACATATACGTACACACATATATATATGCATATATGTATATATGTATATACATATAAATATGTGTACATGCATATATACATATATATATATATATGCATACATATATACATATATATATATATGCATACATATATACATACATATATATTTATATATATGTATGTATATATATTTATATATATAATTAATCTAATACTAATTAGTTTGATAATTAATCTTTATTATTACTTAATTCCTCTATGTTTCAATCATATATATAGCAACACATGTTGTCTACTAGGTCATTGCCTAAGTAAAGTCACAAAGACTTTCCTTGTGATTAACGCTTGATGTCTTCTACTTAATGTTGAGAGTCCTCATATGCCTACCAAAATAGTTAGATGCAATTGAGAGTCCAACATACATACATATAACCATCCAAACAAATATGCATTCATAAGAATAGTAACTATATGAACACAATATACCACAAGTCATAATAATCACAATGCATTCAGAGCAAAATGTTCCAATGTAGTTTAGTGTGTTAACAGACATAGTTTGGATCATATGTTGATCATCCACATACTTGGTTCAACTCTTGATGCTCTCACATGCCTACACAAAAATTGTAATAATCGGGGGTAGTAATGTTCCGACACTAAATCATCCTTACAATATTGCATGCACGACAAAAAAATTGTATACAAGAAGAACAATGCACAACAACAAGAGTTTATATTGGAGGATTAAATTGCACAATATTTTGATCGTCTTCAACATTTCACATCATGCATACGATCCTTAAATACTTTCAGACACTTATGATTTTGAACAAGAGAACATTAATAATACATTTGGATCCTTACATACATTCATACATACATATGCATATGCATAAATATATACATATACACATCTACATACATACATATGCATATGTACATGCATAAAAATGTATGTACATACATTTATATAAAGTGTACCAACATATATATAACAGTTGTAATACCCCTCTACTTTGCTTTCTTGACTGGACAGTGTGTCCTTGTTTGCTTTGATGTGTTTTCTGGATATTGAGATACTTTATCTTGTGTGTGTGATTTCATCGCTATTTATAAAGTGAAATTGACTTTATGTGATGTATCTTATCTGATGCTTTATTTGACATATTTTAATTAGTGAAATAATGATGGTTATTATAACATGTTCATTGCATATGAAATATTTGAGTATCATTGAATGGTTAGTTTATGATGAGTGTATTGGTGAAGGGAACATGATCGCATCACTCGCTTGCGAGCGCCCTACGATTCCATGATTTCCTCTTTATAGTGTGTATTTTATGTTGCTTATATATATATGATACTTGTTATCTCGTTTATAGGTTTGCAGGTGTAGACATCTAAATTTGATCACTTTCACATGATCAAAATCATCTACTCTATTCATCTATTTCATTAATAGTGATTAAATAATTTATTTAATCATTATTTTATTTTCTACCTAAGGTTCCTAAAGTATGTAATTGAATAATTAAATACTTTACCTTACACCTTTTCTTCTCTAAATTAAATAAATAAGACAATATATTTAATTTAGTCATTTGACCTGTTTGGATTAAAACTAATTTTTAATTCCTCTTTTTCTCTCTCCTTGTCACATTCTCCATAACTCTCTTTGAATCCGAATTAAATTAATTAATCTGTGATTAGGATGTGCACCACCTAAGCAAGATTAGTGTCACGTTCTCCATAATCTCCCACTTGCCTCTAATATCTCATTAATTATCATAATATTGTGTTTGCACAACCTTAATCAAAGTCATTAGCCACATTTAAGATACCTTTTCTGGTCAACCTTTCCACTTGTCTTTTTTGGCCTTGACTCTCTTTCCCATGTGAATTTTTAATTCACATTTATTCACCCAAGACTCCTCTCTTCCCCGTGTGAATTTTTAATTCACTTTTATCTTTCCAAGGTCTACCCTATCCCCATGCAAAGTTCTAGAAGGCTTGATTTGTCACATCACCCACATGTGACAAATCCCCATCTTTTTGGAAACCCTCTCTTATCCACTAGATTTTTTTAATCATTGTGAATTTTTAATTCACTTTTATTCCTCCAAGGAATCTTCCCAAGGTACCTACAAGGTACTTTTCCTTCTTCACCTCATGTACCTCTCTTCCACCTCACTCCCACATCATCTCACCCTAGGCCATCTCACATTCCACATGTCAAGATGTAAGGGCTTATGAGTCCTCAACTCACCATAGCCCTTCATCTTAGCTTATTTGGATTAATCTCAACTGTTGTATTCTCTAGAGAATTCAAATTGTTCTATAAATACCCCCTCATTTCTCTCATTTTAGGAAATCAATCCTTTGCTATCAAAACTCTTGCAAAATTGTCATTTGAGCTCTCATCCTCCATAGCTTTTAGCATCTCATCATTATCATATCTCCATCCATCTTGCATATCACTTTGCACATTCAATTTAGCTTGTCATCCAAAGAGCACACAAATCTTCAAGGATCAAATGGCCAACCAAGGAAGGAGCGGTATGAATGTATATTCAATTTCAATCAATTTTCATCTTCTTTTCATGCTTATCTTTCTTTAGGCTAATCATTGAGGTGTCCTTTTTTGTGTTAGTTCTTTTTATTGCATGATTAATTGTTTAGCATCTCACATTAGGAACATAACATTTTAGGGGATCACATTTCTAGCACGCCCGATGGGACCCAAAAATGGGTCTCTTTGCTTTACGTTTGTTGTTGTTTAAGTTGTTTATAGGTTCAGGTCACAGAGGGGTAGATTGCCCTCCCGAGCACTACAGAGGGGCGGATACGCTCTCCTATTCTGACGTTTTCTAACAATTTTCACTGCAGAAGTGCAGATACACCCTCCTGATCCAATGTTTTCTAATAGTTTTCTGCAAAAGGGCAAATTTTTCCTCCTGTTCCAACGTTTTCTAACTGTTTTCTATAGAGGGGCGGATTTTCTCTCCTGTTCCGATGTTTTCTAACTTTTTTCTGCAGAGGGGTAGATTTTCCCTCCTATTCCGACATTTTCTAACAGTTTTCTGCAGAAGGGCAGATTTGCCCTCCTGTTCTGACATTTTCTAACTTTTTTCTGCAGAGGGGCAGATTTGCCCTCTTGTTCTGAAGTTTTCTAACTGTTTTCTATAGAGGGGCAAATTTTCCCTCCTATTCCAACGTTTTCTAACATTTTTCTACAGAAGTGCGGATACGCCCTCCTATTATGACGTTTTCTAACATTTTTCTGCAGAAGTGCAGATACACCCTCCTGTTCCGACTTTTTCTAATAGTTCTCTGCAAAGGGGCGGATTTTCCCTCTTGTTCCGACATTTTCTAACTGTTTCTGTAGAAGTACGGATACGCCCTCCTATTCCGATATTTTCTAACAGTTTTCTGCAGAGGGGCGGATTTGCCCTCCTGTTTCGACGTTTCTAACTATTTTTCTGCAGAGGGGTGGATTTGCCCTCCTGTTCTGACATTTTTGACAGTTTTCTGCAGAGGGGTGGATTTTCCCTCCTATTTCAATGTTTTTAACTATTTTTCTGCAAAGGGGTGGATTTTCCCTCTTGTTCTGACATTTTTGACAGTTTTCTATAGAGGGGCAGATTTGCCCTCCTTCCGACATTTTTGATAGTTCACTGTAGAGGGGCGGATTTGCCCTAAAAAACACGTTCAGGAAGGTAAAAAAATTGTATTTAAGCTTCGTTTTTGACTCTGTTTTTTGTTGTTTGGAGTTCTAACCCTCTAACCCTATTTCTTGGTTGGTGAAGTCAGATTTCTTGCTGATACTTTGGAGTATTTTGTTGAAATTCACAAAGGACAAGAAGAGAAAACAACTAACATTTGTTTGCAGGACCATTTATTTACCTGAATTTGAAAGTTTTTTTTTCCTTGTTATTTTATCTATGCACTTAGTATAATTAGGGGGAAGTAATACTTGATGTTTGTTGTGTCTATTTTTCTTTGTGTTACCCTAAGGGGGCATAGTTTGTTTTCACCTTCCCCTTGCAATTTGTGTGGGTCAGGGGGGTAATTGGAAACGATTAGTGTTTTCTTCTTAGCAGGACCTGCTTGGGGATTTCATCACCCCAAGGGACGATCCCAACCACATGTACTAGAGGGGTATAAAAAGGGGGGAGAGCCAAAGTTGTACCCCAATCTAGTTGCATCGTAATTGGTGGAACGTCGAACCTAGGGTGATACCTAGATAGACATGAAGAGTTGGTCCGAGCCTTTCAATATCTCGTTGGGGTTCCCGACTCACACTTGTGATGGACTAGTGTTCACGGTTGTGCCTCACGTACCGAGCTTATATCAAGGACTCCCTAGAAACCTTGTGCATCCTAGAGTAAGACCTTTGCTGGCCATACCCCTTAACACTAATCATAGGATTGTGCTTGTTCAAAGTGTCTTTCTATGAAAAACTAGTAAATCTTGATAAATCAGCCTCATTGATTCCTTTCAAGTCCTTGCCATAATATCTCATCCAAACCAAGTCACTAGTTTTCTACAGAGGGGCGAACTTCCCCCCTGTTCTGACATTTTCCACTGTAGAGGGGCGAACTTGCCCCCTGTTCCGGCATTTTCCACTGTAGAGGGGTGGATTTGCCCCCCTATTTCAGCATTTTTCACTGCAGAAGGGCGGATATGCCTTCCTGATCCACTGTTCGACTACAAAAGGGTGAATACGCTCTCCTGAACGGACAGTTTCATCCATTTGACCATTTCAAACCTCTGTTTAACCACCTCGAGTCTTTGTTTGACCATTTGATCATCCTAAACATTCATTTAACCAATCCAAACATCCATTTGACCATTCCAAGCCTCCATTTAACCTTTCTAAACATCCATTTACCACATTCACATTAACCATTTCACAATTTGGGAACCCATTCTACCATCTAAAAATTTGCACTTTCCAAAAAGATCACTTCAACAATGCATCTTTCATCTGCATTCATCATCATCTGTCAGCACAAAATCCCTTAAACCTTGTTTTAGGAGTTATCTCCTGAATTGACCAAGGCGTTAAGTATTATTGTTATCCTACATATCAATCATTGTCTTCAACCTAATCAATCTGCTTCTATCTTGAGGCGGATTTGTGTTGTAAGTCGGCATCATTGGCCCAAATAAATCCCCTTCTATCTCAAAGCGGATTCAGTGTTGTGATCATTGGTTCAATCCTTTAATCCAATCAACCAATGTATTAAGTCACGTAGGGTGATTTCTAAATTGGGTTTATCACCCTTTCCATCAACCAATCCTAATTCATCATCGAATCCAAAACAAACTTATCCTATCATATCCTCTAATCCAATCCCAATCTAAGCTCCAATCCAGCTCTAATCTGAGCGTTAATCCCATCCCAATTTGAGCTTTCAACCAATCCCCATATTAGCTTCCAATCCATCATCTATTCTTTCCTAGTAATCTGTATCCATCATGAATCTTTATCCCCCTCTCACACGACCAATAATAGTAATCAAGGGGAATCCTAATTACATTGATGACGATAACAAAAATCTTGTTGATCATGAAGATTGTTACATAGATCCCCTTGATGCTATCATTGCTAGCAAGCTCTCTCCACTCACCTCCCAAAATCCCATTACTTCTTTGAACTATCCCACCATGCCTTCATCTACATCTAATAACGGTCCTTATGCTACCCTTGACAAGGGATATCCAACATCCTCACCATCGACATATTCATCATGTCCTCCCTTTCAACCTCTATCCTACCCAACATCCATATCCTCCTCTCCTTATCATCATCAACAATCCCAATACCTCTACCTTAATCCCATATCCCAATCTTCCCATCCCAATCCAACACCCACACCTTCCCATCACAATACCCCATCCCAATATTCCTCCTATCCTAATCCACCATATCAATCTGCTTATCCTAATCCATCATCCCTATCCTTCTATGCCAACTCACCATACATTTCTTCCGATGACGATTCACCACCTCAATCTTCTTGTTCTAATCCAACATCCACACCTTCCTATCACAATCCCTCATCCCAATACCCTTACATTAATTCCACATCTCCCCATTCTAATCCTTCATCTACATCTTCCTTCTTTCACTCACCATCCCAATCTTCCCAATCTAATCCAACATCCACATCCTCCTACATCACTCCCCCTTTCACCGCATTATATCTTAATCCTCCATCTAAACATAACCCACGTCCAACCACTCCTAGTCCTCCATCTAGTCCCATCCAATCATCTAATCATAATCCTCCATCTCCTCATAGTTCTACATCTAATCCTCATCCACCCATCCACTCATCTAACCCACCAATCCCTAACACTAATCTTCCATCTCCTCCTAGTCCTCCATCCATTCAAATCCCCTCATCTAACCGTAATCCACCAATTCCTAATCCTAATCCTCCATCTCCTCCTAGTCCTCCATCCAATCCCATCCACTCATCTAATCATAATCATCCATCTCCTCCTAGTTCTACATCTAATCCTCATCCACCCATCCACTCATCTAATCCTCCAATCCCTAACCCTAATCCTCCATCTCCTACTAGTCCTCCATCCATTTCCATCCCCTCATCTAAGCCTAACCCACCAATTCCTAATCCTTATCCTCCATCTCCTCCTATTCCTCCATCCAATCCCATCCCCACGTCTAATCCTAATCCTAATCCACCAAATCCTAATCCTAATCCACCAATCCCTAATCGTAATCCTCCATCCATCCTTGATCCTCCATCCATTTCGATCACTCCACCTAATCCTACATCCCTTCCAAATGTCACCCAAGGACTCATGACAGAAGAGACACCATGCCCTCCCACTCTATCATGTACGGTCACTAGTGATGAGGCCCTCCTCCATCCTATACCTATCCCTCCCATCACCATTCTTGACACTGTCCAAATGGTTGAGCTAGTCAAACCCATCAAATCCATTACATCCCCATCTTCTACTACTAGATCCACCCAATCCATTGAAGACATCCAATCCCCTCATCCTAGTCCTAATATTCACAAACTTCAATCCAATGACCTCCATGAATCCTCCATCCTCATATCTCCCCCAATTGATGAGTCCCTCCAACACTCTTCCATCATCATACATCCCCCACAAGATGAGTCATGCCAAGAGCTTGATCCAAAGCATACAAGCATATCCCCTCCTCCAAATCAAGATCCTACCATCCCATCCACTACATCCCAAGATCATAATCCCCCATCCACCCCATCTCATGATTCTTATCCTCAACCAAGTCATGATCCTATCCTCCCATCCACCCCATCTCAAGATCACACTAGCTTATCCACTCCATCCCATGATCCCCTTTGCATTCAATTTCCAATGACTCCATCTCATGAGCCCTTATCATCCACTACCATAAATCCAGATCCCATCATACTCCACAATTCCTCTCCTGATCCCTTATCACTCATTCCTCCTGATGCAGCGATCCCCTCATCTCCATCGCATGATCCTTCATCGCCCATCCCAACGCCACTTTTGTATCGCCTTGGTCACATTACACTTATCCATGGTGGCCTTCTTATAGAAGAAAAACAACTCATATGCACCACCCTACCTCTTCCACCTACTAATGTGCTCGCATCATGCTTCCAAGAGAATAAGAATCCTACCATAAATCACATGCTACAGAACATGAAATATCAATGAAAAGGTTTAGGCCTTCATGAGCAAGGTACTTTAGAGCCCATCCAAGTCAAAGAACATCTAGGCACACATGGTCTTGGATATATCTCCCAAAACCCGCACTCTAAAGATGTTGGTACAACCTCTGTACATCCTAAACGATCCTCTTCTAAAGGCACAAGAGGTACTTTCCATCGTTCTACCAAGTCATTTGCCACCATCCCCCCCCTCCATCATATTACCTAAAAACAACCATCCATCTTCCTCCCTCATCCTCTCAATCCATTTTGGGTCCTTATGTCCCTCCATCCATCATTTCTCATCCTCCATATACTATGGGTTCTTATAGCCCTCCATCAAACCCCACACATCTTCCATATACACAATCCATTTTGGGTCCTTATATCCCAAAATCACCCCCTCCATCTTATCCTATTCATCCTTTCATTCATCCACCCCCTCTCCCTCGTACATAGCATAAAAATCCTACCTTCATAACTCCTAATCAGGATCAACAAAGGCACATACCTACACATTCTCCATCTACACATAATCCCTATAACCCTACCTCCATCGCTCCACATCATCCATCTCCTCACACCTATCCCCTTGCTACTAAAAGCACTTTGGATGCCAAAGCAAAAATGTATAAATCCAAACGTCCACATGAATCTAAACCTCCTCATGTCCCCTTCAAAAGACATGTTGAAGAAAAGAAAAATCAAGTCCAAAATCCAAATCAATCCAAAAGGCCACAAAGGCCCACCAAAGCAAAAATAAAAACCATGTGGATCCCAAAGAAAAAAGGTGCCATACCTTCAATTGAAAATTCCATAACGACATCCAAAGTTGCTATTCCCCCACAAAATAATTCACCTCCTCCATCTCCTAAATCTATTTTGGGTCCCTACATCCCAAAAATCACTATCCCAACTCCTCCATTATCGCCACCCTCTCCATCCATTCCTCCACCTATCTTTTCACATCCACCACATGTGCCAATGTTGGTCTTGAACACCTTCCCCTATCACACATCCACTCCATCATTCCATCCGTACACTTTTCAATACCCCATCCACTATCCCCCCTATCTGCCCCGTCCAATCCCTTTCATCATCCTCTTCCATAATCCATTTCTTCTACTAAGGTTATACCAACATCCACTAGTCACTTTGCACATAGGCTCTTATTACCTCATATGGAACTTGATGCTTGAGTCCTTCATCCATCTCCTTATCAACTATCCTCTAAAATCCACATATCCATCTCCCTATCTTTATCCATCTTCATCCACATCCTAGTCCCAAAAATTAAAAAAATCAAAAAATCAAAATAAAAAAATGATAAAAATAAAAGAGCAAAAAAAGTAAAGAGAAAATCATTTTTCCAATGGTACAAACTTGGAAAAAAATCTCCTTGGATAAGTACCATGATGAAAATCTGGCAAACAGACATCATGCGTAAATACCCCATCTGATTTCCTCCATCTCCTACATCTACCTATCTTCCACATCTTACCAATCATCTCCCATTCACATCCCAATCCCTCCATCTTCCTTGTGATCTTGATAAAGACAGGGGCACATATATATACATGATTTGGACATATCATGGCATATTTTCACCTCATCCACTATAATTTTCCTTATTCTCCCTCCCCATCTACTTTTCTGATCCATACTTATTATCTACATCCATCTACCTTCATCATCCATCCATCATGTCAACCCCCATATCCCTTCCACCCATCTTGCTACCCCTCTTGCCTCATCACGCATGACACATCTAGAGTGGGGGAATCTCCTTATTTGTGAGAGATTCCTTGGTGAAATCATCCATCCATCCCTCCATTTAATCCTTTCCATCTCCCCATCCCCCCCATCCTTATATCCTCCATCTCCCAAATCCTTATCTTCCTATACTCCTATCCACTAGTCCTTTTCCATCTTTTCATCCTTATCTTCCCATCCATTTATCCATCCACTAATCCATTCCATCCATTTCATCCTTCCAATTTCTTATCCCTCTATCCACCTATCCTCGCATCTTTCTATCTTCCCATCTTTATCAATCCATCCATTTATCTCTATTTTCCTCCCCTCTCATAATCCCTTGTCATTGGTATCTAGCTACAGGCTGCCCCCATGCAATCCAATGCCATCCATCCTACTATCTCGTCACTTTTCATCCCTCATCCATCCATCCTCTCACCCTCCCAATTCATCTTCTAATAATCTAGATCACTATCCCATTCCCGAGCTTCGCATAACCCACATCCTACACATATCCACCATCCCATCCACACGGCCTATCCTAGCTCATCATATCACCATCCTTCATGTGTCTTCTCATCATGGTCATCTCATTGTTTGTCTTTGGTCTTGTTTCAAACTACATTTCCCCTGCGCTTTCACGTAGGCAAGGTCGATCATTTGATCTGCCCCTAGGGTTCTATCTTTTGTTTGTCTTGTCATCTTCCATCATCTATCTTTGGCCTTGTATTGAACTACGTTTCCCCTGTGCTTTCATGTAGGCAAGGCTAAATCATTTTGTCTACCCCTAGGGTATATTTCATGTCTTTCACCATCCACCATTGGTCTTCATTGTCCTATTTCTGCTTTTATCCCTGGTCTTTTATCGAACTACGAGGGCTCTGCTCTTTCACGTAGGCAAGGTTGATCTTTGATCAACCCTCGAGCCCCTAGGTCTTTAGGGTTTTGTTGTCTTGTGCCTTATCATCCTGTCATCCTATCATCTTTTTGTGTCATCAAGTATGTCCCTATCCTAGCTGGTGCTTATAGAAAAAATTCATTCGTATCACGAGATCCAATCAGTTTCTAGTATCTTGCGTCATGTTGATCAACCCATATATCCCCCATCTTTGGTCTCAATAGGATGTATCCTTCCTAATAGACCGCATCAACCCCATCCATCCTCTTGATCTTATGGCAAAGGACGTTTAAAATTGATTCTGATCTTTTGATGCTTTTGAATTTTGTTTATCATTTGAGCTCCCTATCATCCCTTGTCATGGTCGCCTTGATCCATCATATCATGGTGTGCTTTTACTAGTAAACATAGGGGCGTATATTGATCTTTTTTTATGTTTTTGTCTTCTTGGTTGTCCCACGTAGTACCCACCAAGACCCCTATGGTCTTGCATTACGCTGAGACATCCTTTTGTGCTTGTGGTTATCCCAATACCTAGCCCGACCAATGTCTTCGTGACTTTGGGGTGTTGGAATAGCCTTCTTGTCTGTTGTGTTTGTTTTATGCATTGGACACTAATCCTTCTTGGTTTACATACCATAACACCCAATGTCTTATGCTATAGAAAAAATCAGTGCTCTAAGGATGGAAAATTGCATTAGGATTGCATTTCATTTTCCATTCCATCATCTTGCATGTCTCCCCCATCCTCATCCATTCAAATAATCTAATTCCACTCTTGGTCTTGTTCCCAGCCTTGCTACAAGCCTTGATCCAATCATCCTCCTCATCATCACCGTCATCCTTGGGATGTATCTTTCCCTATCTTTTTGTGTTGTTTTGGGATGTATCATTCCCTCATCAAAAATACTATCATCATCATCATCAGCGGGATGTATCCTTCCCTATCCTTGTGTTGTTCTAGGATGTATCCTTCCCTCATCAACAACATTCTCATCGAGATGAATCCTTCCCTATCCTTCGATATTATTTTTGCGATGTATCATTCCCTCATCAACAACACTCATCCTCATCCTCATCTAGATGTATCCTTCCCTATCCTTGTGTTGTTTTGGGATATATCGTTCCCTCATCCACAACACTCCATCAACCATCTTCCCAACCTGGCTGCTTGTTTGACTGGGGCAAGATCATATTTATCCTAGAATCCATTTGTGCTCACCTTTACCTCCCATCGCTTATCATCATTTCTTATCCATCACTTTACATCGTCATCTTTATATCCCCTTTCATCATCTCATCTCTTATTATTTCCCCCATCCCTTCCTCCTTCATCCATCTCCCGCCCTACACCGGGGCGGATCCTCCCAACCCCAGGGCGGACCTGCTCCGCCCCGCATCGGGGTGGATCCGCCTGACCCCGAAGTGGACCTGCCCAACCCCACATCAGGGCAGACCCACCCTTTTTCGGGGCGGATCCGCCCTTCTGCAATGGGGGCAAATCCGCCCCTCTGCAAGAAAACAACCTATTTTTATTTTTCCTTCCAGGGGCTGCCATTTGTAAACCGTGTGTCGGATTGACTTCGTTCAAAAGGAAAAATTGCTTTTTTTTTTGTGCTCTTTCCAACCATACCTTTCATTTCTTCCTATTGAGAATTCATTCGGGACCCCTCTCTTGTCCCTCCCTTTTTAAGGGGTATTTTTTTACTTCTTATTTACCTTTTTTTCCTCTAACTAATCCCTTCCCTTCCCGGGGCCACCATTTGCAAACCGTTTGTCCATTTGACTTCATTTAAAAGACAAACTTTCCTAATTTTTCACGCTCTTTCCAACCATACCCTCTATTTCTTCATATTGAGAGGTTGCCCGGGACGCCTCTCTTTTCCCCCGTCACCCTCTCGAGGGGGCATACCCTTCCCATTTCTTTATTTTCCTTGCCATAGTCATTCCCTTAGAGGATTGGGGCATCTTCATCCATTCCCCCGCTAATTGGATAGATCAAGTCCTTCTCCCCACGTTGGGGCATCATTTTTTGGTTACTTCTTCTATAGAGTCATCTGCATTTTCTTTTCTTCGAAGCACGGTTATTCTAACAGTACTTTGAAAAGGGGAAAAATGTAGACATCTAAATTTGATCACTTCCACATGATCAAAATCGTCTACTCTATTCATCTATTTCATTAATAGTGATTAAATAATTTATTTGATCATTATTTTATTTTCTACCTAAGGTTCCTAAAGTATGTAATTGAATAATTAAATACTTTACCTTACACCTTTTCTTCTCTAAATTCACTAAATAAGACAATTTATTTAATTTTTTCATTTGACCTATTTGGATTAAAACTAATTTTTAATTCCTCTTTTTCTCTCTCCTTGTCACATTCTCCATAGCTATCTTTTAATCTAGATTAAATTAATTAATCTGTGATTAGGATGTGCACCACTTAATCAAGATTAGTGTCACATTCTCCATAATCTCCCACTTGCCTCTAATCTCTCATTAATTATCATAATCTTGTGTCTACACAACCTTAATCAAAGTCACTAGCCACATTTAGCATACCTTTTCTGGTCAACCTTTCCACTTGCCTTTCTTAGCCTTGAATCTCTTTCCCATGTGAATTTTTAATTCACATTTATTCACCCAAGGCTCCTCTCTTCCCCATGTGAATTTTTAATTCACTTTTATCTTTCCAAGGTCTACCCTATCCCCATGCAAAGTTCTAGAAGGCTTGACTTGTCACTTTACATGTGCCAAGGATTTCTAGAACCTTTGACTTGTCACATCACCCACATGTGACAAATCCCCACCTTTTTGGCAACCCTCTCTTACCCACTAGATTCTTCCAATCATTGTGAATTTTTAATTCACTTTTATTCCTCCAAGGAATCTTCTCATCCCCCAAGGTACCTACAAGGTACTTGTCCTTCTTCCACCTCATGTACCTCTCTTCCACCTCACTCCCACATCATCTCACCCTAGGCCATCTCACATTCTACATGTCAAGATGTGAGGACTTGTGAGTCCTCAACTAACTATATCCCTTCATCTTGGCTTTGTTGGATTAATCACAACCATTGAATTCTCTAGAGAATTCAAATTGATCTATAAATACCCCTCATTTCTCTCATTTTAGGAAATCAATCTTTTCCTATCAAAACTCTTGCAAAATTGTCATTTGAGCTCTCATCCTCCATAACTTTTAGCATCTCATCATTATCATATCTCCATCCATCTTGCATATCACTTTGCACATTCAATTTAGCTTGTCGTCCAAAGAGCACAAAAATCTTCAAGGATCAAAGGGCCAACCAAGGAAGGAGCAGTATGAAGGTATAATCAATTTCAATCAATTTTCATCTTCTTTTCATGCTTATCTTTCCTTAGGATAATCATTGAGGTGTCCTCTTTTGTGTTAGTTCTTTTTATTGCATGATTAATTGTTTAGCATCTCGCATTAGGAACATAACATTTTAGGGGATCACAGTAGGTACATGACATCGACTCCACCTAGTTTCACAGGTTTGAGCGTGTCGACCCAACGATTATGTTGAACGGGAGATAGTAGCTAGGTAACATGTGTCAAGTCTACACCCTAGCCACAGTGTGTCATCAGTCGTATTGTTGTGTCATCATTTGCCTTGTTTTAATATTATTAAATTATGAAGGGTTCTAGATTATGAAAATAAATACATTAGAATTATGCATTAAATAATGTTGGTTTTTATTTAATTAATTATAGACATTGTGATAGAAACTATTTATTGAAATTAATTAATTAAATTTAATTTATTTAGTAAATTAAATTTAATCCATGGGGTTAAATTTATTCATTAAGTAATTAAAATTTGATTAATTAAATGTTTATTTAGAAAGTTTAAAAAAAAGGGAATTAAATTTATTTTGGAATTGAATTTGAATTAGAAGTAATTAAATTTAATTTGGGAATTAAATTTGAATTAGAAGTTATTAAATTTTATATTGAGAAATTAAATGTGATTATTTTAGATATTTGTTAATTGCGAGCATGTGTGAGTTAATTAATGAAGAAGTTGTTAAAAATTTATTCACGGAGAGAATTTGAGATTTTTGGTTAAAGAAGAGGAAAGCTTCTTCACGGGAGTGGAGAAGATATATTTTTGGAGAGGAATGAAAATCGAAAAAATACAGAAGATTGTAGAGGTTTTTGTTGTAGGAAATTTAAGAGAATTATTTTGGGAATAGTTGCTATGAAATTGCATACATACTTTGTTCTGGAAATATTGTGTTTGTTGGGAAGAAGCTGTGAAAGCTTTGGAAGAGGCTTGGCATCAAAACTTCAACACTTCGAAAACTTCTTTAAACAGGTTCCTCTCTTGTGTATATAGATTTGTTTAAGATTTCTCTTTGAGATTGTATTGCTGTAGAAAATTTTTGTGTTAGTTCTGTAAATGAAAGTTTAATTTATTTTATAAAAGAGGAAATTTAAAGCTTCTGTGAGTGCTATGAAGAAACGTAAGAAATTTTAGTTACAGTGAAAACCAAAGAATAAGATTTGTGTTATTTGAGGAATTATTGGATTTAAACTGTGAAATAAATCTAAAGGAAAATAAATTTAGATTTAGAGAAAATTGTGAAACCTCTGTGTTTGGAAATTTTGTCGTGGAAAAAACCCAGAGGAAATGTAGAAAATTATTGAAAGCTCTTGGAAGAAATTAGAAGATTCCTGTAGCTTGTCTTTTCTTTTCTCTGTATTTAGATTTGAGAAAGCTATTTGAAAGATTTATTGTTGAATCCTCTGTGAAATTTGGATATTTTCTAGAAAGGTGCACAATTTATCTTGTAGATGGTGTTTTTGAAAAAATTTCTCCAATTAATCCTTCTATTGAAATTCTTTTTATATATATATTTTATATATACATACATATGTATATATATATATATATGTTTTCATATATACATATATATATATTTTTTATATTTGTAATTTTTTTATGAAACATCATTACCCAAGCCGTCCATACGGTGAATCGTTGTATGCGTTTTTCTCAGGTTTAAAGAGCTTGTTTTTTTTATTTATGTTTATTGGAATAAACATTTTGGGGACGCTGGGAGGCGCTGCCTCCACCGCCACCCCCATGAGGGGACAAATGTGGAGGAAGGGCCTTTGCAGCCCCTCCCCTCTCTCTATGCAGTCGTGCCCTTTGTTTGGGGTTTGAATATGCTTAGCACAGCCACTCCCCAAACATTGGGGATTTCTAGTGTTAATAAACTGTGGATGTATAAACAAAACCACATATGAACAAAATGCAAATGGATTAATTCGTCCGTCCTTTTTCTGTTGTGATTTTTGATATAATTTATTTAATATGATATATTTATTATATTATATATATATATAATGAGTATATATGTGTATATATATATATATATATATATATATATTTGATATATATGTGGTTGTAAAATATTAATTATATATTTAATGAATATATATATCATAAGTATATATATATATAATTATGAATGTATATTTTATGAATATATATATTAAATATATATATATATATATATATATTAAAAATAGTGTTATTTCAAAAGATATCATGTTTTATGTTTAGATTGGAAAATTGAAGAAATTAATTGTAGATGGATTTATGTTGCTTTTAAAAGTAATTTAAATATTTTATTTTACTGAAGATGCAATTAATTGTTTTAATCAATTATTTTGTTAGGGCAATTGTTTTCTTTACTGTGAAATGAATTTGAAAGGGAAATGGATTTAGTATATCCAAAAATAGTTATTTCCTCACAATTGCCTTTTATGTTTATTTTCTTCATATTTTGATATGGAAAGTGAGTTTAAATTTTTTAAGACTTCCAATAGTGGAAGAGGAAATGGGGTTGAATGTTTATTTTAGTTAACCCAGTTATTGTATCTTTGGACTAGTGTGTTGGTTTTGTCAATGTTTACCCACTAATTGAGGATGGATTTAGGAAATCCAAATATTATATTTGAATCATGTCTTGAATGTTCTTATTCTTCTAGTCTCATGTTGGGAGAAGGGTTAAGTGTTAGTCCAGAATTGTAAGTCTTCCAGAGGATCATGGAGGATGTGGGTTGTTGATTTATTATGTCAGCCTATTTTGAATTCTTTGGGTAGTACATGGAGTCTTGTTAGTGATTTACTCGGTTTTCACCAACGGGGTTGATTTGTGCCTCCTTTAGAAGGAGTGGATTATGTGAATTATTGCTTCTAGTGTTTGGAGTGAGTTTCAGTAAATGTTACCTCCCAGAGTTGGAGTGGTTGTTATATTTGGTTGTATACATTTTGGTACAATTGGTGATTGATTTGTATATGTGTTGTCAAATAGAAGAGTGGCTTCCGTTAGGGGCCAAACCCCGTAAGAGGTAAGACTGGGTAACCTTCGAAGGTAGGTTAAGCAAGTGATAAATAAAACAATGTACTTAGAAGTTTAGGTAGTACTTCACACTAAAAAGATAAGTTCTAGCCTCACTCATAGTCGCAAGTGCTTGTTTAGGCTTGGAGTGAGTGGGAAGGCTTGGAATGGCAAGGTCATCTATCTTGTCATTACGAGAGGTATTTGATTCCACATTAATAAGTATGAGGGCCGAGGGTCAGTTGAGGTCTCCAGGATATCTGGGCCTATGAAGATCCACTGAGGGTAACTCATTCTGAGTTGTGCAATGATACTCTGTCTAGGACAACAGTTGGTATTTGGTTTTATGTGTATGGTTTTCTTAACATACTCGATCTGTTTTATATTTGGAAGCAATGTGACCTATGTCAGTGATGTAAGAGTTGTACTTGTAGATTGTGTTGTACATGTGATTGGTTGTGTCAGTATGAGTCAGCCTATGATTAGAAGTTGTAGAGTTCGTCCATGTTATGTTGCTACTATCTCCTAGCATGGGGGTGAGCCTTCAAGTTCCACTTGGTTGGGTGGAACATGCACCATACACTGTTGGGTCCCCCTTTGATCTTCAGTTTGTGATAAAAAAAGTATACAATTGGAGAGCTCGTAGATCCTGCTTTAATTCAAGTGATGTATTTATTTCAATTTGAATCATGTTATTTTACCCCTCATTTTTTTACGAGGTGGATTTATGTATATTGTAACACATTTGTATTATTGCCTCATTCTGGGAATGAGTGATGTAACCTTTTGATTAATATAATGAATATGGATTTTGGTTGTATATCTCTTTATGTTATGGTGAATTTATTATGTACGAATACTTGATTCATATTGTAATTAAATGCTATGGTTGTATAATGTTATATGCATGGGTTTTAAGTAATCCCAATCTTGTAGCCTTAGAGGTTGGTGTCAATTAGTAAGTGAATGTGTATGTTAATTACACTTTAATAATAAAAAAAAAGTTGTGCACTTAAGATGTTAATTGCAACTTCCTTTAGGGTTACTTGGCAGGGCATTACAATAGTATTTTGATTTTTGAAAACATGAATTTAGTAATTCAGGATGTACCAACATGAATAAGCACCCCAATCATTGATGTGTAGAGATTGCCTTCTTAATCTCTATATGCAGTTGAAAAGCTTAACATGAATGATAAGATGAAGGTGATAAAGATGTGACTATTATATGATTAAGAAATGCATAATGTTGTTTCTAAATTTGGACTATTTGATTTTTCATAGCTAACTGAAAATAGTATAATTTGTATGCCTCCAAATATTTTAGACATTGAGTACACATATATAAAACTATATTTTGATTTATGAAAGCATGAGTTTAGTTATTCAAGGTGTACCATACAAAAGAAATGCCCTTCAATCTGGATCATATTGAACAGTTTCCTTCGTAAGCTCTAAATTTTGTAGAGGATATTCAATGAAAAAAGAGCATAATTTAGAATGAAAAGGAAAGTGGATATTCCATCTCATTAAATCATTCGAATGTGGAAAATAATCATTCATTTTATATTGTAGTTACCATTTATGTCTGATTTCAACGGTGCCTTGAATGAATGCAGTTTTATATTTGGTTTGTTTTATTTATTTATTGGGAAGCCTTACATAGCTTACTATTTGTGCAGGTAGAAATAGTAGATGGAGTTGATGCATAAAAATTATAACCAAAATACGTATATATATCAAAGTGTCACTCGATACATGACCCCTATTGCAGCATTACCCGTTCGGGGGACAACAAATAACAATTTTAAAAATATCCAATTACAAATTTAAAAAAACACCTAATTCTAAGTGTTCATCCATGTGGGCCCGCTCACATTAACGACTATAGTGTTAGGAGGGGAGGCCAATTTAATAATTTGACCACCCTTTCATGTCCACCCTCCACCACGTAGCTACCCTCTCTACCACAGGTTGGAAATTGATAGGTTGTAGTTAGCTCCTATCTCTTTAGTTTGAAAAGTGCATCAAATATCAATTGGGCAGTGTTCAAGGTTGTATGCAATAGGAAACTCCTTAATTATCTCTCTCAAATTTTCTAAGTAGGTGGGATAACTGAAATAAAACTTTAAACTAGAAGGCCACTACACTAGAAAGCATAAAATGACTAAACTAGAAAGCATGAAATTTTGAGTCTAAAAGGCATAATGATTAAACTAGAAAGCATTGAGATGATTAAACTAATAAGCATGTAAATTTATGAAGAGGAAAAATGTGTAAAGAAACTATGAAACATTTGAATAGCAATGGATAAAAAACTTAACGATTAATAGAAAACAACTTAACAACTTGAGACTAACAATGAAGGTAGGTGCACCAAAACTTTAGTTAACTAAATTAAAGACTATAGACTCACTACAACCTGTAGGATTAACTTTAATGGAGCTCGACACATGAATTAAAATTTGCTTCACACTTTATCATTTACAAAATAGAATTAACTGAATTTGAAATTAAAATACTTATCTCTCTACTCCTACAGTCCCTCGAGTGGCCAGCTCTCAGGTGCTTCTACGTCTAGCTTAGGTCACATAAGCTTGATAACTCTAGAATTACTCCATTCAGAAGGGTTCCATTCACAATACTCAAAAACATAGAATGAAGAAGGAATTAATCACTTTATTCATATTGAAAGTGAAATTCATAAACATAGTCTAGAAATTCATTATGATAGCATAATGATATTCTTCTATTTTTTATCACTTTTGAAAGTTACACATTTATACAAAAATTGTTTAACAGAATCCTAAATTTTAGTTGGTAGAAAGTACCACTGAAAAAGTCTTTAACTAATCCTAACAAACTAACGAACTTTGATTCCATACATAAGAACATTAAAGAGGCTCAAAGTGAGCCATAAAGCCTTCAACATAAAATAACAAAACAACTACAAAAACTCGATCCCCCATGTGTCATAGAATTTTGGTGCCTATACTTCTGACACTTGTCTTCAACCACATGGAGTCTGTGTTGAATATTTAACCATATGGAAGTCTGCGTTGAATCCTTCCAGAGAGCATGATGACCGAATATACATGAAAACCTATACATTATTTCAGAAACTAAACCATTAAGTTAGTGTAGGCTAGCTTATTTCAAGCAATTTCAAAAAATAAAGTTATACAACTTTTCACAAAAAGAAAGCATTTATTAATCCTAAAGATAATTAATTGGCAAGATAAAGGTGGCTGGAAAATATGAGGAAGCGTATTTAGTCACTTATATTGATGAGGTTATTTTTTACCTCATCATTTCCTCCCCTTCCTAACCTTGAGCAGGTCCTCCTGCTCTTTGTTGTGGCCCCTAACCTACATTTCCCCTATTTCCAGTCTTTTATTCATATTTTGCACTAAGATCATACACATTGTTTGCTTCCTTGTCAAAATCCTCAGGTTCCCTCAGAAAACCCTGATGAAGTGTGACCCTTGCCTTCCATCTTTCAAAATTGTTTTTATTCTTATTTGTGTTGATGTGTAATGTAGGAGGTGGTGAAAGAAGCAAGGAGGTATGTACCTCATGCCAATCCAATCAGTTTTTAATTGTGAAAGAATATCAACCGAAGCTACAGATCTTCTATAGGACCACCTTAGGTTAAGAGGTGAAATTACCTCTCTTTTCTTGAGATACATAGGAAGAGGGGTATATCTTTCTTCACATGCATGCCATGCTCTTCCTATTAGTTTTGGCCCTTGATCTTGAAAATGATTAAAGTACAACCAAAGATTATTGTTATACTTATTTTGTATAACCTCTTTAAGCTTAATACCCAAGAACTCTGCTTTAAAATCAAAAGGCTTCTTGTGAGGATGTCTCATTTGTAGCCTAATATTTTTCTCAACTTGTAGATATTCCTTTGACCTCTCCTGCCATTGAATCTGATTGCGCATAGTGGAAAGAAATTATCTCAATTGCACTTCCCCAACAAATAAATTAACATAAAATTCTATATATCCTTCTACAAGAAAATTATGAACAAAAAATTCACATAACAAATATTGTTGGTCTGGAGTTGATTCTACAAATATTTTGACAAATTCCTTGTCATCAGGGTTGTGTGGCTGATTATTGTAGATCTTAAGTAATTTCCATCTCAAAATTTTCTCATTGAGGAATATTGCATATAACCTGGATGGTCTCCTACAAGCCAGCAATAATTCACCTATTTGGCAAGCATCTTGTTTAGCTCTATACACCCTGTCAAATGATTCCTTTAGTGAAACCAACTCCTTTAACCTAGCATTATCTTTAGCCATTTCCTTTAAAAATTAGCACCTCTCCATCCAATTCATGAGTAATGGAGGTATGTTTACTTGAAACCATTCTGTTACAATTGGTTTGGTTTGTGTTCCCTTAGATTTCATTATAGGTTTGGTGTTACTTTCTTGCAGATCCTGCTCTAACTCAACAATTGTACTTATATAAGCATTTAGATCAATTTTCTGTCTATTCCTTTCTTCCTCAAAAGCAGAAAACATTTGCATGAAATTGTTTGTCAACTTTAAAAAAAAATCATCTTTTTCAGATATACAAGACACATAATTTTTATTTTTATCATTTCTTTGTTGAATTTGAAATTGTAATTGTTCAAGAATCTTGTCTTTTTGTTCAATATGTGCCTCAAGTTCTTCCTATGGTTGACTAATTTGTTCCTTGTTTTCTTGCAATTGACCTTTTAATTCAACAATTTTTGCATTCAATTTTTCTAGTTCTACTCTTCTTTGCTTAGATTCTTCACCCCCTGTGTTACTAGAAGAAGGAAAATTGGGTTTTCTACATTTTCAATATCCTCAGCACATAGTACATTCTCTTTTTCGGACACATCAAATGAACCTGACTCAACAATCTTATCAATAAAGGAGGACAATTTCCCCACAGTATCATTCTCAATATCTCCAAAATGGGGTGATTGTTCCCCTTCCTCTTCTTTTTCTATGGGAGATGATAGATTTCCCAATTCAACCCTAGGAGATTGAGTACCCTACTGATAACTTTCCCTAATTTCATCCTCATCAGGTTGGGTATCAATTTCCACTGTTTGTACTTTCGTCCTAGGCTTCTTCTTTTTAGGGGTACTTAATGTATCAAGAGACACAGTTTCACTAGACTCAATAGACAGTCATTTTCTTCTCTATAAAGGAGCAGTTGTCTGTGAGGTGCCTTTGGTTTTCTCTTTCCTCTTGCAAGGAGGCTCGTCTCCCTCAGAATGTACAATTTCTACATTTGGTTGTCCTGGGGTCTCTGAGACATTAGGCAAGGTTTCTGGTGTATTGTCATCGGGAGCTGATAAGGTCTGATGAAATTCAAGAGCACCTAGAGCTTTAGAGGAATATTCTCTTAGAGGCTAAACTACTTGTTTTGATTACTCTCCCTCTTCAAGAGGTTTATCAGACTTCACATTTTCAATTTTTTGCAATTTTTTTTGCCATTTCTTTTCTGGTTTCCTACGAAAATGGTACTTGCAGATTAATTGAATAAGGTCATGATACTTAAGCATCCCTGTAGGTCAATCTTATACTTTTTTATCATCCCAATAACTGAATCACACAAAAATGTAGGAACATTGACCCTAAGAGAAGAGTCTTCAGTGCCATGGCGCAAATGGGTTAGCAACCGAAAAGGGGGTCCTACTACCTTAGCTACTTTCCCTTCATAGGTGAAGTACTTGATTATCCAAGCCACGATAGTTCTCCAGGGTTCAGGAATGGATATTCTTTGGAATCCTTTGTTTTTCCCTCTAGTGATTAAAGTTACCAGAGGTTGAGGTTCACCCTCCCTATGAAATAGTTCAACCATCCTCTGATAGGTAATTTATGTGGTTTCAGTTAAATTAATACCCCTATTCTCAAGACCAAAGAGATGAGAGATAATATTTGAACTTACCTAGAAACGCTTGCCATGTACCATAGTTTTCCCGTCTGCAAATTTTTTTACAAATTATTTCACCAACTACTCAGAATATCCCTCAAACTTCTTGATGAATTCAAGCCACCCTACTTTCTAAAATAGATCTGCAATGTTGCCCAATGCTAGAAATTTGTCTGTTGAGGATGGTTTAGACTTCTTCTTATCTCCTCCCATCTTTTCTTCCTTGATTACTCTGCTCAATTCTACGGAAACACTTCAAAAATACTTGGTTTAAGCAACTGAATTGTAGAAGGGAGAGAATATAGTCTTGACACAACCAATGGAGGGAAATAATTCATCGTTTTACTGGAGCTCTGTTGTATAATTATGACAGTTATGCATGGGAAAATCCGTAAGTGTAGCAATAATTCAAGTGATCACTCAATGGAACAATTTACTAAATTAGGAAAGGACAGGGTTCGTGCCAATTAACTAGCCTTTATTCAAAATAATTACTATCTTTAAGCGAAAAATATGTGTACCTTATGTCTTGTCGTTAACTTGAACATCACTCACCTTTGCTGACATAACAAATTAGTTGTACAATTTGATGAGGATGGCAACAGTTTTATTATGAGATGGATGAGACAAAAATTAATTATAGAGTTCATTATGAGGAAAATATTGTCATAATAATTTCATTTATTATGAGAGGATATGATATTATAGAGCGAAATAGAAATGTATGGCATGGATTCCAAGGTGATGGCAAAAATTTGGATAACGAGCATGCGTAAAACTTTGGACAAATCAAAGCATTCGAAAAGAAAAATAATTTACAAAGTTTTGGAGAATCGTTGGAAGATGTGGCCAAAAAGTGAAGTGGAAAAAATTTTGGAGCATCAGTGAGGGATTCCATCAGAATACAACAACAAAAAATTTAGAACATTGTCGAAAGATGCAGCCAGAGCAGCAACCAAAATTTTTCGGAGCATCGTCGAAAGATGCAGCCAGAGCAACAACCAAAATTTTACGGAACATCTTCGAAAGATGACCCAGCAAGGAGGAACGGAGGATTCTGAAGCATCGGTGAGAGATGTAGCCAAAATGTAGCAGGAAATTTTTTGGAGCATCATTGAAAGATGCAGCTGAAAGAAAAAAGGAAAATGTACAACTTGGGTTTTGACTTTCCAAAACATTGTCAAGAGATGTACCAGAATGTAGGAGCAAAATGAGAAACAACACCAATGAGTCATGCAAGTTCTGGAGCATGGCAGCAATAGAGCCAATAGGTTCCAAAGCACCACAACAACTGAACCGACATGTTCTAAAGCATAGTAGCAAGATGCACCTAAAATTTTTTCTAAGGAAAAATGAAGTCCTACGAAAATAGAAACAAAAATTAGCCAAGTCCAAGAGATGAATTTTTTTGGAAGAAATGCTTTGAAAGAAAAATTATACACATGCTCTCTTCTTTTTCTTTTTTTTTAAGAAGGCAAAACTAAAACTATATTGACTCTGCAAGAGCAGAGTCCATGCATCAGATTTCTCCTTGCATCTCCACCATTTTTGTGAATTCTTCTTTATTGAGTAGTTTATGGTAGATGTGTAATCGGTGTCCATTGACTAGCAGGGTTCGGATATCACCATAGATGGGTTTCAGCTGTATAGATCCATTTGAAAATACCTCAAAAATTTCATATGGGCTAAGCCAATGAATTCTAAGTTTTCCTTTGTGATCTTTGTATTTGGAATCGAATAACAGGGCCCAATCCCCCTTATGGAACTCTCTCTCCTTAATATGCTTGTCATGCCATACTTTACGTTGTTGTTGCACTAGTTCAATTTGATGGAAAATATTTAAATGGAGCTCATCCAACTCATTAATCTGGAAGACTCTCTCTACTTGGGCTCATTTAAGATCTATACCTAACTCCATGGTTGTTCTCAATGTTTGGAGTTCAAATTCAATGGGTAAGAGAGGCTTCTTTCCAAAGACCATCTCGTATGGACTAAAACCAGTTGTTGACTTCCACATCGTGTTATAAGCCCAAATGGCTTCAGGTAGTTTCCTAGCCCAATCTTTTCTTCCTAATGAGACCATTTTTGTTAAGATGTTTTTGAGCTCCCTATTAGTAAATTCCACCTGACTGTTTTCCTGAGGGTGATAGGGTGATGATTTCTTATGACTAACCTGGAAATGGTCGGTGAAGGCTAACAAAACCTTAGACATGAACTAAGGATCTTTGTCTATAACAATCGTCCTAGGAGCTCCAAACCTAAGGAAAATTTTATTGTAGAGGAAATCAGCTACCTATTCCTCCCTAGCAACTCGTAGAGCTTGAACTTCTGCCCACTTAGTCAAATAATCGGCACAGACCAAAATGTACTCTTTCCCTTGTGAAGTCATATCTATTAGATCGATACAGTCCAATCCCCATTTTTCAAATGGTTCGAGGAATACCTGGGGTTGAAGGGGCATTTCATTAGATTTTTTTGGTATCCCTACCCTTTGACATTCATCACAATGGTGGACATATTTCTTGACATCCCTATGCATAGAGGGCCAGTAGTATCCTGCACCTAAGATCTTATAGGATGTTATCTTTGTATAATAATGTCCTCTAGAAGGATTATCGTTGCAAGCTCTTAGGATACTATAGGTTTCATCTTCCCTAACACATCGTCGTAACACCATATCAGGTCCGCATCTAAATAGGATCTCATTAATCCATTTGAAAGGGATGCTTTCTCTTATAAGGTGTTTCTTTTGTTTGGATGTAAAATCAGGTGGTACTTTTGAGGTTGCCAAGTAGTTGGCAATATCGACAAACCAAAGAGTTTAAGTAGACATGAAAAACAAATTCTCATCTGAGAACTCATCTTGTACTGGAGCACATTCGCCATCGTCTTGTTTAATTTGGGATAAGAAATCCGCAACTACATTGAATTTCCCTAGTTTGTCAACAATTGTCACATTAAATTCTTGGAGAAGCAACAACCATCTGATTATCCTCCCATTCACTACAAGTTTATTCATGAGGTATTTTATGGCTGAGTGGTCTATGAACACTCAGGTGTCCAAATAAACACCACATTCTTTTGGAGAAGAGAAAACATAGGAGTTGCAATTTTGCTGATTTTTTCTATAAATCTTCTGTAATATCCAACATGCCCTAAGAAAATTCTAACATCAATCTGGGTTTTTGGGGTGACCAGATGTTGTATGACCTCAATTTTCTTAGGATTGACTTTTATTCTATCAGTTGAGATGTGTTGTCCCAACACTATTCCTTGTTCTACCATTATTAGACATTTTTCATGGCTTAGGGACAAACAATGATCCTCACATCGCTTCAACACTTTTTCTAGACTTTGAAGAGTTTCATCAAAATTTGAACTATACACAGTGAAGTCATCCATATACACTTCCACACACTCATTCACCAACTCAGCAAATATAGCTAGGATGGCTCTTCTGAACATAGTAGGAGCATTGCATAGCCCAAAGGGGAGAACTCAATATGAAAATGTCCCTCATGGGCATGTAAAATTGATTTTATCCTGGTCTTCTGCTACCACCTATATCTAGTTGTACCCACTAAATCCATCTAGAAATGAGAAATATTTTCTCCCAACCAAGTTATCCAAAACCTGGCCTACAAATGGTAAGGGAAAATAATCTCTATGGGTCGCCTTGTTAATTTCCCTATATTCTATGCATACTCTCCACTCCCCATTCTTTTTTGGAGCCACAACCAATGTTGAAACCAATTTACTATCAAAAATGGGATAAATAAACCCCACCTATAGGAGCTTCTAAATTTTAGTTTTCACAATATCTTTCAAGGCACAATTGAGTCTTCTTTGGGGTTGGCGAATAGGTTGAACATTCTCAGTGTAGATATGATGAGTGCAAACAATTGGGTGTATTCCTCTCATATCCATAGTCCCAAGGAAAAGCTTTAGATCTATTCACCAAGACATCAAACAGTTTGTGTTCTTCTAGCTCAGTCAACCAATTGTTGATATTCAAAGTTTTTACTGGCAACAGCATAATGGATTTAACAACCAGATGATTGGATGAGATAGTATGCATTGGTATTGTCAAGGTGTTAAGGGGGCATCTATGAGGTATGGTCCTATGAAGTCTGGCAATATCTTCAAAGAAATGTTCAATTTTTGGAATGATATTCACTAGAGGACAAGGTAATCCCATGAAATTGGTACTATCGAATTCAGTGTGGCCTATGTTGATGGGTCATCCTAAGATTTCTTCTACGTCAAACATCTCCTCATCACTTGAATCCATGGTAATATTTTACATGTTTTTTTCTAATTCATCTTCTAATTCTTCACCATGTTGTTTGATGACTACCACAGCCAGTGAAGCTAAATTTTCTTATTCGTTGGGACCTTTTGGCTCATCAACCCAGACTCTATTATATTCAAAAAGCTTGGTAGGAGGATATAAGAATAATTTTTTTCTATTTGGACCATTTGAAATGGTTATTCCTCCCTCCCTATAGTCAAATTTTGGTTGCAACCATTTCCAACCATGGTCTTCCTAGGATTATAGGGTAACTATCTTTTGGTGTAAGATAATGAATTACTTGAAAGTCCACTGGATATTCCCATCCATCGACTTTGACAAGAACATTCTCAAGGACACCCTTGGGAATGTCTATGGCTTGATTTTCCATCTATAAGACTGTAGTTGTGGGGTGTAAATTAGTAATCCCTAACTCTTCCATTATATGAACAATCATTGTGTTAATGGTTGCTCCCAAGTCTACTATTGCATTAGGTATTTCCACCTCATTGATTGTTACCATTATCAGTGGACTATCTGGATCATCATATTTTGGAGCAATAGTCTTTCCAGCCAAAAAGTTAGCCAAATAACCATTTATGTGGACAGTGTTTATTTTCTTTGGTTTCCTCCCCAGAGTCTTGATACACAATTGTTTGATCAATTGGTTTAGGTCAAGAATCTCCTTAATGGCTTGTAGTAAATGGACCTCAATTTGCAACTATTTTATTTCTTGTATTAACACAGTTTCGGTGGACAAGGGAATTTCCAGAGTACCTTTTACAGTGGTCGGTTCAAGTCACTCCAGAAAAGGTGCTTGGGTTTTGTCTTTGGTGGGTGAATTGTTTAAAAAATCAGTTGGAGACTAACCCTCCCCTTCTTGAGGTGGGTCGGAAGCTCCAACTGAAGGTGATGGAAAGGTCCTTTCTTGGGTAGTTTCTAGGGTTGGTTTGACAGATATGGTAGTTATTTTTGTGGCCTCAACAAATTCCTTATTAGGTTCATCCAATATCTCAACAATAGTTGAAAGCTAAAGTGTTTTTTCAGATCTTAATTGTAGATTTCCATAATGTATGGTGTTAAGTCCAGTAACATTATCATGTTCAGTAGAGTACACTGGGGCATTCTAACAATTGTTCTTTGGGTTCGGAACAGGCTGCGCCAGAAGTTGGGGTTGATTAACTTGCTTAGTTTGTTAAGTGTTCTAGGGAGGTGGTAAAATATTATGCGGTTGATTGGGCATCCTCCTGGGACCAGTGTAAAACTAATTCTGAGGTTGATTCCATTGAGGAGAAGGACTCTGAGGATACCACTGGTGTTGAGTCTGGTTGGGCCATTGAGGGTTTCCCCATGACTGATTTGCCCATTCAGGTGGTCCCCAAGGGTAAGTTCCCCAATTAGGTGGTGCTTAATGTGGAGCTTGAGGCCAAGGTGTTGCCCATTGATTATTATTCCAATTATTTTAAGGTCTCCAGGTAGGGTTTGAATTTTGGCCATAGGAAAAATTCCCTCCAGTTCTTTGATTTACAAAGTTGATTTCTTCCTCAATCGAGGTTGTTCTTTTCTTGGAGTTCTTAATGGCATTCAAAATCTCACACTGGTTAGTGGAATGGTACTTATCACAAAACTGGCAAACAACAATTTTTTTGACTTTGTCCAAAGGGCATTCCCTTAACAGATATTTATTCTGACACCTAGGGAAATAGATGGATAAGGTCTCAGGATTTCTCGTTTTAGCCTATATTCTATCTAACGTGGTATTTAACTGAATCAAGATGTCAATTTTAAGGTTGGCTATCTCCTCACACAGTTTTCCTATCTCATTGGAACCTTTAAAAATGGTAGACTTCCAGATCCCTCCTCGAGTGCGAGAGAAGTTGCGACATAATTCAGTGATTTCATCAAGTCCCAATTGGGACACATCCCCTTTTCCCATTAAATCCATGCTTCTTCAAGCATCCTCATCAAGACCCTTGAGAAATATGATCTTTCAAATCTCCAGACTTATGGTTTCTCCAACACATCATTTAGATAAGAAGATAAACCTATCTAAGTAGTCTTCTAAGCTTTCATCTTTTTTTTTTCCTTAGTTTGAATAACTCTTCCTTCCTATCACTAACTCTACAGTAGCTTTGGTATTTATCCAAAAAGGTAGACTCCATGGCATCCCATGAGGTTATGGATCCTGAGGCTAGTCCTATGAACCAACGCATTGATGAGTCCTTCAAAGTAGAATGGAAAAGCTTTAGTTTCTAGTTATCATTCTTGTATTTGTATGTCTAACACATGACCTTAAACTCAAAGAGAAGTTGGTCAGGGTCTTCAGAAGAAAAACCTCGGAAGGCTAGCAAGAAAGCTGGCAAAATATTTTTCATAGTCGTTTCGTCATCTGCATCGATAGAAATAGGATAAGTGAATGTATGTGGTGGTGGAGGAGGATTAGCATTAGCATTTCTACAGTCGCCCATGATGTTGAAGGAGATTCATTCCTCATCAAAAAAAATCTCAAAAAGGCGAGGCTCAAAAGTTTGCAAAGGAATATGTTCCTCTACAACTATATGTTCTCTTTTTGGGGTATATGGGAAGGTCTCAGGTTGATCCTGATCGATCAATTATTCAGAAAATTCTTGAGTTGATATTTCTTCTTCCCTACTTGTGGTTGGTACATCGTTTGGGGGGGTTCTTGGTATGAATCTTCCATGAGGGCCTCATTTCTTGACCATGTAGAAAAGGAAGCCTGAGGACTATTTTTGTTCCCAAAAGAGGTATTCAAGGTATTTCCTACTAACACTTAGAAAAAGAAGGGTCCTCGGCAATGGCGCCAAAAAGTGATAGGTTGTCGTTAGGTCCTATCTCTTTAGTTTGAAAAGTGCATCAAATATCAACTAGGCAGTGTTCAAGGTTTTATGCAATAGGAAACTCCTCAACTATCTCTCTCAGATTTTCTAAGTAGGTGGGATAACTGAACTAAAACTTTAAACTAGAAGGCCACTACACTAGAAAGCTTAAAATGACTAAACTAGAAAGAAGGAAATTATTAGTCTAAAAAGCATAATGACTAAACTAGAAAGCATTGAGATAATTAAACTAATAAGCGTGTAAATTGTTGAAGAGGAAAAACATGTAAAGAAACTATGAAACATTGAATTAAACAACCTGTAGGATTAACTTTAATGGAGCTCAACACATGAATTAAAATTTACTTCACACTTTATCATTTACAAAACAGAAGTAACAAAATTTGAAAGTAAAATACTTATCTATCTACTCCTACAGTCCCTCGAGTGGCCAACTCTTGAGTGCTTCTACGTCTAGCTCAGGTCACATAAACTTGATAACTCCAAAATTACCCCATTCAGAAGGATTTCATTCACAATACTCAACAACTCAGAATGAAGAAGCAAAATTTTGATTTATTCATATTGAAAGTGAAATTCAAAAGCATAGTCTAGAAATCCATTACGACAACATAATGATATTCTTCTATTTTTGATCACTTTTAAAAGTTACACATTTATACAAAAACTATTTAACATAATCCTAAATTTCAGTTGGTAGAAAGTACCATTGAAAAAAGTCTTTAAATGAACTTAACAAACTAACAAACTTTGATTCCATACATAAAAACATTAAAGAGGCTCGAAGTGAGCCATAAAGTCTTCAACAAAAAATAACAAAACAACTACAAAAACTTGATCCACCACGTGTCCTAAAATTTCAGCGCCTATACTTTCGGTGCTTGTTTTCAACCACATGGAGTCTACATTAAATCTTCAACCATATGGAATTCTACGTTGAATCCTTCTAGTGGGCATGATGATCAAATATACATGAAAACCTATACATTACTTCAGAAACTAAACCATTAAGTTAGCGCAGGTTAGCTTATTTCAAGCAATTTCAGAAAATAAAGTTATACAACTTTTCACAAAAAGAAAGCATTTATTAATCCTAAAGATAGTTAATTGGAAAGGTAAAGGTGGCTGGAAAATATGAGGAAGGGTATTTAGTCACTTATATTGATGGCATTATTTTTACCTCATCAGAGACCATCATTTAGCCCTAAGTAAATTGTCTCTGACCCAATTTTCCCCATTATTTTATTGGGCATATATATGTAATCTTATAAATAGATATATATTTATATCAAATTATATATATAAATATAACGGTTGTATATATTGGAAAAATATATAATCTGATACATATATATGTATATACATATATACATATACATATATAATCTAATATAGATATATATCTATATAAGATTATATATATATATATATATATGTATATATATATATATATATATGTATATATATATACATGTATATATATAATCTTATATAGATATATATCTATATATATGTATGTATATGTATATATACATATACATATATATGTATATATACATGTATATATATAATCTTATATATACTATATATATGTATATATGTATATATACATATATATATACAATTAATCTTATACTAATATATCATTTTTTGCAAACTGTAATTACCGAAACAAAGAAAACCCATACCCAAATAGAATTGTAATTACTTCATAGTCGCTGAAATAATTTCAGCGTATAATGAGACCATATAGGGGTATCCATACATTGATGTGAAATTGACAAGAAAAGAGAAGGAAAACATATTAACCATATCATTGTCTACAAAATGTAAGGAGAAATGATGGGCAGAGGTTTCATCAAAATAGGAGACAATGCATGATGTGTAATCCTAAAATGAAACAAGAAATTGGGACAATAACCCTATACCCATTAAATGTCATGATTATAAACCAGGGATTCAAAATAAAATCAGACAATGTTCTATTTATTTTACATTGTATGTAATGATTTTATAGTATAAAGTGAAATTAATCATTTCAATGAAACCCTCGATGCCATATAGATAATTATTTCACAATGTAATCAAACCCTACCCAGAGAATGCATTCGATGAAATTACAGTTACTTCACAATGTAATGAAACCCTAAACTGAAATACAATTGTAGTTACTTCACATCCGGTGTAATTATTACACAGTATAATGAAACCCTACACGTCATGCATACAGTGATGTGAAATTGACAATATATGTGGAGGAAAACAGATTAAATCATTGCAAAAATGTAAGGAGAAATTATGGGTCAACAATATATGTCACGTGGACAGCATGCATGATGTGTAATCCTTAAACCTATCAAAAAATTGGGACAATAACTGTATACCCATTAAATTTCATGATTATAAACCAAGTATTTTGAATAAAACTAGAAATTTTTTATTTATTTCACTTTCTATGTAATGATTTCATAAAATAAATTACAAAAAAATATTTCAATGAAACCCTTCACGCCATACAAATAAATGATGAAAATACATAGAAAAGTGCACATAGAAAGTAACAGAAACTGAATATTGAACCTGAAAAATGCAAGGAGGAAGGATGTAATGTCTGTTACCTTCAAAATAGAGAGGAGACCACGTGCAGAAGGGAGCCTTCATAGAGTGTCGCTTCTAGAAGAGGTCAACAAGAAGAAGTCCACGAGGAAAATAATGGGGAAAATAGGGCGAGAGACAATTTACTTAGGGCTAAATGATGGTCTCCAACGCATGGTAGAGAGGGTTGCAACTAGAGGCCCCCTAATGTTCAATAAACTTGGTTTTAGACACACAATTTAGAGTGGATCCTAATTGAACAGTCCACTAAACCCTTGAAAGCCCTTCATTTAATTATCAACCAAGGTTAATGTAAGCTTGTGATGATGTTGGCACTATTTGTGCATTCAAAGACTCTTTACTTCCTATATCATCGTAGTATAGGTGTTTATACATGCTAGAAAACTTAAATTGCATAACAGTGAAAAGAAGTAATGTTGGAACTATTGTTGTGGGTGCCTATAGATAAATATTGTGACTAGTTAACTGTCAAGAAATGAATTATGTAAATACTACTAACTTGATTAACTTGACTCATGTATGAGGGCAGTAGGCCTAGCTCGATTGGCTAAAGCATCTTGTTGTAGGAAAGAGGTCATGCGGTCTACTCTCCCCACTATCCCCATGGTACTGGAGGGCGTGTCATGCTAGCATCACCGGTCATGTGAAAAAAATTTACCAAGCGCACTGCAGTTTATAGGGGGACGAATACCCGATCGATTCCTACTGTCTAAAAAAAAAACCTTGATTAACTTAACTCACTCTGGAGGACAATGCATGGAAAAAAATAAAACATGAATACAAGACAAGATCTTGTTCATGATTTCATTCACATTTACAATATGAAGAATCAATTTAAGACAAACACAACCATGAAAGTAACTACTGTAACAAAAGAAATAAATGTATAGAAAATAAAGTGGGGAACAATTACCTTGAGTGGCCCTTTCTCAAGTGACTGTCTCCGCAAGATAAACTCAAATCTAGCTCCTCAAATTAATTCAGCATAATAGTAACTAAAAGCCTCTTTATTGCATAACTCAAGATATCGCAATCTAATAAGAATCTTCTAGGATTTCTTATTCATAAGAACATGATTGGAACAAACATTGTCTATGTAAATAAAAACTAACTAAACATATCTATCTACCATATTTGTTGCATTTGTTCAACCAACTAACTAGTCACCTCAACCATCAAACCATATATATGTGTGGGGGAGTTTTATTGAAACAAGGACTCAAAAACGGAAATCTAAATGAAAATATCTACTCCCTAATAAATAGAGTGTGACAAATTCTAAGTAACTAAAAACACAAATGATAAGGTAGAAGAATTTGAATAGAACTATGACTCTTCTACAATAGTAAAATTGAAATGTGGTTTGTAAAAATAGTCTCATTGGATTCCCAATCGTGGTAGATCTCTTCTCCTTCAGTAGTCTTATTAAATAACACGGTGAATCACAATATTCCTAACAAATAGACACCTCCAATTCTACAACTGATGTGTTTTTCTTATTCTGGAACTTCCCTTGTATCACAACCTGAAACTCCTTTGGTTGTGGGCTGCACCCCTTTGTTGTTGTGGGCTATAGTCTGCTTACTCCAGCTCCTTGGCTACAAAGAGTTAGTTCACACAACATCCACACAATACTAATAACCATATTTTAAGCATAGATATTCATTGCATTTCATACATATTCACATATTAACCATGTGATAGCTATCATACCATAATCCCATTTCCATATACTTAAAACCTGGTTCAAGTTTTTATGATGATCATAAAAGATAGTAAATTTTAGGAATATGCATGAAATAAGTGTCTAGATATATCTAAAACATGTACTAAAACAACAAAAAACTAACTAATGATTTGCCTTATCATCCCCTAATTTGAAGACTTGAGGTTGTCCTGCAAGGTCATCTCCTTGAGGTATGTGATCACATCCACTCCTTTTAGCTTCTTTAACTAAAAACCTCCATAGCATAAGTCTTTCCCACCTGATATCCTTAGCTTCCTCCTATTCTTCATTCTTTTCCCCTGTCCAATGTGCATTGGGTAGACAAGCATAGGTGGAGAGAAGGTAAGAGTTACCCATTCAAGTTTCTTTTATTTTGCAATGCCCATGTACCTACAGGTCCTTTCAAGCATACCTATGAAGTTATATACAAAGTGGGGTTCCTTTTACTGCAATTCAAGAGTCAAACTATCCCATATTTCTTGTATAAAATGAAAAGAATGGTGGATAATCCCTACAATTAGTCTTTGCATCCTGTCATAATATTTTATTCTTAAATTCATAATCTTCTTGCCTACACCCTTCTACTTCAAAAAATTTGTCCATTCTTCTATCATCTCATTGGGGTCCTTGGATTCCTTCTTAACTTGGAGACCAATTGATTTCTCTCTTTCAACATAATCCTACATAATTTCACCCCTCAATGTCTCATTTCAGAAGTACAACACTAGTGCCTTGATTTGTAAATCACCCACAAATATCAATGGGTTTCATTTTGTATTATTTGGCACAGCATAATTGTGTAAATTAAATTAGCATAATTGGTCTTGTACATCAGGTGTAGCATCAACAAAAATATGTAAAAATTCAAACTTTCTACTCATGGCAACCGGCAGGTTACTAATTAGTTGACTGAATTGAAAACTTACAAATTTCTCCTTTAAAAATAAATAATAAACTCTAGCTGGAGGTCTGCACTTGATGATTTGAGCAGCCTTTATCTGCTATCTTCTCAATTTTAACTATCATTTTCTTCAATTCAGCTTCCTTGTTTTCCAATATCATGTTATGATTTGAAATTATCTTTTCCTTTTCCTTCTCCCATTTTTATTTTTGTTGGGAGAATCCTTGAGTTGTTTCCCATAACTTATATCCTAGAGACATTGTGGTGTGATGAGTTGGAGTCCTTGTGAAAGGGGGTCTTTTGGTTTCAGCTGCATTTTTTGTACTTCCCACCTTCACTATGGAAATTTGTGCAAGTAAGTCTAATTTAGACCCATGCCCATATGTATGAAGCTTCTCCTCCAACTCCTTTATTTACAAGTCTATTTCTCTGTCTCTCTTCTCATATGTCCTTACCATTTCCTCTAACTATTTAATTATATCCAATGCTTCCTATAATTCTTTCTTTCTATTCCTTTCTTCTATAAACAAACTCTCATCCTTCTCCAAAAATTGGTCATCCTCACCCACAGTATAATCACAACCCTCACTGACAAGGATTTGTGGGGTTCTCTTCCTTGTCTTATTAGCAACAAAAATATCCTCTAAATCAGACTCAAAGGTGGTTGAAACATACCATTTTCTTTTAACCGGTGCATGAACATCCTCAGAAACATTTTCTTTCGGTTCTAAATCTTCCACTATCACAATACTTTCTTTCTCCTACTTCTTGATACTACCCATCATAACACCCTCCTTATTCAGGTGGTGGGAATGCCTTGTCTAGGTGGGTTTCTTCTTTTGCACTTTCTTGGGTGCAGAGGAAGATCCACCTTCCCTTTTTCTTGTTCTTGGTGTTTTGGAAGAAGTTGGGGTTTCTTGGACATCCTCTATTGCGGGTTGCTCAAAGGTTGCATGTGGTGAATTTTGTAGACTCTACTCCTCTAGTTCTCCCTTTTTGTAGGTAGGTGAAGTAACAAGTGGACCAGAGGGAATTCCCCTCATTGATGCAGTAGGTGATTCCAATTTTTTTGAGACAGCTGGTTCTTCAAGAATGTGGCTAATATAATTAAAAATGTTGAACCCTTAAACTTATTTTTACCAATAGGGTAACTAAACAATAATGTGATAGATTTGTATTGTTTCTCTTTCTTTTATATTCAGAACTCATCTATTTCAATAGGTTATACAAAAAAATTGGGAACACTAACCCTCCTATTGTGACGAAGGTGACTCAAAAGATTGAAATACACTGTGTATAAAAGAGACTGACTATCATCACATGTAATATATTTAATGATATATGCAGAAACAAGATCCCATAGACATGGTAGTGATAACCTTTTAGTACCTTGGGATGTTGATTTGAGGTTCTCTCCGTGTTCCTTGAATTCATCCCTAGCAACTACAACATTTTCCTTGACTGGGAATTCATCTTCATCTCTTGGAAAACTAGACACTTCTGCAATTGTAGCTTTCGAAGCATCATCCTTTAACCCTTGAATAGTGGCTTCATCATTCTACAATGTTTTTGCAAATTTTTGTCATATCCTCACTATATTTTATCAACCTCAAGAAATAATGTAACCATCTTGATTGTCTGAAAAATAGGTAAAACCAACCTATCTTCCAATATATGTGGGTGTGCAGACAATTCTCTACGAATTATATCTCCTCCCATGATGGAAAGCTATTATGTTTTTGTTCAAATTTTTGCAAATTTTTACTGACAACTTAAACCACACCAATCCTTCCTATTTTTTATACACTAATTCTTCAAATTCAACTGATATACTTATATGTTATAGCATGAATTGGCTTGGGATTGGGAAAACAGATGAAAAAAGGTTGTAAAAAGGTAGAAAGTTTTTTTGTGGAATTTTTTTCTATTGGGAACCTTGGAAAATGTACTCTCCCCCCAACTGAAGCCTTTAAGTGACCTCACTTAATTACACTTGACTAGGCTGAGGGTGTTATGATATGTAGTGGAAATATGAAAATTAATACAAAGCATACAGAATTAAATGTAAATATATCAAAAAACAATTACAACCAGTAATAATTATGGCAAAATAGTATGTGTACTTGTCAACGTCAAGTAAACTAAACTCATCTCGTGTGAAGCTTATTAGGAGTGTCCACAATGTGATGATGATTTAATGTTTTGTTAATTGCAATAGGAGATATATGAAATGACAACTTGGCATGTGATAATGGAAAGGCTACATAATGTATAACTTATGGGATATGAATTGATCTCCTGAATGTATGGAAATCGAGGAATGTGACGTGGGATATAATGGTGTAGGTTGCATGTACATAAAATGAAATGTATGTGGATGACATGACATTAAGTTGGTGAAAAAAATTGAAATTTTTTGACTGGCGAGTGTTTTGGGTACCTTCAACAACAAGTCCCTTTCTAAATTGTGTCAAATTTTATTAATAAAGCTACAGGTTCCTATTGCATCATGGAGTGTACGTCTTGAAAAGGATTATCGATTATTTCACTTGTACAATGTGTGCAAGTGAAGAGTGATAGAAAATTATACCTGGTTGACCTCATTAGGTGAGATATGTAGCTCATTTATTGAGTCAACTGAAGAACTTGTAGTATGTATTGTTGTATCTTTATTTTCTACAATAATATCTTCATCAGGATCACTATCTAGTTCAATTGCTTTGTCATGATCACTATCTAGTTTAATTTCTTTTTCATGATCACTGTCTAGTTCAATTTTTGTATTTGAAGGGTTGTTTGGTCCATATTGTTGTATTAAGGAAAGGAGAAAATCGTCTTTCTATACTGGATTTTTATAAAATTTCAATCTGTGGCCATTGAACAACAATGAAAATTTGACTGCATCAATGGTTTGCAGCTTGACTACTCCATTTGGGAAAACTTTCTCTATTTCATATGGTCTTACCCACCTTGTTTGAAGCTTTCCTTTATAATTTTTAATTCTTGAGTCATATAACAAAGCCCAATAACCCACACTAAACTCCTTTGTCTTGATATACTGATCATACCATTTGACTCTCTATTTCTGAACAATCTCAGTGTGGTGCATGGACTCCATTCTTATCTCATCTAATCAATTCAGATTGTGTAGTCTTTCTTTTTGTGTTACGATCAAGTCCATATCTAATTCAACTATTGTCCTGAGTGCCTTGTATTCAAATTCAATGGGAATATTGTTGTTTTACCATACTGCCTTGAGTAACCTGGCCACCCAATCTTTATGTGAATTTGCATTGTTTTGGTCAAGATGTTCTGAATTTCCCTATTTGTTACTTCCACTTGCCCATTAGCTTGAGGGTGGTAGGGTGTTGATTTGGTAATCATCTCTGATGTGAACTGGGGACCCTAATCTATCACTATTTCTCTTGGCACTCCATACCTAGTAAATATGTCTTCATATAAGAATTTGGTTGCATTCCCATTCCTAGGAAATTGCAATGTTTTGACTTCAACTCACTGTGTTAGATAATCTGTGCAAAATAGGATATACTCCTTGTTATTAGATGTTGATGATATTCAGCCAATGAATTCTAGACCCCATTTATCAAATGGTGCTAGTGCCAACTAAGGTTGCAAAGGAATCTCATCTTTTTTGGTTGGCTTGCCCATTTATTAACATATTTCACATCTCCTTGTATATTTCACTACATCCTTATGAAGAGTAGGCTAGTAATAGCCAGTGGTGAGAATCTTGAGTGCAATCCTATTTGCTACAAATTATCTCCCATAGGATTCATCATGGTAGGCTTTAAGGATATCAAAGACCTCATTATATCTTATGTATGTCCTCATAATATTATTTTGCCCTTGTAAATTCTTGCTAATGTAGTATATGGCATACTCCTTATTACCTTCCTTTTGTCCAAGTACTTCTCCTATACCAAATTTTGAAGCTTCTATGTGTATGTGGAAAAAATTCCAATTTGGTCCTCTCAAGATAGGTGTTTTGGTCAATGTTGTCTTGAGTGCTTTAAAAGAGTGTTGGCATTTTATGGTCCACTCAAATTATTTATCCTTTGTGAGTAAAACAAATAAAGGTGTTGCAATTTTGCTAAAATCCTAAATAAATCTTCTATAGTATTCAACATGTCCTGTAAAACTCCTAACATCTCTTTGTATTTGTGGCATAAGGAGTGTGGATATTATCTCAATCTTGTTTGGATCCACTTCAATCCCTTCACTTGATACAAAATATCCTAGAACAATCCCATGGGTGATCATCATGAAATATTCTGCATGACTTAGGGATAGATTTTTTTCTTGATATCTCTTCAAGACCTTCTCTAGGTTATTAAGTGCATAATATGTTTCTCCTTAGGTTGTGAAATCATCCATGTAGATTTTCATGGAGTCATGTGCAAAATCTAAGAAAATTCTTAGCATTGCCCTTTGGAAAGTGGTTGGAGCATTACAAAGTCTAAAGGGAAGAACATAATAGGCATATGTGATCCAAGGGCATGTAAAGGTGGTTTTATCCTAGTCCTCTTCAGCTATTCTAATCTGGTTGTAGCCAGTGAATCCATTAAGAAAGGAGAAGTAATTTTTACCTACTAGGGAGTCAAGCACTTGATCAATGAAAGGTAGTGAAAAATTATATTTTCTAGTGGTTGTTTTTAATTCTCTATAGTCCACACACACACTCCATTCCTTTGGGACAATAACTAGAGGTGACAGCCATTGATTTTTAGAAATAGGATAAATGAAACCTGCATCAAGCAATTTGTGTGACTTAATTTTGAAGATGTCTCTTAGTGCAAAGTTCATTCTCCTCTCGGGCTGCCTAATTGGTTTGAAACCATCATTAATGTAGATCATGTTCATGCATAGGTCTAGATCAATCCCCTTCATGTCATGGTAGTCCCATGAAAAGGCTATTGTGTGTTCTTGCAACACAATGTTGAGAGAATTTTTTTGCTCAATTGTTAATCCACTGCTAACATTTAGCATTCTACCTATCATGATTTCTTAAGTATTGGATGCTAATTGTACAAATGAAAGGTAAATTCCAACAATATATAGGACACATTTTTGTGGAAATAAAGAATAGAAAAGTTGGGATATTGACTCTGATGAATTGATAGGTATAATATTTTGCAGAGGATCCTGCAGACATGACAGACAATCATATTGTTGTGGGTTCCTACCATAGTTATCCTATATAATGTGTGGAATTAAATCATCCTCATCTTGGTTACTCAACAAAGGGCTATGTTCAATAGTCATGAGATTCTATAGGGAATAGTTTTCTTCTTCATCTAGAGTAGACCAAACGGTGTGCTCTAAATCTGTATGAGGCTAGGCTAGTGGATAAAGGACCAACTTCTTAGTCACAGTTCCATTTGAGATAATCATGTTTCCAGACCTACAACCTATAAATATGTTAGTTGTTGCTAACCATGGCCTTCCTAGAATAAGATGATAGCCTGCAAGGTTAACCTTTGGCTACAGTACTATGAAATCGGTCAGATACTCCCATGAATCCAAAGTTATGGCCAAATCCTCAATGATTACCTCAGGTTTCACTGTTGACCTATTTTCCAATTGTAAAATATTGAGTGTAGGTCTAAGGTTTACTAACTATAATAGCTGCATTGTTTCCTTAGTCATCATATTAATGGCTTCCCCCAAGTATTTCAAGGTGTTTTTGATGAGGGTACCATTTATCTTAACATCAGCCATTAGAATTCCAAGATATGTATATTTAGGGACACTTATGTTTCCTAACATAATGTTAGTAAGACTCCCTAAGACATGTATAGTCTAAGGGTCTTTTTCTCTTTCTTCTTGGATTTTTAAGACAAAGTTCTCTCACTATTTTTATGTAAATGGAAGTGTACTTAATGGCTTGTATGAGGGGTATCTTTATACACACATCCTGAAGCTGCCCTAATAGGTCAGTTTCATCTTGGTTCTGATGCTTTTGAATACCTAATCACTCAGGGAATGGATTTTGTGGACTTGAAGTGGTCATGTTCACCTAATTTGACTTGGGTTCCATGGTTGGATTGTCCAAGGCTTCTAATGAGGGTTCCTCATCTACCAACTCAATGATTTAAGGGGATGAAGGACCAACCAATGTTTTCCTTGACTTCAGGTGGAAATCACTCACCTCTACCCCATAAGTGTGGTATTGAATAGCCTCGTTAGTGTAGGCCTATTGAGCAAGCTTGTTATTTGGGTTAGGTGCACGTTAGGCTGGTAGTTGAGGTGTTCTTGGTGGCTAAGATGATGGATTTTTTGGATTGGGCATGATGGCTTTATATTATGGCTGCAAAGGTTGTTGTGGATGTTGGAAATTCATATTTTGTTGGCAATTAAGGTGTCTCAACCTTGGAAATTCCTAATTTATTTATTATTACTTTAGCTTTTCCCATGGATAAATATCATTTATGTTATTAAATAATTGTGCTCCATCAAAAGGGGCATGAGTTTTTTAGTTGGCACTTTTACCACATGTTGGTGCCTTGAAAAATGAGTTATTAGTTGTCAAAAGATGCCCACTTAGTGGTATAACATGGAAAGCCTATTTTTAAGGATGTTATGACAGATTTTATCACAACTATAAGGACTAAAAGTGGGGGATATTATTTTGGACTTGAGAATCATCTATGACACGTGTAAGAGAATCTTTGCATAGCTATTGATGGTTTATGACGCATGTAAGAGCATCTCCTATTTTATAGGGATTCTTATGACATATTGTAAGAAGGTGTAATGTCATGTAAGAGACCATGTTTAGCATGTAAGGGGTCGTATGGATTTTTACCATGGTTTTTTTTAACCTTGTTTTGACCCATGGTAATGTTTTATGGTGATATTTTGAGCCCCCATGAGTCTATATATTGAGGGGTTTACATGGAGACACCATGAGATGTTTTATAGGTACATAGATATTGTTGGATTGAAGAGGAGTTAGAGTGATTGTATTGTGAACACCATTGTTATTAATATATCCATTCATCTCTTCTTTGGTGGAGTTTCTTCCTGAAAGGGTTTCTCCACATAAACACTGTGCTATGTGTTGTGCTTTCTATTCTTTGCATTTTTTGTTTACAGTTGTTTAAATCTCCATATGGTTTACACTGCATAATTTGGTTTACAGTAATATTTTAAAGCTTCCATTATTGCTATTCCTCTACCATTTTTTCTAACATTTTGTATAAGATTCTGGCTAGTTCTATGTTGTGGGTGGTAGAAGGAAGGTTTTTTGAGTTTTAATGGGAGTTTTTTGAGCTATTTTTTGCAGTATTTTGTGTTTAACCATGGTTGCAACTTCTAAACATTTGGATATTGAAAAATTTAATGGATTTGGTTTTGATTTGTGGAAGTTGAAAAGGGAGGATCTCCTTGAAGAATGAGTTAAATGGATAGTTGTAACAAATGAAAAGAAACCCGATAAAATGAGTGATGAAGATTGGGAGAAGATTGATAAAAAGGCATGAGGCACTATCAGGCTTTGTCTTTCTGATTCAGTTATCTTGAATGTGTCATCAAAAAAGACTGCATACGCTTTGTGGAACCGAATAAGTGAAATATATCAAGCAAAAAGTATGGTAAACAAACTCTACTTGAAGCCAAAAAAAAATTCTCTTAAGATGAGGGAAGGTGAATCTATAGTCGAGCATTTAAATTCTTTTAATTTGGTTTTGAGTTAGTTAGCCTCTATTGATGTCAAAGTAGAAGAAGAAGATAATTGTATTATGCTTATTTGTTCTTTACCTAAATCTTGGGATAATTTTGTACTTCATATCATTGCTAACATGGAATATCCAAAGATGGATGCTCTTGTAACAACTTTGTTGTCACATAAAATGAGGAAAAAGGCAATGGATAGTACTGGTGATGCTCTCAATGTAAGGGGAAGGCCTAAAGAAAGATGGTTTAAAGGAGATAAGAATGGACCTAAGGACAAGTCTAAGGGCAGATCTAAAACTCTTGGAAAGAAGTGTTGGAACTATGGGAAAAGAGGACATGTGAAGAAGGAATGCAAAAATCCAAAGAAACAAGTTGATTCATCCACTGAGAAATCCTCGAACTCAGGTGATGAAGCTTTGATTTCTTGTCTTCGGGTTATGACTAATGAAAATTGGCTAATTGATTCAGGATGCTCATTTTATATGACTCCTCACAAGAAGTGGTTTACCACATATGAGAAATATGATAGAGGTGAAATCTACCTCGATGATAACACTTCATACCTGATTGTTGGCAGGGGTGAGGTTAAGTTGTGTTTCAGTGATGGGAGGATTAAAACCATCCCTAGTGTTTTCCATGTTCCTGGAGTAGCTAAAAATCTGATTTCAGTTTCAAAGTTGAATGATCTAGGAGTAAGTGTAACTTTTGATAAGCATGGTTGCAGATTGGTAAGAGGGAATTTTGTGATAGCAAGAGGAACAAGGAAAGGAAACCTGTTTAAGCTAGAAGTCACTACTTTTGTAAACTCCACATACGTAACTGAAAAATCCGAAAACACTTGTATGTTGTGGCATCGCAGATTGGGTCACATAAGTGAGAATACTTTAAAGTCTATTTTGAATAAAATTTTGTTAGACGGATTATCCTATTATGATGAGAGTTTTGATTTTTGTGAACATTGTGTGTTTAGTAAACAAAACAGAAAATCATTTCCTTCTGGCAATACAAAATCTAAAGTTAAATTGGAATTAATTCATATAGATGTGTTTGGCCCTATGGATGTTTTTGATTAAGGAAAAGGTAGGTTTTGAAGGGGCCCCGAAACCCTTTAATAAAATATAGAGATAGGTTAAAGCATTAAAAGTTCAACAAAAGATAAAAGGCTACCAGCAAAGAAAAACTAGAGACCTGCGTAGAGACATCATAGAACAAAAAACCAGCAAAACACCTGCAGGAAACCAGCCACTAGGCCAGATTTCTCAAGATTTCAGTGACCTCCTTTCCCAATTTTTCCATGTTAATAGTAGCTTGCTTCATTTCATGTGTGTCCATAGGGGGCTTGTCCAACTTCCTTTTCAAATTGGCTCTAGTGTGTTTTCTTGGCCCAACCCCTTCAGCCTGGCCTAGATCTTTAACCTCCTCCACATCCACCACAGATTTTACCTGATGAGCCCTTTCCATATTTTTGATCACCATGTTCATGGTACTAGTAGTGGACTCAAGAATTTTGTGGCTTATTTCCAAAACTTTCTGAATAGATTCTCTCACATTTTTTAGCCTCCCCTCAATATCAGAAAGTTTGTCTTCGTGGTTGTTCTTGAAATTCTTCAAATCCTCCACAGTTTTCTTCAAGCACTCAACCATATATTTCTTTTCATCTTACATCCATAAGTTCTTAGCTCTTCCTTTGTCCTTGCTCGTGTTATCAACCCCCTCCACCTTTTCCAACCTACTGTTATAACCCCTTTGATTAAGCTTTATCTCCTTTTATCGCGAAGAAGGCCCACCTGATCAAACGAAAAAAATCAACATAACCATTCTGAGCAATAGCAAGGATGTTCCCAGGATACTCATGCTCAGCTTTTAAGTAGTGGTCATCTCCTTAAGATCACTAGGGTATTGTGGCCTATCCTCCTTGTCTATAGCTAGATAGTTGGATGTCTCAGAAGAATTGGTGTGTTGGGGTTCCTCTTGGTCAATATGGTAGGAAGGGTCCTCCTCCAATTTTCTTTTACCTTTTCCTTGATGTGAAACACTAGGAGTACCTTTCGGTTTCAAATTGGAAATATCAGACCCAGGATAAATAATTTTGGCCCTGCCAATAGACGTCATTGCACTGGTTTTGGGAAGGGCATAGGACTTAGACTTACTTTTGGCATTGCCCTTCTTCTTATCCTCCACAGGGTGCTCTTCCTACCCCTCCATTTTAGTATCCCACTCATCTTTTTCCGTATAACTATCACCCAAATCCTTCTTACCAGAAACAGAGTGAGGAGAAGGGGTATGATGGATGGTCGGCAAAGCTTTAAAGAGTTCATAGATGAGAACAAGTAAACCCTCATGAATTATGGGATATCTAATTAGATTAGACACATGGTCCTGAAGATTCAAATTTAAAGAAGTAGAGAAGTAAAAAGGAAGGGAGACACTGACCTGGTGCCTGAAATATTTTAGGAGCACAAAGTGATACCCAAAAATTTTGGTGTATCTCCCATCCAACGTGATATACTCTATGATAATCCTCAACACCTCCCAACATAGCAACTTGATTTTCATAGCATCATAGCTACTCTTAGTAGCCCGCAGCAGGTCCTCCCTTTCCTTGTCGGTGTAAGGGAAATTCTTAACCTCCTGGTCAGATAGCTTCCTTTCTCTATGAAACTTGAGACCCTCCACTGGCATCTTGGTTACCTCAGAAATTTTATTGCTCATCGATCTTAAATTTCCTTCCAAATAGATTAATTTTGTCATTATTCCAGTCCTTCATGAAAAATCTTGGTAACCTCCTTATCCCTACCATGGAGCTTCTCCATATAGCCCGTGATGTCACCCTTCTCTAGCACCCTCCACAATTTTTCATTGGTCTTCAGCTCACTGCAATAAACTGGTTCCAACCTGCAACGCTCACCACCCATTATGTCTGAATGCAACCGTTCTTCGAAGACTCCAAAATTCCTCTATTCGTGAGCACAAAAATGCCCAGAAAGCATGCGAAGCACCAAAGATTAATAAGACCATAAAATCTGCGGTACTCCACCCCTTGAAGAAAAATGATGAAACAACAATACCAAGATTTCTTAGGAAAACCCGCCTTCATCTTAATCATTATTCAAAGAGGGAAATTGAACATTCCCATGGGTTCAATCATACATAATTAAGCCTATGATGTCAACCTCAAGACCATCACTCCTCTACCATGTCAATTTATTATTCGCCTTCACCCCTATGTTAGCAAAATAATTTGCCACCATATTGATCTCCCTATAGACATGGGTGACAAATTAGTTCTCAAAGGAATTAATAATTTCCTTAGATAATTTAACCCAATTATCTATAGTCCAGGATGGCTTTTGAGACCCTTTCATACATTGGATTATATTGTTAGAATCTCCTTCAACCCAAAAAATTTTGTACTTCAACTTCCTAGCAAGGTTAAGGACTTGGTAAGCCCCTATGGCTTCAGCAAGGTGGTTAGTCTAGGTTCCCAAGGGGAGCACCACTAGTTTGGCCCTATGAATGTTGAATCAATTGGAAAATCTAGATATTTTATCTCCTTTATCGATGATGTTACAAGGTTTATCTGGTTATATTTTATATGATATAAATCTAAAAATTTCACTAAGTTTAAGGAATTTAAAGCCTTAGTCAAAAAGCAATAAGATTATAAAATTAAGGTATTAAGGTCTGATAATGGAGGGGAATAATGTTCTAAGGAATTTGATGAATTTTGTAAGCATGTAGGAATTGTTAGACAGAAAACTACTCTATACACTCCTCGGCAAAATGATGTGGCAGAAAGAATGAATCAGATGATCATGGAAAGAGCTAGAAGTATGTTAAGTGGTTCACATCTTGATAGATGTTTTTGGGCAGAAGTTGTAAGTACTGCTTGTTATTTGATTGATAAATCTCCTTGTAAACCTCTTGAAACAACACCTTATGAGATGTGGATAGGTAAGAGACCTTTTGTTTCATATTTAAGGGTATTTGGCTGTGAGGCTTATGTTTATGTGCCTAAAGAAAAAAAAACTAAGTTGGATCCTAAAGCTGAAAAGTGCATTTTCATTGGATATGGTGATAATATTAAAGGTTATATGTTATGGAATCCTCTAACAAAGAAAATTATCTACTCTAGAGATGTGATTTTCAGGGAGCTTAGTGTTATTTCTATACCTAAACAACCAAAGGAAAAGGATAAGGGAAAGAGTGTGCATTTTGAAATTAAGAAAGAAGATGCACCTTGAGAAGAACAAAGAGATGGATTCAATGAGGAGGAAGAAGATGAGGAATCAGAAGAAGTTACTAATCAAACCAAATAACATGAGGAAGAAAATCAAGAAGAGGTTGAGAAAGATCAAGAACAACAAGAGCTGCATACTCTTATTCTCAGAAGATCCACAAGACAATGAAATCCAACGATAGGTATAGCCCACCTGACTTTTGTTGTATATTTTCTTTATTAAGTGTTGATGATGAACCTAGATCTTACAAGGAGGCTCTCTCTTCAGAGGAAAATGAGTCTTGGTTGCAGGCTATGCAAGAGGAGATGATGGCATTAGAAAAATGTAACACTTGGGATCTTGTTGATTTTCCTAAAGGAAGAAAGCCCATCGGATGTAAATGGGTACTTCAAAAGAAATTTGGAGTAGATGGTCACTTGGAAAGTTATAAGGCCATATTAGTGGCTAAGGGATACTCCCAGAGAGAGGGAGTTGATTTTGGTGAAATTTTCTCTCATGTCGCTAAATTAACTTCTATTAGATTCTTGTTATCTATTTTTGTTGCTTGTGATTTTGAGATAGAGAAAATGGATGTTAAAACTGCATTTTTGCATGGGGATCTTGAGGAGGAGATTTATATGTGATAGCCTGATGGTTTTGTTGTGAAGGGAAAATAAAAATTGGTTTGCAAGTCAAAAAGATCTTTGTATGGTTTGAAATAGTCACCTAGAATGTGGTATCATAAGTTTGATGCATTTTCATTGAATTTGGGATTTCTTAGGAGTGAAGAGGATCATTGTGTATATATTAAAAGGTTATTAATGATCATATTCTAATTATTATCTTGTATGTTGATGACATGTTATTTATTGGTAATAGCAAGGTAATGATTGGTGAGCTCAAGAAACATCTTTCTAGTGCTTTTGATATGAAGGACTCGGGGGCTACTAAATAAATTCTTGGAATAGAAATCATAAGAGATCGTGGTAACAAAAAAATTTGGTTGAGTCAGAGTAAGTACGTTGATATCATTTTGTAGAGGTTTAATATGCATGATTGTAAGTCAATTAGTATTCCATTTCCAGTTGGTACTAAGTTGAGCTTGGATATGTGTCCTAATTATGATAATGATATTGAGGATATTTCTAAGGTTCCTTATGCTAGTTCCATTGGTAGTTTGATGTATGCAATGGTTTGCACTAGACTAGATATAGCCCAAGTAGTGGGAGTTCTAAGCAGGTTTAGGTCTAACCCTGGTAAAGAGCATTGGAGTTTTGTTAAAAGGGTGTTTAGATATTTGTGAGGTACTTTTGATTATTGTTTGGTTTATCATGGTACTAATAATGTGGTCAACTCACTGGACATACAGGTATTTGTTGATGCAAATTGGGTAGGTAACTTGGATAGTTGAAGGTCCACCAGTGGGTATGTGTTTACTCTGTTTGGAGGACCAGTGAGTTGGATGAGTAAAAGGCAGCCTACAGTTGCTTTATCCACTACTGAAGCAGAGTATATAGCTGCTACCCATGTTTCTAAGGAGGCAATATGGTTACAAAGGTTGTGTACAAGTATTGGTTTTGATTGCAATATTGTTCAAGTTAACTATGATAGTCAAAGTGCAATTCACTTGGCTAAGAATCCAATGTATCATGCTCAAACTAAACATGTTGATATTCAATAAAATTTTGTTCATAAGTTGATTGATAATGGTCAGATTGAGCTGAAGAAGATTGACACACAAGAGAATGTTGCAGGTGTTCTTACCAAACCTGTGAACATAGAGAAATTTACTTGGTATAAGAAGTCCATGGGCCTTAATACTTGTACCCTAGTTGATTCCATGATGGTGTGATTCCCCTAGCTCTTGCAAGGTATTCGAAAAGTGGGAGAATGTTGGGAATTAAGGTGTCTCAACCTTGGAAATTCCTAAGTTTTTTATTTATTATTACTTTAGTTTTTCCCATGGATAAATATCATTTATGTTATTAAATAATTGTGATCCATCAAAAGGGGTGTGATTTTTTGAGTTGGCACTTTTGCCACATGTCAGTGCCTTGAAAAATGAGTTATTAGTTGTCAAAATATGTCCATTTAGTGGTATAACATGGAAATCCTATTTTTAAGGATGTTATGATGGATTATATGACAACTGTAAGGACTAAAAGTGGGGGATATTATTTTGGATGTGAGAATCATCTATGATAGGCGTAAGACAATATTTGCATAGCTATTGATGGCTTATGACACATGTAAGAGCATCTCCTATTTTATAGGGATTCTTATGACATCTTGTAAGAAGGTGTAATGTCATGTAAGAGACCATATTTAGCATGTAAGGGGTCATATAGATTTTTACCATGGTTTTTTTGAACCTTTTTCTGACCCATGGTAATGTTTTATGGTGGTATTTTGAGCCCTCATGAGTCTGTATATTGAGGGGTTAAGATGGAGACACCATGAGATGTTTTACAAGTACACAAATGTTGTTGGATTGAAGAGGAGTTAGAGTGATTATATTGTGAACACCATTGTTGTTAATACAGCTATTTATCTCTTCTGTGGTGGAGTTTTTTTTCTAAAAGGGTTTCTCCACATAAACACTGTGTTATGTTTGTACTTTTCATTCTTTATAATTTTTGTTTATAGTTGTTTAAATGTCCATATGGTTTACACTACATCATCTGGTTTAAAGTAATTTGTTAAAGCTTCCATTATTGCTATTCCTCTACTATTTTTCTAACATATTTTGGTTTTTCCAATGTTGTCCCTTCTTCCATTGAGGTTGCCATTGATTTTTTTGTGGTTGTTGGGGGTTATAGTTAGATCCTTGAAAAAAAAATTATGGCCACATGTTTTGTTACTACTGGTTCTAGTTTGGTTGAGGAATTTTCCATTGGTTTTATGTGTTTACCCAAGGTTGAGGGTTCCAACTAGAGAAATTTTGATTGCTAACTGAAAGTGGTGTATTTAAATTCAAAGGATCTTGAGGTATACCTTGTCTTGGTTTCCATGGCCTCCTTTGTGCAATGTAGAATAGTTGGCCATCTTCACCCTCTAGTTCTTGAAAGTTTGTTTTCCCTAGTTTATCCTTTGTAATACTTTCTACTCTTTTGTACTTACAATTAGCTTTTATTTGGTTGTAGTTAGGGAAGTATTCAGTAAGGATTTCCTTTACCTCTTCTTTTTTTTTATTTACATGTATAGTGTCCAATTGGGTATCCAAATGGCTTATGATATCTTCTTTCATGTTGGACAACAAGTTACTCACTTCCACTCTAGAGACTCCATTAGATGTCTTGTTGATGGAAGATTTTCTATCCCCTCTAGACCTTTTAATAAAGTTCCTTGAATAGTTTCTATAAAATTTATAGATTTCTTCAAAATGGAAGTGTGACACATCTCCTGAACCAATAAGGTTAAGGGCATCCATGCAATCATCATTAACTCCTCTTAAGAAACACCAACTTTAGGGATTCTTTTGAAAGTTTATTTTGTGGATTCTTCTTCAAGTAAAATTGGAACCTTTCTACATATTCCTCCAATGGTTCATCTTCTTTTTGAGACATCCTAAAAAAATTCATCTCTTCTTTTGTCATTTCCTCTACAATAGTTCTAGTATTTTTCTAAGAACTTTGTCTTCATATTTTCCCAATCGGAAACAACATCTTTATCCAAGACCATAAACCATCTTATTGCAACATCCTTCAAGGTTGTTGGGGATAGTTCAAGCATGTGTGCATCTGTTGTGTGATTATAACTTCTACACGGGATATCAAACTCAAACAAGAAGGTATCTAGATCCTCAGTAACCAAACCATAGAAAATTGGCAAAGTTGAAGGAGGTATATTCTTCAATGTAGTTTCCCTCTCTTGGTTGGTAATGGGGAACTCAAAATTTACATGCTTTGGTGGGTCATCCACCGTTGTATCAACCATAGTTTGGAAGGTCTTCTTTATATTTGCAATGGATGTTGGTGAAATGGAAAGTTCTTCTTCATTAATACCCTCACTTTGATCACTGTGATCACCAATATCCTCTCTATCTTTGTGTGATGAGGGGAGAAATATTCCCAAGGCATCTCGATGCCTCTACATATAATAGGTGTGACTTTGTCGACCAACGAATCTTGCACAATGTTAGTAAAATATGTTGGCATTGATGGAATAAAACCTAATTTTCCTAATGTTGGAAATAAAATACTAAACTATAAAAACTTGAAATAATAGAGATGAATCTTTGAAAGTATCACCATCCTCGAAACCAGTGCCAAAAATGTAGAGGCCCACTAATGTTCAATAAAGAGAGTGTTAGACACACAATTCAAAGGGGGTTCTAACTAAACATTCCACTAAACCCTTGAAAGGCCTTCATTTAATTATCAACCAGGGCTAACGTAAGCTTGTGATGATGTTGACACTATCTATAGATTTAGAGACTCTTTATTTCCTATATCATCTTAGTAGAGATGTTTACACATGCTAGAAAACTTAAATTGCATAACAATGAAAAGAAGTAATGCTAGAACTATTATTATGGGTGCCTACAACTAAAGACTGTGACTAGGTCACTATCAAGAAATGAATTTTGTAAATACTACTAACTTGATTAACTTGACTCACTCTCAAGGAAAATGCATAAAAACAAATAAAACATGAATACATGACAAGATCTTATTCACGATTTCATTCATATTTACAACATGAAGAATTTGTTTAAGATAAACACAACCATGAAAGTAACTACTATAACAAAAGAAATAAATGTACGGAAAGTAAAGTGGGGAACAGTTACCTTGAGTGACCCTTGCTAAAGTGACTATCTCCATAAGATAAACTCAAATCTAGATCCTCAAATTAATTTAACATAATAGTAACTAAAAACCTCTTTATTGCATAACTCAAGATATTACAATCTAATAAGAATCTTCTAGGATTTCTTATTCATATGAACATGATTGGAACAAACATTTTCTGTGTAAAAATAAAACTAACTAAACATATCTATCTACTATATTTATTGTATTTGTTCAACCAACTAGCTATTCACCTCGACCATCGAACCATATATAGGTGTGGGGGAGTTTTATTGAAAAAAGGACTCAAAAAAGAAATATAAATACAATTCACCACTCCCTAAGAAATAGAGTGTGACAAAGTCTGAGTAACTAAAAACATGACTGAAAAGGTAGAAGAATTTGAATAGAACTATAACTCTTCTACAATGATAAAACTAAAATGTGGAGTATAAAAATAGTCTTGTTGGATTCCTAATCATGGTAGATCTCTTCTCCTTCAATAGTATTATTAAATGACATGGTGACTCACAATCTTCTTGACAAATAGATGCCTCCAATTCTACAAATGTTGTGCTTTGATTATTTTAGAACCTCCCCTGCATCACAGTTTGAAACTCCTTTGGTTGTGGGATGCACCCCTTAGTTTTTATGGGCTATAGTCTACTTACTCTAGCTCCTCGTCTGCAAAGAGTTAGTTCACACAAAATCTACACAATACTAATAACCATACTTTAAACATAGATATTCATTGCATTTCATACATATTCACATATTAACCATGCAATACTATCATACCATAATCACATTTCCATATACTTTATGTAGACATGTAAAATGCCTAATGCACATTGCACATCCTAAAACTACATTTTTTCCATTATTGGCATCATTTCACTTCATTTACATCATTAATCCCCTTATAACATTATTTTCATCATTTAAGCTTGTTTCCTTCTATCAGTTAAATAATCTTGAATTGTTTAATTAATTCACTAATTTAACCTCATTCATCTGGATTAATTAAATAAACATTATTTATTTAATTATGTCACTAACTTAACTTATTCTTCTATTTTAATTAAATAGTTATCAATTAATTATTTAATTAAACATTAAACCCCCTTCTAATATTAAATAATTATCTTTAATTATTTAATTAAATCACTTACCATCATGCATAAATTAAATAATTATCTTTAATTATTTAATTATCCTAATTTCTCTCAAAATATCTTGACTTAACTTATCTCAAACATCATCCATTAATAAATAAACATTTTATTTATTAATCAATCTTATCTTTTATGTTCCTCCAATAGTTAATTAATTATATCATGCATTATTTCCTCAAATCTTAACTGAAACTCTCTATCAGTCAACTAATATTGATTAACCACTCTTTTGATCAATAAATTCTCTTAACTCCCACTCACTCAAATATTTTGATCAATCAATTGAATTAACACTTCAATCAATATTTCATGCAACTAGTTAACTGGAATTTTGTGGCTAGTTGCAGTCAGTTAACTGGGAAATCAATTCATCTCATTCATTCTCAGCCTTTGATCTCAAATCAGCACCTCTTAATCCATATCATTGATCTAATTTCCTAAAATCTAAAAAATAACCCTTCATCCTTCACATTCATTACCTAGAATTTTCATAGCTAATTCATATCCATTTTAGCATTCATCTTGAGCAATTGAGAGCATTTATCATTGCATCTAGGTCATCACACATCAAGCTTTTGCAAGATATCATGGAGGCTTTATGTTGAAGCAATTTAATATTTTGAACACAAGCTACTCCACAATGGGATAGTAAGATTTTTTATTATTTGTGATTTCATATGTTTAATTGGGTTTTTCTAACATCTTGTGATTGATTTCATAGCAATAGCACAATTAAATCTCATTAGTATGTGGGTTTTTTTATTTATTTTTTATTTTATTGATTGAGTTCACTATTGATTATCCATTCCACTTTTACCCTTTATATTAAATGGAATGCCTGGTGGGACCCACATCCCTAATCTAATTTTTTTATCAAGTTTTTCATAAGTTACAGGTTTCTAGAGCTAGGTCATATTTTACATAAGTCATAATCATTAACGGGGTCGCTCTTGTTTCAGAATCTAGGCGAGGCAGTCTCAAAAAAGGGTCACTATTATATTAGAAGAAGTTTTCTATTGCATAAACAGGTCATTGTCATCTTAGAAAAGGGTTTCTATTGTATCAGAACAAAGTCGCTACTGTATTAAAAAAGGGTCGGTATTGCATAAAAAGAGTCATGTTTGTCTCAAATAGAGGCCACTATTGCTTACTATTTTTTCTCTTACAAACTTTTTTATTTTGGTTTTCTAACCCTAACCCTCACCTAGTTGTTGTTTGTTGATTGATTGAGATCAATCTAACCAAATTGTGCAGCTCTTATAGGGTGAAGACAAATCATTATAAACTTCTAATCCATTGGTTTTGTAGGATGAACAGTCGAAGACAAATCAATATCAAACTACTAACACTTTTCTTGCAACCCCTTGCCAAAAAATTAATTTACTCAAGCATTATGTTTTCATCTTGTTAGAATAGCAAACACTTTATTTGGTTCTTACAAGATGAATTGATTTGAAGTGTTTTCCATGCTTGGAAATTTGGATGTGTATCCTCTCCCCTTGTGTCATTTGATGATCCTAGGTGATGAAAAACATCTTGGACTTCACAGTTTTAAGTCACCAAAGGCATCTTGTATACGTATCCTCTCCCTTTGCATCATTTTATGATCTTGGGTGAAGAGAAATATCAAGACACTAAGCCTTCATTTTTTTAGTAGAGAGGTCTACCTTTGAGACACATCCTGCAACGAAGAACTCAAGGCGACCTCAAAGCACGTGTTTAGGCGAGCTATATAAAAGTGCAAAAATGAAAGTAAGTATCATGTATCTGGGGACATATACCACACGTGCCAATGCTATTGTGGGTGTATATACCACATCCCATTGACTAGAGGCTTTATTGTCTCACATTTGATTCATACCTTTGGTGTTCACTAAGTCATTATAGACTATTCTACTTAGAAGCCAAAGCCAAGTTTTTTGAAAAATTTCTTGAGATGGTGCAATGGGATAGATGGTCATTCCATGAAGATATTCATCATGTACCGATTGCTTTTTGAGGCAACAAACACCTTGAAGGGATTTTTTTTACTTTCAAGGTAAGAGGTGTATCATGTACACATGCATACTCTAGTCATCTACTCAAGCTAGGTATTTTATTGTGCAGACCCCACTCAAGAGATGTACCCACTTGACTAAATAAGAATGTGCTTATCAAATATTTCTTAGTAAGCTTTATGGAATAAATCTTGCAAAATATCCCCCTTATCTATTGAGTTAGTTATTGCATACTTTTTTTGTTGTGTGTATCACTTTCTCTTTCAAACAAATCACATCAAAAATAAAATCTAGACTTTCAACTTGTAAACTATAAAAAATTGTCATCACATTAGAACCAAGAAACAGAGTCGCACTTTTCAGAAAATTGAGTCATTTTACATCTTATCACATCTATCTCGAAATCCTATCACTATTGTTCAACATTTTCTCGCTATTGTACTGCATCTAGTCACTATTGTACAACTAGTCTTTATTGTTTATCATGCTCATCTACCAATCACAGTGTCTAAAGAGAGACACATGTGTCAATACTATCACTACTGGCTCTATAGAAGCTCGCTTTTGTCTCATAATTTTTTGTGGTTAATTGAAACAACTACCACTTTTGTATTCCTTCTTAGCTCAGGCTTGTCAAAATTTGTCTCAAACATTTTCATAATATCTTTCTCAGGTGTCAAAATATTTGTCACAATATACCAGAATAGTAATATTGTTTGTTTACACTTTCAAACATCATCATACCACTTTTTGAATTTGGTTTACCTATGGTTTCTCAACATAGACCTATTGGACAAAAACATCAATCAGACTTGCATCAAATTTTTCTTAGCATCCTTAGACATCACTAGTCTTTTAGACTAGTCTTTTCATCATCATCATAGATCAAACATCAAACTACCCTTTGGAAACATATTAAACAAAACATATCAAACCTTATCCTTTTGCTAGAGTCTTTATCCAATCAACTTATCATCTTGTGGTCTTGTCAAATTTAGTGGACATTATCCTTTTCCTAAGTTTCTAGATTACTATCATCCATCTTTACTTGCACTCATGAGTCTAGTTCAAGTAAAGAAATCAACTTATCCTTCATCAAACACTTATAAGACTTAGCAAACGTCAATCAAATCAACACTCATCCTTGTGTCCTTAGACTAGCATCATTTCTAAAACATCCAAAATGCACTCATACCTTCATCACGGGATTGAGTACCAAACTCTTGTCATTCTTAAACATCCAAAATCAATTTTTTTCATCAACCTATCCCAAGATCAACATCAACCAAACAACATCATTTGTCCAAATGGTTTACCAACATTCACTTTGTACATCATTTTGCAAACCAAAACATCACCACACTTTCATAACTTGCAATCTCTCATTCTCCACGGTCTATTGTGAACTTTTACATGACAACCACAAGATCACAACACACAACCATAACATCCCAAAAAATACAATGTTATCTTACCCATTTATTTGTCTAATCTTGAAGTAAGAAAAAATATGTCAATGTCAATCTATCACCCGAATCTAGTTCCACTCTCTACACCGACAAAGTCATCATATCCTACTAGCTACAAAAACATAGCAACTATGGGTGTCCCTATTCAAGACTTTGGAATACTTTGTCATTTGGAAACTCTTTATCAAGGTCAAAACATGAAAGCCTATGATCAAAGCATGAATCTTCCTCAATTTGACATCGCATTGCCAAAACAATACATCTAAAACATAAATATGTCAAAACCTCACATATTGAATTATGGGATGGATTTGGTCACACCTCAACAAATTCAAATACCACATCAAGATCAAAATACCCAACATCCATATCAAAATCACTCTTATGAAGGGTCACAACAACATCAAGTAGTGTTGCATCGACATCAAGGGTTTCAAAATCACCATCAAGATCAAAAGCTACAACATCAAATTGCCCTAAGTTCACATGCCAAATAAATGGACACACTTTTCCAACAAACATCTCAATCTCCAAATCAATGTGTTCCTCATCAAAGTCATCAAAAAAATTATTTATATCAACAAAAAAATTCATCCTCACAACATCAAAACATGGCATATCAAACGTAATCTCAATCACCTCAATCACAACAATTTTTTTAATCCAACAACACCACCACACCTGAATATGCTCCTTTAGGGGGGGCAATCAAGTTGGTGTTAAAAAATCTAGTCCATGAAAATCTTATCAATCTTCCAAAGTCAATAGTTGATTACGAACCTTGGTTCAAATCCATGTGGTATGATGATAAGGATTATTGTGAATACCATAGAATAAAAGGTTATGAAATGCCAGCTTGCATAAAACTCAAGAACCTTATACAAGACCTTATTGATCAAGGTGCAATAAATGTTGAGTATAATCTTCAAAGCTGCCCACCTACTAATAATCATATGGATAATGTTTATAACTCACATAATAAGCTGAAATATATAGATACTTTTTCAATTCATGATCAAGATAATCCATCAGTGTCTAACAATGATCCATTTCAAAAAATATTAACATCATTCAATCTCATGGTTGAAAAAATTGACAAGATATCTACCTCAATTGTTGAGGATAACACCCAAGACCCATCTACCAATGATCGCGTTGACAATGTATCTACATCACCTAATGAGAAAGATGACATATCTCAAGAACTGATTCCCAAGCACGATCAAAATCTTTCACCAAAGTCTAGCAATGGTCCTTTCCAAGACATATTGACATCATTTGACCTCATGGTTTCCAATATTGAAGAAATCCTTAATTCGACACTTGATCCAAACTCACTTAAATATCAAGAGAATCTTAAGCCAATACACATGCCTAATGAATGCATTCAAGAACCCTTTGTAAGTAATCCTTCCTTTTAAATTGACCCATGTCAAGAACTTGAAGAACTTCATCCAAATCATATCAAAAGAAATTCCAAAATTAGTCAAGATCAAGAATCCACATCTCCAAGATACTACAATGAATTAATGGGTATTTTCTAATCCATACAAGATTTCGTAAAAAATGATCATATCCATATACCGAGTGTGTGTACATCTACCCATGAGATGCTTACTCCTAATGGACATGTAGATGATCTTCATCCAAAACAAGAATCTCATACTCTTTATATAATTACTAAGGAACAAGAGTCTCTTATTCTTAACATATTTCCACATGATCAAGGCATAGCATAATCCATAGAAATATCAAAAATTAATCATGAAGAAGACTTCTACATGGATTGTGAATCAGATACATCCTTTGAAGGGAAAGAAAAAATGGATCATTAGGAAGACCCCTACATGGATTTTGAAGCATCAAAACCTTTTGAAGAATCACTAAAATCATAAACATCTTCCATGCAGATTGAAGACATTGAGTATGAGGATATCGAGCATTATAAAAAAAAAAGGATTATGTTTGCAGAAATTTATAATATTGAAATCAGAAAAGATAGTCCAAAATCCTGAGTAGAAATGTCTTGGCTTCATAGAAATCAAGGAATCTAATCATGTCAGTGATACCTCTATAATACTAGGGACAATGTTATCTAGTGCAAACACCAACATGGGGAGCATGAATATTTTGTATGATGAAACTGCTACTAGTGTTACAACTAGTTGTATCATGAATCGTCATTCGTGTATTTTCCACCCTCTAATTGGGACCAAAAATAAGAGAAAAATTTATATCAATGAAAGGAAAAAGTCATTGAACCAAAAGAATTGGTAAAAAAATGGAAAAGAAAAATTCAAATGGATACTAAAGAAAAAGAAAGAAAATCATCCCTATCAAACTCCATTAGTCAAAGAAACTATGGGGCAAAATCAAAAGGGAAGTTCATCTATAAAAAATGCCCAATGATGAAAATGAAAGCTTAAAGAGTGACCTACAAAGTATATGAAGAAGTTGGTCCTAATCGAATCTCCATATCCACCCATCATTACTCATCCTCCCAAGTTTGGAAAATAAAAGATTCCAAATTGTCGACCAATCCATCTGCATCTTATATCTCTCAACACATTTCACCATTCACTTCAACATCCAAGATATCCAAATCTCACATTAACCATGTGTTGGAAGAAACTCTTTATCATAAGGACTCTAAGGGTACTCTATCGTGATGTGTGCATCTAGATAAGGTTAACTTTGGTATTGACAAAGCAAATAAGAGAATCCACAGGTTACATTCAAGTGCTTGTATCTTAGCAAAGAAAATCCTTCAAGAAGGGATATCATTGGAACATCATGAAAACAACATCATCTATATTAGCACCAGAAGCATCTACATCAGCACCACCAGGTGGTTAAACATGAGAAAAAATCTTCAAAAAAAATTAAGAAAATAGTCAACAGAAAAATCATCCTCAAATGAAAACCACTATGGTGGAACTTTGGACAAGTACCATGATGAAAACCTAGAAAACAAGTGTCATGTGTAGAATCAAGAATCTACGTGTACCATTTCAGGTGGAATTATCTCATCCCATCCATAATAAATCCAACATTTGATCCATCGTCCATCCACCTTATCCATAAAAAATCCATGAACCATTCATCCCACTCATTTTCATCCAAATCCAACTTATCTTGATCTTGACAAAATTCAACGTGCACTTCATACTTTCTTAGGGAAGAGTATTGATATGGGTTACTATCAATGATCTTACCCTATCCAACATTATATGATTCATGAAACATTATCCAAATGATCATTCCCTATCAAAACATATTACATTGTTATCTTATCACAAGATAATCCTTGGCATCCTTCGCATACCCATCTATCCAATCCATTCATCTATCCAAACATTCACCCATTGCATTCCATACATTGCTAGACACTGGGGGTAGATACTTACATCTTTCTTTGAGAATAAATCTTGAGCTATATCCTCCAAACTCATGTGTCAACCATGCCTTGGAAACCTATGAGTATGATTGGAAGACCTATGCATTGATCCCCCTGCTGATCTGCTTGGCTCACCACATGTAGTTATGATCGCAACTCCAAACCTATGTCGTCTCGAGGCCCTAGGAACCTAAGCCTCGTAGAGATTCCTATAGTATGTACTCTCCTCTATCAACTAATCCCTCTCAAGGTGATACTACACTCGAGGGATGGATTCTATATGTAACTACATCCTCTCGCTCCACTCCTGATCTCTTTGTTGTACTACCTCATCCCTCTCCCTATGGGCCTAATCCCGCTCAGTTATAAGGATGACTATTTTGGCATTAGAGGCATATATTTGTGCTATCTTTGCACCCCTCTCACCAACTCTAGCATCCCTATCCTAGATTGATTGATCATGCTCTATGGGAGCCTGATCCCACTCTGTTGTCACCTATGCAAGTCGAGTATCCATGTCTCTATCTAGGGGAGGTGCATGTGGTACCTGTACATGTTGATGACCCTGGTCACCCTCCTACCCATCCCCTTGATCCTGGGGTACCTATCCATCATGTTGTTGACCATCATATTGACCCCGATCTTGTGCCCTTTATTGCTACTCTAAAGAAATCCTCTACCTCTAATGAGCCTCCTTGCCACCAACTGCCCCACCTCTCCTCCTCTAGGTGATCACTAGGCCTCCTGCACCTAGTCCCCCTAGGGGAATGGTAAATTTGAGTGGCCTCATGTGGGGTCTGCATCAAAATCCTAAGTCATCCCTGCATCTCTAGGTCTAACTGCCCAACCCCATCCAAATGGTGCCAATGCTTTGAAATCTGATAGTACCCTCCATGAATCTACTTGAGGTCCCCATGCATTGACCTCTCTAACTGTCTGAGCATATCGAGCATGATAATCATCCATTGGCCTAGTCTATCTCTCCCTGAACTGGAAGACTCTTTCAGGAAGATACCTCTCAAGGATGGTGTCTACTCTTCCAATCAGGTATCTAGTCTATCTGAAATAAACGAGTTGCTCATGGTCATATGTCTAGGCCTCACAGTCTAGATATGGTCTCCATATGAACTCTTCCATATCATTGAATACAACTCCCTAATACTAAATTCTCTCAGGTTGTTTGTAGTGGAGCCAATCATGGTACTTGTATGAATAACGATCATCTAGATCCCTTTGATCAATCCCCTCTAGTCGTGTAACTGCAATCCACTCCCATGCCCAAACATGGAGTAAGCTAATACATGTCGATATGTTTTTGTCACTGCAGTAAACCACCTCGTGCATGCCATGATAGAAGTGTTCCAAAACATAGTCCCCATACATAGATAGTACCCTCCTCCATCATCATCTTGATGACAATGCTCCAACAGATTTGAAATATCCATTATCTCCTATATGGAATCAAAGGCCCACTGATCAATCCTACTAGAACTATAACCATATCATCCAATGTATCCAAAAATGAAATCAAATCAATCTCTGGATCTACCACACTAAGATGTTGAACAACCAATAATCTCTTCATAGCTAGTGTACCTCTCCTGACATTGTAAGTAACCAACTCTTCATGAATTGAGATTCGTAGTATCCTCCAAACATACTCAAGTGTCATGGTGCACTCCCCTATGGGAAGGTGGAAGGTGGTTGTATCTGATCTCCAATGCTCTACAAGTACTATCATCATGGCTCTATGTGATTGAATCTCGAGCATATATACGATGTGTAACAATCCAATGACGTCTAGAAAATCTCTCTCCAACTCCTGAAACTGAACTATCTAATCTAAGATCCATGGTCTGCACTCCCTAAACTGTAGAGGATGTAATGTGGCTTGGAATTATTCAACCCAAAACATCAAAATTTTGCTAAAAATCAAGTCAAGGAACCTAAATCTACACTTAAACTAGCCAAAGCAGTGCTTTTGAGAAAAAGTGAGCATCTTTTGGAACAATTGCAATTGGTTTTTACAATAGCGAGTCTATTTCTTGACAAGAGTGGTTGCCTTTTACAATAGTGAACCTATTAATGTTACAATAGTGATGTTATAGAACATTAGCGAAAATACCCTAAAAAATTGCAGCGTGCGGCTGGTTTCCACAACCGTGAAATTACAATAGTGTTATTGCTCAACAATAGCAACGATATTTAACACTAGCACTTCCCTTTCACAATAGCAGTCATTCTAAAACAACACTAGCGCTAAAACTACATCAATAGTGGCATTCCTAAAACCTATCTCTATTGTTCATCCTAACATTGAACATTAATTATGAAAACAAAATAAATCAAAAGCTAAAGTTAGAAGCTAACATACCGCAACCCCCGCACCGGCTAGTCGCTGGTACTAACAAACAATGTCTTATCAATGTGGTGCACTTGGAACCCTTGCCATCGTCAATGCATGTTTGTAATAGAAAACCACTAGAGAGAAAAAATCACCTAAAGCTAAGTGTGTAAATGAGGGGTGAATGAACCCTAATTTCCTATTTAACCCCCAAAACCCTAGGTTTTTACCCTTGACCACCCTCCTAGGTTATTTTTGAGCACCCTGGATCATCTAGATCCTTACCATAACCCCTAGGGCCTAATTTTTTTTCGTCTACGCATCTGAACTACTCTTGAACCTTGTTGTGAGCCTCACCTAAAAAAGTATTTTTTCAGCCAACCTCTCGAGGGGGTAGCCCAGCATCCTATCATCCTTCTGCTAACTGCTAGGGCACAATGGGGCATATTAAAAAAATTCCATCTTGATCTGAACATCGAATTCTATGAAACAATGCATCAAAGGGGCAAAATATACACATATAATAATGCCTAACGCACATTACACATCCTGAAACTGCGTTTTTCCATTATTGGAATCATTTCACTTCATTTGCGTCATTAATCCCTTTTTAACATTATTTCCATCATTTAACCCTATTTCCCTCTATTAATTAAATAATCTTGAATTGTTTAATTAATTCACTATTTCATCACTAATTTAAACTCATTCCTCCTGATTAATTAAATAAACATTAATTATTTAATTGTCACTAACTTATTCTTCTATTTTAATTAAATAGTTATCAATTAATTATTTAATTAAACATCAAACCCCTTTCTAATATTAAATAATTATCTATAATTATTTAATTATCCTAATTTCTCTTAAAATATCTTGACTTAAAACTTATCTCAAACATCATCCATTAATAAATAAACATTTTATTTATTAATCAATCTTATCTTGCATGTTCCTCTAATAATTAATTAATTAATTATATCATGCATTATTTCCTCAAATCTTAACGAACACTCGCTCTCAGTCAACTGATATTGATTGACTAATCTTCTGATCAATCAATTCTCTTAACTCCCACTCACTCGGAGTCTTTTGATCAATCAATTGACTTAACACTTCAATCAATATTTCATGCAACTAGTTAACTAGAATCCTACAACCAGTTGCAAACAGTTAACGAGGAAATCAATTCCTCCCATTCATTCTCAACCTTTGATCTCAAATTAACACCTCTTAATCCATATCGTTGATCTAATTTCCTAAAATCTATAAAATAACCCTTCATCCTTCACATTCATTACCTAAAATTTTCATAGCTAAGTCATGTCCATTTGAGCATTCATCTTGAGCAATTGAGAGCATTTATCATAGCATCTAGGTCATCACACATCAAACTATTGCAATGTATCATAAAGGCTTTGTGTTGAAGCAATCCAACATTTTGAACAACACAAGTTACTCCATAATGGAATTGTAAGACTGTTTATTGTTTGTGATTTCATATGTTTGATTTGGTTTTTCTAAAATCTTTTAATTGATTTCATAGAAATAACACAGTTAAATCTCACTGGTATGTGGGTTTTTATCTTCTTTTTTTGAGTTTATTGATTGAATTAATTGTTGATTATCCATTCCAATTTTACCCCTTACACTTAAAACCAAGTTCAAGTTTGTATGATGATCATAACAGATAGTAAAGTTTAGGAATATGCATGAAATAAGTATTTGGAGATGTCTAAAAGCATGCACTAAAACAACAGAAAACTAACTAATGATTGGCCTCATCAGCTACATTGCAGAGGGTGGACATGAAAGGGTGGTTGGATTATTAAATTACCCCCCTCCTAACATTATAGTCGTTAATGTGAGCGGGCCCACATGGATGAACACTTAGAATGAGGTATTTTTTATTTATAATTGGATATTTTGAAAATTGTTATTGGTTGTCTCACGAACTGGTATTGGCACTATAGGAGTGGTGTGTCGGATGACACTTTAAAATGATCACTTTTTGACCCTTCTATGCTAAACAGATTCCACAACATTTGTCCTTACTACCCAAAAGATAGATCAATAGCTATAAGCAGTTAAGTCGCATACAACGATGACACAAAAAAATCATCAAAATCTGATGCATCGTTTAGAATGTGTGGGTGTGCGAAGTTAGCTATATCCACTATTGGTGCTCTTACCCTAATCATAGATGTTTCCATTTTTGTGTTTCATAGGTTAGTTGAATGTTGAAGAAAGAGTTGATTAATTGTTGGCCTTATAATACATTATCTCATTTTCTCCTTCTATCCTTTAAACCTTCTCCTAATTTTTTTCTCCATCATGATAGATTAAATTAGATTAGCTTTGTTTTTAGTAGTAGAGTAGCACTAGATTAAAATAACACAACCTTCTCTAGAGATTCCTTAATAGAATATTTTCATTGATGTCAAAGACATATAGGCGAGATTGTTGACAAGATATTGTCATTGATGTCAAAGGTGCTATCATAATTCCATTGAGCCACACAAAATGCCAAAGGCCACTAATCGTTATCCATTTTCGATGGTAGAAGATTTATATTAAAATAATAATAATTCCTATACAAAAGGTTGGCCAACTATATGAGGGAGTATTTATTTTATTTTTTGGATTACCAAACTTGGTCGACCATATTTGAAGCCACATATAAATATATATTAATTGACTATGTTAAATGGGATGTAGACATTAAAAGAAAGAAGTGATTTTTTAATGTGTGAAGGTTACGAATATATTAGAGGAGTGACTTCATTAATAAATAAAGTGAATTAATTACTATGGAATGATTAATGAATAAGGAGCGACGCTTGGTATTAAAACATCAACAATTCATTGTGAAAGGGAAACGATTCAAGTGAAGGTGCAATTGAAGGATAAATAAAATGTTTAAAGGCAACACTTATAAAGTAAGAAATAGAAATTATAAAAGTTAACAAAGGATTAGTAATCAGTTTTAAAAGGAAGCGATATAAGTTTATGATAAGGCAAAATTATTAACAAAGGTTATGTCTTTTCAAATGAACATCTATTTTCAAAGCTATGTCTCTCTTCATATAGATGCATAAGGATATAAAATAAATAAGAAATGGATGGAGATGTGACTGAGAAGTGTGAGATGCAAGAAGATAAATAAGAAGAGGAGTAGAAAAGAGAAGTGTGTAAAAATAAAGATATATCATATAACACCGAAAAATTAGAGTGTGAAGAAAATAATAGAAGATCATTTAAAGACAAAAATTAAGGAGAAAGAAAAAGTGTTCAAAGGAAACAATTAGTCTTAACAACAAGACATATCATTTTAAAAAGTTTTCTCTTTTCAAAGAGATGCAACTCTTTATTGAGATGTAAAGATATAAATAAATTTTATGGAAAGTAAGAGAGAGATGTGTGTGGAATAGAAAGAAAGATCTTTTAGTCAAGAGAGAAGTGTGGAGGATAAAAATATATATTATTGTGGATTGGATATGTGTTTAAAAGAAACAATTATTATTTAAGCTTGAATCGTGTCTATTTAAAGGGTCGTTATCTTTGAAAGGATGTATCTCTTCATAGAAATATGAAAATATAAAAGGGAATAAGAAATGTGTGAGGAGAGACAAAAAAATGTATCATACAAGAAAATTTGTGAAGAAGGAAAGTACGTGAGACATAAAGATATCATTCAAGAACAAAAATATTTAAGAAGAAGAATATATATAAATTAGTGGATGAATATTTAAGAAAGAGAATATATGCATATTTGTGTATGAATATTTAAGAAAGAGAATCTAAAATTTGTATGAATATTTTGAGGAGGAGAATATAAAAGGAGATCATTAAAGGCTATTTGTAAAGAAGACTTATTTTCAAGAAGACAACATTCTATTGAAGAGGTTGGTGCCTCATATTGGAGAGGTTAGTGCCCCATATTGACAAAATTGGTGCCACGTATCAAAGAGATTGGTGTCTCTTGTTGAGTTAGTGCTCAGTTGTGGGGATTGGTGTCTCCAGTGGATTGGTTCCTACAAATTCTACAAGTGGGAATTGGTGTCTCTAGTGGGTTGGTGCTCACAAATTGCATAAGAGTTGATTGATGTCTCTTATAAGTTGGTACCTACAAATATTGTAGGAGATTTTAATATCAAGCAGTATTTTGTCATGGTTTTCTCTCGTAAGGGTTTCCACGTAAATCATTTGTTATTCTTGTGTTACATAATTATTAAATATTATGTGAATGATATTGTGCAATTGATATAATTGTAGTTGTTAGTTTGAAAAATTAAAATATTGTATTATAATTATTCACCCCCACTTAGTATAATTGTGTGCTCATCAATTAGTATCAAAGAGGGTTCCTTCAGAGATAGTTTAACCACTTGAAGGTAGATCTGAAAGGGCACACATGGAAAGAAGAAAATGAAATAAGGGAAAAGGTAATACCAAGTAGAGCGGTGGTCAACAAGCACCAACAAAACCAAATGCAAGTGATGACAAAGAAGCAAGCAAAAATGATGAGGTAACAAATGGAACACAAATGGAAACCAACAAAATATGATATCTTAAAAAGAGAAGACTGTTGTGCCTCGCACACACACCCTATTGAAAACAAGGAACCCACTCTTTTCTTTTGGGTATGTGCACCAAGTTGTGACACAAAAATTGCTCTTAAGATGTCACTTTTTTTCTTCTGAAATTAGAAAATTTTGATGTTCGACGAGAAAATGAAGATAGTTACACTCAAATTTTGAAAATGCAACAAGAACAAGAGTAGTAGTGCTTTGAATCTACTTTCTAAACTATTTTTTTTTTTAAATAGTGAAGATTAAGCATTTGAAAAAAGGGGGCCACACAAAGTGGTCTTGTTTTTATAACAAAATAGCATAGCATTTGTTGTGGCCCCCTAAAAAGTTTTTTTTAGAATTCCAAAAATCGCTATGATGAGAAATTAGCTAAAACTATGTAGTTTATGCTGGTTTTTTCGGCTAATTTTTAAAGAATATATAATAATTTACTAATTTTTGAAGTGGACACATCCTAAAAAGCAAAAATTTGAGCATTCTCCCCCCTGAATTTTTTGAAAACTAATTGAAAATCATTTTTTTTAATATGTGTATAATGGATTTTAGTTTCTAAAAATGTAATTTGTTTCAAAATTCGATGAACGAGTAAAAATTTATACCCAAACTAGCACATGTTGGTTTTTGAAAAAAAACGGAGGTACTAACAAGAGAAGTTATAGATTAAAACCTTAACATAATCAAAATTTAAAAAAAAAATATGCTTAGATAGCTAAGATGTCATCACAGTATTTTTATAAATTTTCATTAAAACACATGCAAACCTGATAAAGAGCATGACCAAAAATGTGTGAAATTTTGTTACCCTTTCACAAAATCACATCCTTGGCATGAAATGGTCATCCAACCCTTTGGATTGGATTCCCAAGGAAAAATCCAACCCTTCGGGTTGGTATTTCCCAATGCAATACATTTGGTGACCGCCAAAATGTGAAGCATGAATTTTTAGAATGCATTTTGTTGAACTCTTTCTTTTTTTCTTTGTCTTTGTCTATGTCTTTCTTTGCTAGGGAAACTATATACATGAAATAAATGTATATAGTTGAAATTTACCTATGGACATTTATTTTCTTATACTTAAAGTTATATTTCATGTATATAGCTTCAGGATGTTTGAGAGTGGTTTTGCATCTCTTGGAGTTATAATGCAAATTCTAGTTTTTAAAAGATCTTATAATTTTTCAGATAGCCAAATTTTAGTAATCAACATGCCAAATTTCAGTAATTAGGAGGTCAAATTTTAGTAATTAGCAAGTTGTATCATCTTTCTCTCCCTCTCTCTATCTCACTCATTGTTCATCTCTTATGCTCTAGACCTCTCTCTCTCACTATCTACATCCCTTTATTTGACTCTCTCTCCCTTGAGCTCACGAACTACCTATCTCTCTCTAGTTCTCTCTATCTCATCCCCCTCTCTCTCTCCCTCCCTCCCCTCTCTAATTTTCTCTCTCCCCTTCTCTCTCTCTCTCTATCTCACCTCTCTCTCTATCTATCCCTCACTCCTCTCTCTCTCACCTCTCTATCACCTCTCTCTCCATCCCTACCTCTCCCTCCCTCTTTCCTTACCTCTCTACTTCTCTTTATCTCTCCCTCCCTCTCTCTCTCTCTCCATCCCTACCTCTCCCTCCATATCTCCTTCCCTCTCTACTTCTCTCTACCTACCTATCCCTTTATACCTCTTTCTCTCTCACTCCCCCCTCCTTCCATCTCTCAATATCTCCACCTCTCTCTCTCTCTCTACCTATCTCTCCCTCTCTACTATCTATCTCAAATATCCCTCTTTACCTCTCCCCCTCTCCCCCCTATCTCTCTCAATCTAACCTCTATCTCACCTCTCTCTCCCTCCCTCCCTACCTCTCCCTCCCTCCTTCCCTCTCCTTTTCTCTATCTCCCCTCACCATCTCTCTACCTACCTCTCCCTCTATAGATACCTACCACTCTCTCTCTACCTTCCTCTCTACCTATATCTCCCCTCTCCCTCTCTCTATCTACATCTTTATCTCACATATAACTCTTTACCTCTCCCTCCCTCCCCTCTCTCTCTCTCTCTTTGTATCTTTCTTTGTCTCTCTCTCTCTCTAATGTGCACCAAGATGTGAGACAAAAAGGGGAGGAAGGTGGGGATATTGAGAGAGGGAGGGAAGGAAAGAGGGAGGGAGAGATAGAGAGGAGAGAGTGAAAAAGAAAGAGGGGAGAGAGGGAGAGAGTGAGAGTGAGAGAGAAAGAGGAGAGAGAGAGGTGATAGAGAGGGAAGTAGAGAGAGGGAAGGAGGGAGGGAGGGAGGGAGGGAGAGAGAAAGATGTATAGAGGTATAGGTAGGTAGAGATAAGTGGAGAGGTAAGGAGAGAGAGAGGTGAGAGAGAGAGCAATGGAGAGAGGGAGGGGGAGATAGAGATAAGTAGAGAGGGAAGGAGGGGTGGAGGGGTAGGGAGGGAGAGAGAGGTGAGAGAGAGAGTGATGAGATAGAGAGAAGTAAAGAGGGAAGGAAAGAGTGAGAGAGAAAGAGGGGGGAGAGAGAGAGAGAGAAGGATAGAGTGAGATATAGGGGGGAGAGAGAGAGAGAGAGAGAGTTCTTGAGCTCAAGGGAGAGATAGTTAGATAAAGGGATGTAGATAGTGAGAGAGAGGTCTAGAGTATAAGAGATAAAAATGAATGAGATAGATAGAGAGAGAGAGAGAGAGAGAGAGAGAGAACGATGATACAATTTTTTTATTACTAAAATTTGACCTCCTGATTTCTAAAATTTGACACACTGATTACTAAAATTTGACTAAGTCTGAAAAATTATAAGATCTTCAAAAAACTAGAATTTTCATTATAACTCCAAGAGATTCAAAACCACTCTCAAACATTTTGAAACTATATACATGAAATATAACTTAAAGTATAAGAAAGTAAAAATCCATATGTAAATGTAAACTTAAATATTTATTTCATGTATATAGTTTCCCTGATAAAGAAAAAGAAAAAGAAAAAAAGAAACAGTTCAGTCAAATGAGTTGCATTGTGAAATACAAAGCCTTACGCTCGGTCATCTGAGCCATTTGGTAAGCACCAAATTTGGTTCTCACCAAATGGTCATTTCGTGTAGAAAACAAAAGTGGCATCTTTTTTGTGTCACAAATTGGTGCACATATTCTTTTAATTTTTGGTTCCTAGGTTAGGGCATTTTTAGGTTAGTTTTTCTTTACTTGCTTCTTTGGTTTGAAGTCTAGGTTGTAGTTTGGGCCATTATTTTTAAGGGTTTTACAGATTTTATTAGGACATGTATGTTGTAAAAAACACAAGGTTGAGTGCATGTGAAAGTCCTACAAACCATGAATCTTCGCAAGGTCGTTCCAACCTGATTTTTCCGCATGGATTGCAGACCTATTATAGCAGGAATTGTACCCTTTGATTTTCTACAAGGATTGCACCATCATTTTTCTGTAAAGGTTGACCTACTTCATATTTTCATGATTGGGTGCTTGACACTATCAAATTTTGAGCATTAATGGTGATAGTTTGGTTGGGTATTTAAGCGCTTTTGGATGCTATTTAACCATTTTGCAATTGCTAAGAGTGAATTTGATTACAATTGGAGCTCATTCAACTCTAAACTTTCCCTCTTTGTAATCATTGCATCTGCAGCTTGCTTCATTTCATATTTTGTGTGAATTCTAGGTAGGTGTTCACGAATCTCTTCATTTACCCATTTTAAGTAGTTAAAAAATATAATAAAGACACCCTAAGTAAATTGCATTTAAGAATTGCAGCCAAAAAATGGTTTGTAAAATGTGGATCGGCCTTCCGATTTTTATGCGTGACTAATTGATATATAAGGGTTAAAGGAGATTTATGGTATTAATTTGTAGGTAATTCTAAGTCGTTTTACACATATGGTTCAAGAAACTTTAGGATTTGGAAGTTTCTAGTAGTTGGCACTAGGGTTTTAAGCTTTCTACGGTTAGGGCATCTAGCTCGCTAAAACTGAAAACTCTAGTTCTATGAAAACCCACATGAATATTACCCATATGTTACAAGACCAAGATTGGTTAAAATGAGGGTTTCCCCTATTTATCATGTAAAAGATAATGTAACAACCCTAGTTTTCTTCTTAGTAAAATTTCTAAGTTTTCACCTCAAGTGAATGATCCATGGTGCCATAACATAGCGATAAAAAAAATTCTTCCCATAATACATAAATTACATGCACATTGAAATAAACAATATTTTAAAACTTCCTTTACATTTCATTGTAATTTTACAAATCTTTCCATAACATAGATTCCATATTGAATAAACTCAAGTTTATCATTCATGATTACATCCTTCCATAAAAATGGGTACATGATACATACATAGCTCTTATGGGCTTCATTCGACAATAGATATACAAAATGGTCCTACTGTTGTTGTATTGGTGCATACATTCTAGATGTTACCGGTCCTTGGTGCATACACTCCAACTCTCCCCAATACTAGTGCAAACATCCACAAACTTCAGCCGCAAACTGATGAGAAGAATCACTCAAGCGCCCTTCTGGCAACCACAAACTCAAATGCGGTCCCTCACACATCTATCATCCAATAGATGGACCTTACCTTTGACGAAGAAATTGGTTGGTAAAACCCATAACAATAGCCTTTATGAGATCAGTGTTGTGTCCTACAAACAAAAACCTAATCATACAGTAGCTACCCCTACGAGTATGAAAATCCTGAACAAGAAACATAAAAAGAACATAGTGAATTGACAGTGCAACCAGTGGAAAATTACACTACTTTGGCCAAAGTATTCTCACCCAGTACTCCGCATGACAACCATCCTATTCACATACACTACCATAGCTCAATTTGGATTATGACCATTCATGTTCTATGCTTAGTTAATTTCCTTCCATAGATAATCTTTAACCCTAGAATTAACCTATCCCCTTTTCCCAAAACACAAGGGTATCTCTACCAATAAATCTTAAGCATAAGTTACCCCTTCAATGGATATTCTAGTCCCAGGTATAACATAAAATATTTTCTAGTCTACAAATTGTCTTTGCATAAACAAGCTATTCTCTTCAATAGACAACCTAGTCCTAGGAATAAATTTATAGTCTAAGTATATCTATATAAGCTCCATCTTATCATAGATAAATATTCATAAATAACTGACCCCATTCAATAAACTATCATGTTAATACATGATTCTCATCAAGAGTATAGTCTCATCAATGAATGACCTCAATAGAATAATAATCATATCAATAGATGACTCCATTCAAGAGTGTAACCTCCTTAGGAAAAAGGATTATTCAAAGAGTAGAATCTTGTCAACAATATGACTTCATTTCCAGAGTATAAAGAAACTAATCAAGTAGAAACTCTAACTCAATAGGTAATCCCACCTATGTCTTCAAACATATAGTGTCACATAAACTCAATTGATCTACTTAACCACATAGATGAATCTCAACCCCGGTATACCCTAATTCTAGATATAATCTATAAACAACAATCAGTCAGATTGTGTAGTTTAATCTAAACCTATGTACTCCAACAAAGACCAAATAAATGATCCTATCAAGTAGGTTATTCCCAACCTTTAGGTTCCATTTATTAGGTAAATATTTACCTAATTTTTCATTCATTAATCATATAAACTTGTCGACCCAAATAGGTTATTCTAGACCTAGGATTTCATTCGAGAGTAAGGTAAAATTCAAGTGATCATTCAACTATAGATTATTGATGTGGTTTGCATGATTTCACATCCTATTATATCTTTCATACCATCACTATGGCTATATAGCTAAGCCTTTATCATTTCCAAGGTTTCCTAGCATAATAAGCTATAGTGTCAAGTCACTTCGTGACATCGATACATTTCATGTTTCTCATATATTGTAGACTATCTATGCATTGAAACATCATTAGAATCCCCATATAGGGTATATTAAAGTAATAACCTAAATGATAGGTTTCTCAATCAAGTATCAAGCAAGATCATGCAAGTAACTTTGTATCACATAACTTCTCAAGCTATTCATGCTTCATTTATCCTAGTATATAATGTTGTAGATGTTATCCAATCAATCCTTATTATGGAGTATATAAAAAATTCATAAGGAAATCATAAAAATAAAAATAAAAAATCCATAAGAAAATAGTAGGTATGACTAGTGCAAGCATTCTCATGCAATTCCAAACAAATCAATCAAGAAATTTATTCTTTCATAACAAAATACAAATAAAAGGAGAATAGATTCTTATGCCTATTGATCACTTAATCCAATAGACTAATCTAGTTCGCAACCTTCCAATGTCAGCTTGCTAGGCTTCACCTCCAATTACTATATTCACTCAATGCAATATCTCACAATAACCTCCTCTATGCTCTCACCAGAATAACTCTATCTCAAAAAAATATAGCTACAAAATAAAAGTAGTAGACTATAACCTCAAATTTTGCATCTAAATGAGAGAGTTGGCTCATCTATTTATACAAAATAATGAGATATTGATGCCAAAGGAAAAGGTAAACTAGTTGACACCACTCAAGCATGCAAGTCGACTCAACATAAATAGAAAAAGGTGGTAGCATTCTAAGTAAATACTCAGCTTGGTAATCTATAGATCGACCTCCTTGTATGACAAAAATACAATACTAAATCAAACCTACACATGCTCTAAAGATAAGAATTGAATTGCAAGTTTGGAAGAATTCTACAGGAAATAGAGTATTCATATTATGGCACCAAGTTTCAGCATTCTCCCTATTTTTTTGTCTGAGGGTCTATCCAAGGAAATAGTCAACATTTACCAAGCAACACATATTATAGTTGACTCAGTCATAGGCTATTCAGTCGACAAGTTAAATATGAATAGACTCCTTATTAATAGCACATAGAATAGCTTTGACCAAGTACATCCATTTGTTGTGTTCTATATCCTTATTTCATGCATTTCAAACACTTTACAAAGTAGGTTATAATCTCATGCTTCCTTTTGCACTTAATCTAAAGAGTTAAATGTGCCTTAATATCTACTGGAGCACTATTATATAGTGCACTAAATTCCTCATTCATTGACCTAAGGATATACATATGAATCAGCCTTTATCTTTTGCATAATATAAGTATAAATCGATCTCTAATACTTTGCATAATATATATACAAATCGGCCTCAAATACTTCCTATATATATATATATATATATATATATATATATTTATATTTATCTACATATATATACATGTACATTATATACCAATGAATAGCTTTAATGCTATATTATATATATATATTTATATATATATATATATATATATATATATATATGTATATGTATATGTATATATATTCATATATATTCCATGTCAATTAAATATGTATATATTTGATATTCAAATGAATAAGATCAAGTTAATATTTCATATATAATATCGTTTGTATATATATCTATATATATACCTCTATGTAAATGTATGTGTATGTATGCATATATTGATATATCCGTATGGACATTTTCATTCGTCGCTCATACGTATATATCGACACATGTATACGTATGTATATATGTATATATCTTATATATATATATCAATCAAGCACATATACAATTAATATCTTATTGATAAGAAATATACATATGATGTATATATACATATATACATACAGGTCACATTGTCCCTTTGATAACACCATGCTCATAAGCAACCCGTTCAAAAGTGTGCATAGGTACACCTTCCTATGTGCTCCTCCATGTGTATGGTCTATCGTTGACATGCATATACATACATGTATATACCTTCAACCTATGCTCACCTCATCAATACAACATAGTAATATAAAGAAGAACCCATAAACTCCAAACACATAAACATCATCCAAGAATGCACTCAACAGTAATCAAGATCCTTACTAATGCAAACACATCATACTAAAGGATGACTTACCAATTCCCAACACTATGACTTGACTCAACCATTCTATTGTGAGTGTGTGTATAAGCTCAGTTAGGTTTCATTTATGGTTACCCAACCAATCACTTCTCCTGAGTGATACTCCCCCTCCCTTTTAGAAGATTCAACCTGTCCCTACAACCAGCTTAGTACAACACCAAGGTAGTTAGATGTTCATAATAAATCCACATGCATCATAAAAATTCAGCATATTCATATAACAATGCATGTTCTTCATCAATGTAAACATAATTACTCTTTCAAAGCCACATTTAGCATTTATCAACACTTTCACTTAATATAAGCATAATACCTATTTAAGTATTCTATTCTTTTAGCAAGCATATCAAAATCATGATTGCATTTATCATCCTTTTTACTCGTGAAGGTAAAACTAAATCAGTAACAACAAAATGGGGTGTGACATATTTCCCCCCTTGTGAATCATTGTCCTCGATGATTTAAAGCACTTTAACATATAGATAAAGTAAAATAAAGGTTTTACTTACCATTTCCAAATCATTTAAGAATATATAAAAATAATCTTCCCTTGTAGCACCACTCCTTGCAATCTCGTCCTTCTTGGATCTTGTATTGAGTGACTCTTGCTAATGCATATGGAGAACTTGTGTGTTTCACACATACTTTCTCTCCCAAAGAGCTTTATACATTATAATCATATTAATTTGTATGTATATCTCAATAATAATATCTATACAACACATGACACAAATACTACAGTGACTAGAAGATACATTCTCATTGGCTAATGAATTTATCCTTAGTGTAATCCAAGTAGAAAAGGAATTTTGGTGCATTGTGCACTACACTATGGGTCCCATCCTTCCCTTTGGTATTTACACCTTCAAACCACTCAGAAGTCAATTTTTTCCATCACTTACACATCCATTTTACTTAAGCATAAAAGTAATTCTCTTTACTACTGTCCATCTTGAGAATAACATTGCTCTTGGACACTTGTCAGTTTCAAACATAACGATACTGCTTCATATATCAAACTTTGTATCAATAAAGTTTCTTCGATCATTTGAATCTCTTATTACTTTTTAACAACCATTCAGGTCTAAGGTTATCCCTATTTCTTAGCCTATTTTATCTTAATAGAGATTCAACCTTTCTTCCATTTAATGGACCAAATTTCAACAATAGAAGTATTCTTCAAATCCTCCAAGATTTTGTCTATCAATTTTTCCTATCTGACTATAATAATATATTGAGTATTCATTCAATTGAATTTCTCACAAGATGATCATGGTTTACACAACCTTATCATTAATTTCTTGTTCTCATCTGAGACAACCTTCTCATGAATACTAAGCAACTGCTTCACACAATATACTATTTAGGATTGAAATCCTATAAATCAAGTTTTCTGACTAGCGTTGGTTACTTTGGTGAGTCTATTCGCTGTAACATTATGTTAGTTCTATCCACATAGAAAAATTAATCATTCTATTGATCTACCACTTCCTCACTGGATTCTTAAGAGAGTATACACGTCCTACCGATGACAACATCCTATCTTCATCTCCTAGAATAATGGACATCAAGTTGCTACATACCTTACAACATTTACTCCATCTTTTCCCAGAATATAGTGGTTCCTTTTCCGACAAATAATTTTTTCATTACAATGTCCTAAATATGACATCAATTTCCTCATTCCATTCCTTAATCTCCCAAAATTTTGGGTACATAGGTTTTTTTTTCGATCAATATTAGTCTATTTCGACTAAATGGGAACCTATTTCGTGGACTCATTCCATATTTGATTCTCAAGTATAATGGTTAGATAATTTGCAAAGATAATTATCCTTCATCTTAGGACATCCATACCTTGGATTTCTTTTGTCCTTTGATCATTTCTAGAGATGTAATCCGATTTTCAGCTTAATCAATATTTCCCAATGAGTATCTTGTACTATTTTGAGTAAAAATTCCTGTTCAAACATGTTGGTTCTCAAAATATCAAATTCAATTGCATACCTAATTACCAAGCATAAACATTTCTCAATGACTCCTAAACATGAGTAGTTAAATCTTTCCTCGCCTACTCCATAGGCAATGATCTTTTATTTCATGATCATGTATATTGCCTATACTTTTCTAAGGCATCAATGATAATAAAAATTGATCTTTCAATCAAACATATATATAAAGTATTAAGTGATAATATTCCTTTCTCATTGGTCATAATCCTTGACCTTTTTCACTATCTATCAATAATTCCAATACTTTATTCTTGTGGTCATGAAATATATGACTTAGTTGACATCATGACTTACGAAGAAGTCAAAAGTTCTTCCAAATCGAAAATATATTTATGATTTTTATTGTGTGGGGTACTTTATTTTGATCCAATCCACTCTCTTTCCTTCCCCCCTTAGTGTTTCCACGATATTTGATCAAATCAAAGTTGACTTTCTAACAAACATTTTCTTTCCCAAACTGATTTATCATTCCTCTTTGTTGGCTTTCAATTGCCTTGAATATACTTTTTGTTCTCAAAATTAGATTCATAATTGATCTCTAATCTTATAGATTCAATAATTGGATTGTCGATAAAGAGATCTAATGAATAATCAACAATTTCTCAAGATAAGAGGTACTCTAATATATTAATTCTATTTTCCATGTATTCCAATATCCTTTTTGTGGAGGAATATCCATATCCACAAAGCCTCTTTTGTTGATGTGTCTTCACTTAGAGTGTTGTTTCTTTACTAATTCTTTTGATTCGACACATAGTGTCACTCTGTATCCCATTTCCTTTTGGAACCTCTAAACATAAGTTTACTTTCATTGATAATTTGGTGAGTTCAATTTGTACTCCAACCAAACTATGTACTACCCAAACCTTTGCCGGCCAATCCAATTTACCTTTTCCAAGTTTTCTTCTTACAATCACCTTTCCAAGTGTCTTTGTCCCAATTTTTGGTAACTTTATTTTCTCATTACTTTATGTACTTCTAAAGTTGATTGGTTTCTCTTCCTCTTCTTAATCAGAACTCCAAGTTGATCTTGCGAATTTTGGTTGGTGGAACCATGTCCACTTCATTGATTTCTTCATTTATGACCATTCTAGTCTCTTCTCTTATTCTAGGTACTAATTTCTTAATTATATGCAAGATCTTGATCTTGTTCAAAATTAAATTTTGTCAAGGGTTATCCAACCTATTGAGTACCTTCTCAGTTGACTTTCTACTTCAATTGAAGTTTCCAACTTATGCTAATAATGCTTACTAATAGATTCATAGTATTCTTAATAAATCCAAAAAACATGAATTTTTGCAACTATAGGTCGCTACCAATAAGGGGGTTATTTCAATTCTTCCTATCCCCTTAAAGTCATATAACTATATCATTGGGTGAAGGTACATATTATTTATCCTTCATAACCTTCCTACATAACCTAATTGCATAATCTTCCGCAATCTGAGGGGGTATCATAATGAGTTGTTGGTTTAGGAGTTTCCAACTCCAAGGATGATTCTTCTCTAGTGCCAAACTTAAACAAGTTTCTAGGAATCTTATCTTCTTTTTCATTTACCCTTGTTCCTTCCTCTTGCCATCTTGGCATAAGAACTTTTCAACCTTTATCTTCCAACTAAGATTTATGTTTAACTTATGTAATGGGCCCATAGGCTCCACAGTTGAACTTGGCTCTAATACCACATGTAACAACCCTGGTGTTCTTCTTAGTAAAATTTCCAATTTTTCACCTCAAGTGAATGATCCATGATGCCATAACATAACAATACAAATTTTTCTTCCCATAACATAAATTGCATGCACATTGAAATAAACACTATGTCAAAACTTCCATTGCATTTCATTATAATTTCACAAATCTTTCCATAACATAGATTTCACATTGAATAAACTCAAGTTTATAATTCATGATTACATCATTCCATACAAATTGGTGCATGATACATGCATAGCTCTTCTGAGCTTTGTTCGGAAATAGATATACAAACTGCTCCTGATGTTGTCACATTGGTGCATAAATTTTGGATGTTTCCACTCCCTAGTGCATACAATCAAACTATCCCCAATACTAGTGCAAACATCTGCAAACCTCAGCTGCCAATTGATGAGGAGAAGCATCACTCAAGTGCTTTTCCACCAACCACAGACTCAAATGTGGTCCCCCACACATCTATCATCTGATAGATGGTCCTTCCCTTCGACGAAGAGATTGGTTGGTAAAACCCATAACAATAGAATTTCTAAGCTTAGTGTTGTGTCCTTCAAACCAAAACCTAATCATATGGTAGCTATCCCTACGAGTATTAAAATCTTGAACTAGAATGCATAAAAGGAACACAGTGAATTGACAATGCAACCAATGGAAAATTACACTACTTTGGCCAAAGTATTCTCACCCAGTACTTCGAGTGATAGTCATCCTATTCACATACACTACCATAGCTCGGTTTGGATTATGACCATTCATGTTCTATGCTTAGGTAATTTCCTTCCATAGGTAATATTTAACCCTAGAATTAACCTATCCCCTCTTTCCCAAAACATAAGGGTATCTCTACCAATAAATCTTAAGCATAAGTTACCCCTTCAATGGATATTCTAGTCCCAGGTATAATAAAGAGTTTTTCTAGTCTACAAATTATCTTTTCATAAACAAGATATTCTCTTCAATAGACAACCTAGTCCTAGGAATAAATTTATAGTCTAAGTATAGCTATATAAGCTCCATCTTATCGTAGATAAATATTCATAAATAATTGACTCCATTCAGTAAACTATCATGTTAATAAGTGATTCTCATCAAGATTATAGTCTCATCAATGAATGACCTCAATCGAAGAATAATCATATCAATAGATGATTTCATTCAAGAGTGTAACTTCCTTAGTAAAAAGGATTATTCAAAGAGTAGAATCTTGCCAATAATATGACTTCATTTCAAGAGTATAAAGCAACTAATCAAGTAGCAAATCTAACTAAATAGGTAATCCAACCTATTTCTTCAAACATATAGTGTCTCATAAACTCAAGTGATCTACTTAACCACATAGATGAGTCTCAACCCTGGTATACCCTAATCTCAGATATACTATATAAACAACAATCAATCGGATTGTGTAGGTTAATCTAAACCTATGTACTCCAAAAAAGACCAAATAAATTATCCTACCAAGTAGGTTATTCCCAACCTATAGGTTCCATTGAGTATTTAAGTACACATCCCGGCTTAGTAGGTAAATCTTCACCTAAGGTTTCATTCATTAATCAAATAAACTTCTCGACCCAAATAGGTTATTCTAGACCCAGGGTTTCATTCAAGAGTAAGGTAATATTCAAGTGATCATTCAACTATAGATTATTGATTTTGTTTGCATTACATCACATCCTATCATATCTTTCATACCATCACTATGGATATATAGCTAAACCTTATCATTTCCAAGGTAACTTCCTAGCATAATAAGCTACAGTGTCAAGTCACTTTGTGAAATCGATACATTTCACGTTTCTCATATAGTGTAGATTATCTATGCATTGAAACATCGTCAAAATCCCCATATAGGGTATATTAAAGTAATAACCTAAATGATACATTTCTCAAGTAAGTAGCAAGCAAGATCATGTAAGTAACTTTGTATCACATAACTTCTCAATCTATTCATGCTTCATCTATCTTAGTATATAATACTATAGATGTTATCCAGTCACTCCTTATTATGGAGTATATAAAAAATTCATAAGGAAATCATAAACATATTCTTTTCCTTTCCATAAGAAAATAGTACGTATCACTAATACAAGCATTCTCATGTAATTCCAAACAAATCAATCAAGGCATTCATTCTCATGCCCATTGATCGCTTAATCCAATAGACTAATATGGTTCATAGCCTTCCAATGTCAACTTGCAAGGCTTCACCTCCAATTACTATATTCACTCAATGCACTATCTCACAATAACCTCCTTCTCTATGCTCTCAACAAAATAAATTTATCTCAAAAAAATACAACTACGAAATAAAAGTAGTAGACTATAACCTCAGATTGTGCATCCAAATGAGAGAGTTGGCTCATCTATTTATACAAAATAATGAGATATTGATGCCAAAGGAAAAGGTAAGCCAGTCGACACCACTCAATCATGTAAGTCGACTCAGCATAAACATAAACGGTGGCAACATTCTAAGTAAATACTTAGCTTGGTAATCTATAGATTGACCTCCTTGTATGACAACAATACAAGACTAAATCAAACTTGCACATGCTCTACAAATGAGAATCGAATTGCAAGTTTGGAAGACTTCTACAAGAAACAAATTATTCATATTATGTCACCAAGTTTCAACATTCTCCCTATTTTTTTGCCCGCGGGTTTATCCAAGGAAACAATCAACATTCACCAAGCAACACATATTATAGTCAGCTCAGTCATAGATTGTTCAATCAACAGGTTAAAGATGAATCGACTCCTTATTAATAGCGCATAGAATAGCTTTGACCAAGCACACCCATTTTATGTGGTCTATATCCTTATTTCATGCATTTCAAACACTTTACATGGCAGGTTATAATCTTGCGTTTCCTTTTGCACTTAATCTAAAGAGTTAAATGCACCTTAATATCTACTGGAGCGCTATTCATCGACCTAAGTGTATACTTATATGAATCAACCTTTATCTTTTGCATAATATAAGTATAAATTGACCTCTAATAATATGCATAATATATATACAAATCAGCCTCAAATACTTCTTATATATAAATATATATATATCTACATATATATACATGTACATATATATATATATATATATATATATATATATATATATATATATATATATATATATATATATACCGATGAATAGATTTAATGCTATATTATACACATATATATATGTATATGTATAGATATTCTTATCTATATATATACCTCTATGTACATGTATACATATATTGATATATCTGTATGGACATTTCCATTTGTCACTCATACGTATATATCAACACATGTATACATATGTATATATGTATATATCTTTTATATATATTATATATATACATTCAATTACACAATCAAGCACATATACAATTACTATCTTATTGATAGGAAATATACGTGTGATATATATCTACATATATATACATACATGTTGCATTGTCCCATAAGCAACCCATTCATAACCATGCATAGGTACACCTTCCTATGTACTCTCATGTACATGTTCCTCCATGCGTATGGTCTATCGTTGGCATGCATATGCATATTGTATATATATACCTTCAACTTATGTTCACCTCATCAATCAAGCATAGTAATATAAAGAAGAACCCATAAACTCCAAACACATTGTGAGCTACAAAAATCTACTTAATCCAAAGTTCAAAATACAAAGAAAATGCAAGGAAATAGAAATTAAAACACCACCTCAGATAGGGCTTTCATTGAAATTGAACAAACATAAAAAAAGGAAAGATATCACCTTGCTCAAGCTGATCTCTTGGTTGGCCCTGTTGATTGTTCGATTGTGTGCGCTCCTTTGATGGCAATGGCACAAAAGTGGATGCAAAATGATGTGGGTGAGATGAGGATTGCAATGGGAAATGTGGGTATGTGGATAAATGCACAAAATGGGAGCAAAGTGAGCTCAAAGATGTCAAAAATGGTGGTTGTATGAGAATGCAATTGTGAGAGATTGCAGGCTTGAATGTGCATGAATGAATGAATGATAGTGATTGTGAGAATGAGTGATTAGGGTTGCATAATGGCTAAGTGTTAGTAATTAGAAAGAGGAGATTGAAATGAAGGGCCAAGATTCATTCTTGACCAAGGACAAGAGATCAAGGGTGGAGATCAAAGGTTGACCAGAAGGAATTAAAAATTCCTTTTTAATATGCATGGGGAAGGCAAAATGAATAAAATATTCCTTGGAAAGTCGTGGGTAAATAAATGGAATTTAAAATTCCATTGGAAGGTACATGGGGATGAGTGAGGAATTAAAAATTCCTCAAAAAGTACCTTGAAAAGACAAAGAGGAATTAAAAATTCCTAGGGGGATGGGGAGAGTTGACTAAGGGGTTGATTATTCCAGGTAATCAATGATTAGGTTGTGCAAGTACGTGATTAGAGGAAGGTTAGGTGGGTAAAAGAGATTAGGGGCCAACTTGCAAAATTTGGAGGATGTGACACCTTCCTAATCATGGATTAGGAATGTGTCACATCCCTAATGATGGGATTAGGCGGGGATTAGGATTAACTGTGGATTAGAATGGATGTGACATAAAGAGAATTAAATAAATAGATTATTTATTTAATTCCTTGGAAGAAAGGGATAAAGGATAAGGTGTTTAATTATTTAACCAAATACCTTAGAGATTTGGAGGAATTTAAGGATATTGATCAAATAATGGCGATATTATTTAATTAATGTGGGTAGGAGGATATTTAGACGAAAGGGATAAGTTTGACCAAATGTAAATGATCAAATTTAGGTTTCTGCACACATAAACATCATCCAAGAATGCACTCAATAGTAATCAAGATCCTTACTAATGAAAACACATCATACTAAAGGATGACTTACCAATTCTCAACACTATGACTTGACTCAACCATTCTATTGTGAGTGTGTGTATAAGCTCAGTTAGGTTTCATTTAGGGTTACCCAACCAATCACTTCTCTTGAGTGATACTTCCCCTCCCTTTTGGAGGATTGAACCTGTCCTTACAACCAGCTTAGTACAACACCAAGGTAGTTATATGTTCCTAATAAATGCACACGCATCATAAAAACTTCAACATATTCATATAGAAATGCATGTTCTTCATCAATGTAAACATAATTACTCTTTCAAAGCCACATTTAACATTTATCAACACTTTCACTTAACATAAACATAATACCTATTTCAGTATTCCATTCTTTTAGCAAGCATATCAAAATCATGATTGCATTTATCATCCTTTTTACTTGTGAAGGTAAAAGTAAATCAGTAACAACAAAACGGGGTGTGACAGATAAAGTTAAGGTTTTTCAGGAGATTCAAAATTTATGTGGCTAAATGTTCACAAAATCCATCTTGCAGGACTTTAGTTAGCACGAGGATTTCATGCCTTTTAACTTTAAGACCTATACCTTTTGATGTTTGCATTGACTTGCTTTACATTTTGGTATTTGTGTGGAATATGGATAAGTTCATTTTTTCATAAAAGTTTGAGATTATAAATTTTCGCAGGGGTGCCTTTTTCATAGAGAGGATAAACCTAGAGTTGAAATCAATCATTGTCTCAATGATTCTCTTCTTGATGGTAGTGATCTCATGGTCAATGAACTTTGGATGAATCCCATCCCCATATTACATTTTGAAAACATCAACAAATTATTCCTAGAAAGAAATACTATTATTATGCAGATTTCTAAACCACTCCCTAGCACTCTCCTCTAGAGGAGTGAACAAACAACTTCATCATCACATCTTCATCTTCAATCTCATAATCATTAGTGACGTTGAAAAATTATATCAAGTGAGATCTTCCCTTGTTACAACATTATTCCCTTGGAATTTTGGAAATTTTCCTTTGATGTCATTGGGAATGGGATTGGGGTAGCTTGGGATCCCAGAAAAATCCAACTACCTATATATCTTTCACTCCCCAATGGGCTCCTAACTAGTGCAAATATCTAAGCTTGCTTGCAATGATTATCCCATGTATTTTGACGTGTTTTTTGGTTATGCATATTTTATGCATTTCATTGATTACCTTCTTGCTAATTTTGTTGTTGGTAAATACATGAGCAGGGGCTTGAGTCAGTCTATGAATTTCATCTTGAATTTATTGCCTTCTTTTCCTGGCTCTATCAATCAATTTTAGCTCTTCATCTAGAGTCATTCTTTCTCATTCACTATCCTCACTCGATATTTGTTAATCAACATCATGGAAGGTCTTATTTAATAAGGACCTCAAGGAAATAGTACAAGAAGGTTGCATGTTAACTCTGTGACCACCTCTACCTACTTGACCCTTCACATTATTGTTTCTCCTCATATCAAATTCATCAACATTGATATTCCTTCTCTTAGGTAGCTAGTTTTTTGAATTATCAAAAATATTCTTGTATTGGTCCCTTAAGTCACTAAAAGCATAACCTCTCCTTGAGGTACCAAATTTTTATGTATCATTTCGTTTAGATGAACTACTTCCATCCCTTGCTTTCCATTCACCATGTTGATTTCTTGTATTACCTGGATTATTTATTTGTGTAGGTTTCTCATCTCTCTATTTTCTCCAATTCATGTTGAACAAACCTTCAATCAAACAAGGTTCTTATAAAAAAGTCACCACTTCCTAAGGGGGATAAGATTTTCTCTTGAAGTATTCTCACTGATGCAACCCAAAACAACTACAAAATACTTGTTAAATTTTGAATTTCGCAAATGACATTAATCAATTTTAGCAACTATTGCTCCTCGACATCAACACCATATGTTAGGTCTCAAAATTATTTCTCCATTTCATATAATAGAATTATACTCACAAAACCAAGGCGGTCAAAATGTGAACAAGATCAAATAATAAAAAAAAAACTATGGAGAACTCTTAGCTAACTCAACGAGAGTGGTTTGTATCTCCTACACTTTGAGCTCAACTTAAACTCGAGAGGGTGTTATAAGGGGTATACCTTAGTAGGTATTGTAATCACTTATAATAAACAACAATGAACTTGATGACAACTAAACCCAACTTGTCTACTTATCCCCTAAGAATCTCACTTGACTAAGTAAACTAATTATCTATAATTCATATATAGATATAACACCTTGGACACAAATGCAAGGTGGGGTGAGTTCCATGATTCATAGATAATGGTATTATTTACTCCCTACATATAGTGATATCATGAGCAACACAAATTAGAACTAAAAATAAATAAGTTATAATTTTGTTTAAGTGTAAGTGACTAGAACACATACACGAGACCAATGCCTATTCCAGGGCAATGGAGTCACAACTAACAAGGAGAAATGGCAAAGGAGAGGTGACAGACTCTAAGTGATCTACTCATTGAGCATCAAAAAATATTAGTTTAAACTTCGTCTACTTATTTATTCATCATTGATAACCCAAAATCATATGCAACCATATAAAAGAGCCATCACAACATATGTAATAGATTTAAAACCATGCCAAATTCCTCTAATGATTATTAAAATCACAACAAGTGTATTGAAGAAAATAATCCAAAATGATATTTTTACAAGTTTTCACATACAAAAATGGAGACATGAAACTAAAAAAGATATTACAACATTTCAATAATAGTCTGTCAGAACCTTTTCCCTCTTGTAATTGCCTCTGCAATGGTTTTTCTACTAGTTTTTCCCTTTTGAATATTCCTCTTCTCTACTCTTCCTTTACTATCTAATGATAAAAATGATAACCTTAAGCCCAAAAAGACTCATGGCAAGAGCCAAACCTAAAATGAAACACTATAGTAGATTGAAATCAATGCAGGTAAGAAAGATTCCCCCCAAAATGGACACCTCTAATTGATGTAGATCATTTGTATTTATTGTTGGTAGCTGGAAGAATTGGCACCATAAATGTAGGTTGGTGGAATAGGTCTTAAAAAAACACACCATCAAGTCCCATAAAGCACTTAAAATAATCACATGCGCAATATCATGCTTGAAGAAGGAGTATTACAATCTACAGACCCCCAACAAAGGAACAAGTAGTCGTCGATGATCGAATTGTCGACCTACCACATGATTGCCTACCAATGAACCAAGGCACCAACATAAACATCACCACAACCTTGACTAAGCACTGGGGCATCGAGCATCGAGCTTCAAATATCTATCAGATTCCATGAAAAATGTACTAGAAAAAGAACATAAGAAGCCTTGAAAAAAACATTATGTCAAGTATCAAGCCTCGACCTTACCTTATGATGAATACTCAGTCGGTCCAGAAAAAGATTGCACCCACCCCTCAATGCTCTAACACAAACATCGTGTCGAGCATTGAGCCATCAGGCTAGTGTCAAAATGCATGACAAAGAAGGATGAGGGAAAAGGGAAAGTTGAAAGTCTAAAACACCTAAGGACTTAGAAGAATTTTTTAATGAAAGGCAAAAAAAAAAGAATCGAGGTTTGGGGATTAGGGAGGTAGCATATCTGTTGATGGTTTTTTCTGCACAACAACAATTTAGACAGAATATGATATCCTATCTCTCTTGAAAGGTAAATCTCTATGGGAAAAGAGATAACCCCAAGGTCTCTAATGTCAGGTCTTGACAATGCAGCAAAACAACTCAATGATAAATGTGAAAATACTGGTAATCACAATGGGACCTTACTATGAGCAACACTAGATTTCGAATCTTATCAGATATAAACAATAAATTGATACTTTGAAACTTGATTGGAACCCTGATAATATAGAAACAACAAAAGATAAAGGTTTCAAAGATAATCTTAAAACTACTTCTAACCCTAAGATTGAAAATGCCAAAGGATTAAATGCTTAAAATGGATCGATCTCTCATAAACTATTTTTTGCTTGACCCAGATGAATCTGCAATTCCATAGAAATAGTGCAATCTTCTAAGGTATTTAAAGATTTTCAAATCATAATCATTCATTCAGTCAATCCTATTGCAATTGAGGTGAATAAACCTTCACAATTGAACTAAGCACAATTATAAGTCCAAGCTAACTTTGCAAAGCAACTAACAATCAACTAATTGCAAAAAAGTATGGACTAGAGATCACTGCAAACATCCCAAACATGAAACCCTAAGCATTACCAAATCATTTAACCATAATTATTAAGCAATTTGAAAGATAGAATAACAAGAACCATGCCAGATGAAATTCCAGAAGATAGATACCAAACACAATATCCCTCTTATATTAAATCATCCAAAATAGCAACAACTCTAGTTTTATGTTACAACACTTGCTTGAGAACAAACCCTAATTCGCTCTAATATCACATAACTATTTATCTCCTGATCTACCTATCCTTCTATATATATATTCTAATCTCTATCCCCTCAAATGAGGCAACATGCCTGTTTTTATAGAGAATCCATAAAATAGGTCGGCCCAAATTATAGTTTTACAAATAAAAACATGACCTACAAGAGATCAGCCTAAAAGATATTCGAACACATGAAATGTGCCATTGACACCAATTTCATCCAAAATCGCCAAGATATGAAAAGGTCGGCCCAATACATGTGAATTAATGGAAAGCACAAATATCAATGTAACCCTATATAGTTACTCCCCATTCTTGTCCTTAGCTTTATCTTCTTCACCATGTACGGCCAACAGGACCCTATCCATCTCAGCAATAGGGGGCACAGGCAAAACCCTAATCTTTCTCTCAAGAGACTTGATATATTCTCTTGCCTACCTAATTGTACCATCCCAATCGGCTTTGTTGGTCAAATACCTATCGATGAATGCAATATAAGTTGCAGCATCATCCAATTGATGTCCAGTAACTGGCCCTTCACTGACTGGAGAATATACATCTCTCCACCATTCTCTAAGTTGCTCCAAACTGAGATGTTTTGGAGCAAACTTCTTCCTTCCAGTCATGACCTCAAAGAATGAAATGCACCTATCATGAATGCTGGTCAGAGCATCTTCAATCTGCCTTGCTTGTTTGTGGATCTTTTTCAAGGATTTCTGCCTCATTTGTAGGATTTCAAACCATTCCCAAGGTTCGAAAACTCTTGGAAAAGGAAGAATCTTGCACTATACCAATTCGTCTTTAGTAAATCCCATGATTGTTGTAGTCTTTTGCAGCAAAAGGTTGGTATCCACATTATCTTGTGCCAGTGTAGCCTTTAACCAATCTATCGATCTCAGTGCATCACCTCGAGTGGATAATATGCCCTTAATGGCATCATCTCCTTTAGCTTGGACACCCTACAACCAGATAACTGCAGCATGTGAGGTACCCTTCATCTTTTCTAGCTCAGAGATCATTTCCTAGGGTAGGAATCCTACAGCAGAAGAGGAGCCAATAGCCTGCAAAGGTTTCATCAACTCCTGCAAGTATTTCCTTAGTTTTTCATTCTCCTTCTCCAGCTCATGCCTAGTTTGTACTGCTTTCTTCAATCTCCCCACAATCACTACACTAGAACCCTCATACTCTTCAATATCCTGCTCCACAGTAGCATGCCCCAAATCAACAGTCTGCACATTATAGTCTTGGGCAATCACATTGTCCCTATCTTTGTTTGGAGCAGGGGTAGCAATATGGGCCACCTGGTTACCTGATCCATCCCTTTCAATTCTGGATACAACCCTTGCTTTCTTTTTGGTCTTTTCCTTCTCTACATTAGCCATGAGGGCATCCCAATTGGGAGGGGCGTCCTCCACTATTACCATTTTTCTCTTTAATTCCCTCTCAAGCCAATCCGAGATAGTGGACCCAACAGGCACTATGTCTTGTTTATCTTGTTCCTTCTCCTGCTAATCATTAGTTGCATCTTTTTCAACACCTGGAATTTTAGGAACATCCACAGTTGGTTCTCTTCTTGTTGTACCTGTTCTTCCACAACAACCTTAACTGGTGAAGGGGCCCTAGTTGGTATTTCCTCCTCCTTTTGAGGAGACTTGTCTACTTTTTCTTTTACAGGTGAGTCCGCATATGCCACCAAGGGAGACTGAACCACCCTATCAATTTCCACCTCTGCATTAAAGAGGTCTCCCTCTTGGAACTCTTCCTTGCCCAAATCTTTAGAACTTTCATCCTTCTTTGGTTCTCCCCACACGCTACCAGCATCTTGAGGAATGGAGGGATTTACTTGCTCAACGATAAGGATACTCACTAAAACATTCTCCTTTGCTACAGTATCCCTTGGGGAAGGAGTCCTCGACCTCCTCATGTAAACCTGTGTCTTTTCCCCTGAGCTTTCCACCTCTACCACTGGTGGCTCAATTTCCTTGTCAACCCTAGGGGCTTCCTCCACCTTCTATGATGGCCTTGTAACTCTTCTCTTCTTCATCAATGCATGAACACTTTCAACCTCCTCCTCCTCTTCCTGGTTCTTCTCAACTTCTTTCTTAGAGGCATGCTTCCTCTTCTTGGCAACAAGCCTCCTCTGTTTGCCTATCTCTGTAGTCTTTTCAGCTTGTACTTCTCTTACCTGGATTCTAAAAGGAGAATCCACTTTCTCCTTGCCCTTTGGATCTGGTTCAAGTGAAGCCTCGGAAGCAGAATGAGACTCTAACTCTCCCATCAGTTCATAGGTGCATGGAACACCCTCACTCTCTAGCTCTAGCATTTTGTGCTTTAACCACATCTTGGTATATTTAATCACTGGGGCCATAACCTGATCTAAATCAGTCTTTTCTTCCTCTAACCAGTCAACTTCTCCCATTGGTTTATCCTTTACTACCTCATAAACTTGACCCTGGATCACATTTCCATCCTCATCTACCTGATCAGGGATAGCCTTTACATTGTATAACCTCACCAAATCCACTAGCAACGTGGAAAATCTCTTCTTTCTCACCTCGAACTCATCAACAAGTTTAATCCAGTAGTCTTCAATATGAGCCTTATGGCTGTAATCCCTATTGGCTTTCTTCTGAGCCTCACCAGTAATATCAAACCTTGCTCTCTTGGAATGGAAAGAGAGCCCAAGAGTACCCATCTCCTCCTTTGAAGCATGAGCAGACTGAATGGAGGCACAAACTTCTCCCATCCCTATCTTTGAAGGGAAATCGTTCCCAAAACCTGTCTTATGCATTTCTCCCTTCACAACATTGTCAAAGTCACAGACTTGTCTAGTGACTTCCAATAATATAATATGATCAATGGGATACCTAGGGAGTCTGTAAGGAGCCCTCTGAAAACCATCAATTCTGATATATGAAAAGGTTGGGAACTGGATAAACCATGCTCCATATCTCCTTATCAACTCTTTTGCCTTGTCTGAGATTCTCATATGCTCTACATCTTGGAGCAACTTGGTGATGTACATTGTGAAGGGATCATTTGACCCCCTATAGCTTCCACCAGTCAAGTGCAACTGTGGATACACTTCATAGATAGCATCCTACCCGAAAATACCCCTAGTGCTCAATCCTTTGTATGGATGAAGTCTGGCCAATGAATACACTAGGTAAGAGGTCATAGTGAAAGTCTTGGTCTGCAAGACATTATACAACTGATGATGGGTCACACTACTGATAACACTTGCCCAATGATAGTCAATTCCCCATTCCATTTTGGCAATCACATTGAACATCCAGGTTTCAAAAACACCTGCACTCTTCAATCCTACCAACCTGCTGAGAAGGGTGATGGCATTGTAATACTCCCTCTTGAACTTAAGACTAAATAGTTGCTTAGGCAACTTAGAGAAATGAGATTTAGGCTTCTCTAGCCAAGAGTTGATCACCTGTTGAGATTTGACAATGTTCTCTTCATAATACTTTCTAGCAACATCCATGTCAAAGCCCACCACATGGGACCTATCAGGCATGTCAAAGGTTGCAGCAATGGCCACAAGACTGAAACCAGCAAGAATCCTTCCCTAGGGATCGATTATTCTTTGTGTCCCACTATCATAATTTCTGGCACTCTCAAGCACCAGCTCGTAGCACTACACTGTAGAAGGGAAACCTACCACATGAGCCAACCCGGACTCAACCATTTTTTTTGCCAACAGAGGAGGGCTCGGTGCTGAAATCTCAGCCTTGAATTCCTTGTAGTCCCACATGCCTACGTTTGTATCTGTGGTCCTTGACCAAATTGAGGTCAACTTGCTCTTAGGAATTCTACTCTTTATATCTAACTTAACCTTTTCTGCATCTGAGATGGCAGAAGCCTCTGCACTTGGATCTGTTGCCTTCCCCTTGCCTCGACCAGCAACATTTTGTCCCGATCCTGCCTGCAAACACATGAAGATGACCATAATTAGATCCATAAGAAAAAATAAGTGTAGAAGGTCATTACCTCAAAATTCAGGATTTAGCTCCCCTTGCAGATTCTGCACTAGGAAGGATTTTCGGGAAAATCCAAACCAGGCGGATTCCAGCGAACCAAACATGCAAAAATCCCCTAACATCATTTAAACTCACTAATTAACCAAGGGAAATCATTAGAAACACTTAGCATAAGCTCCTTAAACCAATCAAATCATTTACCAATAAACCAAAGATCTGTAACCATCAAATTCAACGTTTCCTAGAGAAAACCCGGAAGAATCCGCCAGAGATGGATTCTGGCGAAAACAACAATAGTTATAACTAACCCAGGAAAAATGAAGAGACATGGACAATCCGAGAAAATCCGGATGGAACAGATTTTGGTGAAATCTAGATATAACAGTATTAAAGCTCGAAATTGGTAAAACGACCCGACTGCGAACATCGGGAAAATCCAGATGGAGCAGATTTTGGCGAAACCAAATGAAATCCGATAGAAAGTGATAAAAGAAGAAGAGATAGAAAAGTCGGGGAAATCCGGGAGAAGCAGAATTCTGCGAAGACCTCGAAAACCCGAACCTATCTACATCTTCACCACTTTCACCAAATTGATTCAAATTACTCTGGACCTAGGACATAACTCCGAAACCAACCCAACCTGGGCTTCCAATGAATAAAACATGAACCAAGGACACTCTTCCCAGCAATTTGAAGAGAATTGCCATGCCCTAGGTTAAGAACCCTAGATGTCTGCCATGAAAGCACAGACGACTCGCTCATACACCAAAACGAAAAGTTTAAAACTAAGGCAAGCCAATGCCCAAATAAGAAGCAACACCAGACCAAGCATAAACATTCAATCGATCAAACGAACTGGTACACTAAAGGAAAAACCCCAAAACGCCCAATGATGATGCGCACCCAGAAGAACCAGGAAACCACGAAGGACCCCTAACCAAACGAAGAAAAGCCATTGAAATCAATAGAGAAAAGGGCACATCTACATACCATGGAAGCGCAAAGGTTGTGATTGATGAAGCCGACAAAAACCCCCTCAACGCGAGCCAGACATAATCTACGCACAAGAGGTGCAAACTCACAGTCCAAATAGCTTCGAAAATCCACCAAGAACCTTAAGACACAGGCCCGAATGAGAGAAAATGTACAAACTCAAATGATCAATTACTTTTCTGAGAATCAATATATCAAAGCCCCAAGACCTCCACACAAACGCCATTAATGCATTCGACAAGACAACCATGACCGCAAAAACTTCGGGGATTCGATGCTGTGATGGACTTTGGGGATTCGACATGGCGACGAACTTCGGGGAAATCTGGACCATATGGATTTTCCCGAAAGCAGGGCAAAAGGTAGCAACTCCGGACATTGAGAGGAAACCGGGAGAATCCGGCCCAGGCGGATTTTCTCGAAAACAGTGAAAAACCCGAGATAAAATCAGAACTTTAGATTTTCAATATATTTCAAAAGTATGCCACTTCAATTGGCAAAATGGACATTAAAGCACAAATCCAGGCAAGCAAAATCCCCCAGAAAAGAAGGGCCAAAATACCAAACAGTGAAAAAAGAGGGTCCCCACTTTCAGTAGGGCATGTGTGCAAAATTTGCACAACAATATCGTATACCGAAAGAGTTATTGAGGGAAGGAGATCCTTGTGTTGGAGTAAATGCTTTTTACCATTTACCTACTTAAGTTTACTTAGGACGATTATGCATTTAATTTCTTGGGTAGTTTATTTCCTGTATTGGGAATTTTTATACCCGCTATGTATTTCATGCCTTTATAAGGCACTCTATACAGTATGTAAATTATCTCAATATTATTCACTCTTTTTTTGGAGAAATAGCCTTGCGTTGCCTCTCTCGCTTTCTGTGAAGGTTATTTTTGCAAATGGTCTTCCTGGGTTATTTGCTCTAACATGGTATTAGAGCCACCCAACTACAACTCCTTCCTGAGAGTTTTCATCAGATTATTTGAGATCGTTTATTTATCTGGCATTTGAAATTTTGTAAATTTCAAAGTTGCCTCATTTGCATTTTTTCCCATTAATGGCGATTGTCGGCGTGTTGAATTTTCTAGACCATGATTTTCTCTAGTCAGAGGACGATTTGTCTACTTTGGAGGCCTTTCTTTTCCTGAAGGAGGCATCATTTTTCTTCATTCTTATAGGTCGATTCATCCATTTGTATTTTGGCTATGAATCTTGACTGTGGAGCCATGTGAAGATGTTGTTGTAGTTTGGGAGGATGATTTGAAGGCATTGAATGAGGGCACGTTTTCCTCTATGGAGATTGCAAACTCCCTTCACATTTCTCGGAGGCCTCGTTCTTGACTGGCACGTTATTATTCTCCAGAGGGCATTTTTTTTAAGGCAACATTTTTTAGTCTGAAACGTGATTTGCTGTGTGGAAACGGCTTGGCAGAGAGGATGCCATTTCCATCTGTTGCTATGTGGAGGCAGTGATTTCTTTGGAAGTGGCCACGATTTCCATTTGAGGGCGATTGGAGGTGCAAATTTCCCCCTTAAAGAGGCATTCCTTGTTTGAACGTGGCATTTGTCGACTGTTATTGGCTCAAATTTCTTTTGGTTGGGTGTGGATTTCTTGCCTAGAGGCTGGGCATTTTTCTCTGGCCTTGATTTCTTCCTGTTGAAGGCCATTTTTATTTGCTTTTGTGGCATGTTTTTTCTAAATCCTAGGCTGGATGATTTTCCAGAGAGAGGAGCGATCTCTGATTGCTAAAGGTGTGTATTTCATTTGTTGTGTGGCTGCAAATGTCTGAAGCATTGCAATTTGGAGTTTCCACCTCAAAATTTATACTATATAAAGTTTTGATTTAAATATTTAGGGCTTCTTTGTTTGCACAATGGATTGGAGTGGGCCCCATTTTGAAGCCTGTTGAAATTGGTTTGGGAAGAATAATCCCACATCTACCCCATAGTAGCCTTTTTTTCCCTTTTTGTATTCTGGCACTCTTATTGATTGTGAAGTGATTATGGGAAGCTCATGGAACTCTGTTTGGTTTAGACTGGTGGAGATTGTTGGTGGCTTGGGCCTGTTCTTTTTCCTACTGAGGATGAACGTGGTCACATGGTGGGACCAGGTGCTCAATTCGAAAGTGCCTCTATAGGCATTTTTTTCATTTTTACATATCTTTTGTAAACGAAGGCCGATTTTTTCAAACCACATATCAATGGAAAGGTATTTTCGTCACCTTTGTAGTGGTTGAGGAATTTCTCTCATATTTTGTTGTTTGGTGATTCTTTTAATCTGTTGAAGTTTGATATTGGTTGCGCCTTCATTTGCAGTATTTGGGATTTTCTATTTGTTGTTGAAGGTTACTGTCTTTGCATTCTTGAAGATTTGTCATAGTACATTATGGGGTTTTCATTACATCCTGTTGTGATTATGTTGAAAAGGGAAAACTATAAACAATGGAGAGATGGTATCATAAAACATCTCAGATGGCTTCATTTGTTTCCACATTTATATAATCTTGTTCCCCTTCCTGATACTAATAGTAAGAAATTTGCATGGAACTGCAAAAGGGATCATGTCCTAGGAGTTATTGCAATGCACATTGATGATGCCACTTTGAATTCTATTGATCATTTTGAGTGTCCTGATATTCTTTGGACAAAAAATTGGGAAATACATGGAGATACTGATGCTTAGCTATTCCCAGATGATCCTGTTTTAGATTGTCTAGTACCTCTTCATTTTTTCAGATAGGATACCTTATGATCATGCTACTATGCAAGAATTTGAAGTTTTGGAATACTTTGAGTCTTCAGATGAGGATGATGAGGGTTCTTCAGATGCTCCTTCTTCTCCATTAAGGACAGTTGATGTACCTTCACCTTCAGTGATTCATTGTGTAGAGTCATTGATTGGGGCTCCTATCATTCCTGTTTAGCAAGACCATTCATCTTGTGTTGATGATTCATTGAGAATGTCCAGTGATTCATCACAACCAGTATCTCATTACCCTCCTAATTGAGAATCTTATTTGTTGGACATTGGTTCATTGTTCATAGAATAGATCAAAGTTATGACTTGGAAGACACATTTGAGGGTATATCCCTCCTATTTAATGATAGTTGTGATACAACTATTTTCAAACCATCTTTGTATCTAGAGAGTGTTCAGGATCAGTTTCCAGTGGTACCTTGTTTGTCACCTCCTATTGTGATTGGGCATGTTCCTGATTGGTTCATAGCATCATCTTCTAAGGTCTTAGCAACACATGAGAAGATTTCAGAGACATCATCATACATTTTCATGCTTCCTTCTTTCAATTCTTATCTGGAATGGGAAGCATACCCGCATTTGTATTTGGTTTTGTTTCTTCTGAAAGGGAGACAAGTTATTTGTCGACATTGGATTATGTTTTGTCTTAAGACACCTACCATTTTTGCAGGTGATTACACATTGTGGGGGGGTGATGCAGTCCAATGGTGTAAGGGAAATCCAACATCACTCAAAAATATCTTTACTTTCTTTTAGATTTTTGTAGATGTTTTTGTATTTCTAGATACTCTTTTTGTCGAATAAGAATTCCCAACATTCAAAACTACTTTTATGCTTTTTTTGCTCAACTACTATTTTTAGCAGGTGTAAATTTAAAGGCATGAGGAGGCACAAATTTAAGGGAATCTTCGGGACAGAAAAATAAGCACTTTGGCAAAAGAATCAAGTCAAGATCATTCCCGGTTTGAAAGTTATTCAAGTTTCAGTTTCTATTTTTTGCCCTGAAAAATCTTCCGAGCCCAATTTGTGGCAATAAATGGTCTTGTATGGGCCCAAAAATCGTCAAAATCAATGAAGCTAGCTCATAACACGTTCTTCACTCCAAGAGCTTTCCAACGATTCAAACAGTTTGTCAAACAGAGTCCCAGATCAAAAGTTATGGCTCTTGGAAGTTGGTGCATTTTTAAAAAATGTACAAATTTTCGAATGTGGTTTTAAAATTTGAGTTTGAATTTGTAATTTTCAGCGCCAAACCACTAAAACTCATAATTCGAATGTTGTTTTTGGCTCCAAACCGAAAATGAGTTATTTATGGGCCAGTTTTTGATTTTTTTTTTGGAGGTGCGGGGGCTTTTGGGGAAAGAGTGCATATTGAGAAAATGAAACTTCTGTAATTTTTTGTGAGGGCATGTTTTGTAGGACTCAAGGATTTGAGATCCTCTGCATGTAAGCATTTCATTATTCTGAATACAATAATATTCTTTGGTTTTGTGTGTGATATTTTGTGTCTCGGGTTAGCACCCTCGTCAGGGGGCTACATAGTCTCTCTCTTTCCCTCTTAGGGGAGGGGGGGGGGACTATTGATTATATATACATGATGTATGTAGTCCTTAGGGGTGTGATTGAGTCCTCCATCCGTGCATCTTTTTTTGTCTTTCTTTTCTCTTTTTTGGAGAGGGGTTTTTTCCCAGAGGGTTTTTCTCCTTTTCTCTAGTTGTGAGAGATTTCTTTTTGTAGTTGTAAATGGATACCTAACATGGTTGTGTAGCCGAGACCCATATTGCACTTTTTTTTTGGATCTTCATTTTTACATAGTAATCTCCCTAAATTGCGCTTAAGGGGAGGTGTTGGAGTAAATGGTTTTTACTATTTACCTGCTTAAGTTTACTTAGGTTGATTATGCATTTAATTTCTTGGGTAGTTTCTTCCCCATATCGGGAAGTTTTATACCCGCCATATATTTCATGCCTTTATAAGGCACTCTGTACAGTATATAAATTATCTCAATATTATTCACTCTTGTTTTGGTGAAACAACCTTGCATTGCCTCTCTCGCGCTTTCTGTGAAGGTTATTTTTGCAGATGGTCTTCCTGGGTTATTCGCTTTAACACCTTGAAACATTGATGGATGAACACTTGAACAAATGAAAAAGCATGAGCGAGGAGTCGAGGCTAATAAGGAATTCATGAAGGTACAAGGAACACTGAAACCTCGATGGGTCGACAACATTAACACTTAGTCAAATTTAGATTCTGCAATTTGATTTTTTTTACAAAGGTACAAACATGGGGGTTAGATATAACATCCATAGAGCACTATTCAAGGAACATAACCCATCTAAAATTTCTCATACTAGTTATCAACAATAGATCACATGTTACAAAGATACACAAAACGAAGGGACTCGAGCAAAAAAGATATGACAAAAATGAGTCCCAACACAACCAACTTGTCCTATATTGTAAGTGCACTTGCATGCATTATATTCACCTTCAATAATAAACTACACATACACAAATAAACATGTATTAATATATATATAATACTTTACTAAACTTTTAATTTTATTATACTGATTATTTAAAAAAATAAGTTGAAATATTATATATGCAACGATAAAGCTATTGATCATGAGCAGCTGTTCGACACCCTCACCTAATATTCTACCATGCACAAACATATAAAAAACTATCTTTCAGCATTACAACTATGCAAAGAGAGATATGTTTTATTCCATTATCGCGAAACATTTTGTTAAAATCCAAGAACAAAAATGGACCGTCAAAGCCCCTAATAAGATCGGATTGCCTCATTTTGTCAGATACTTCCTTCCACACAATTCCAGGCCAATGCGCCACGGCCTGTATTCTTCAGTCTTCATCCTTCACCATCACTCGTTCCTGCTGGAAGTGGACGGGAAGCGCAGCCGCGTCCCCACGGCCCACCAAAACATATATGTGGCTTTTACTTACTTACCCATCACATCGCACAAATACCAGCACGTTATTAGTAATCTTAAATTCAACCTGTGTGACATGTGACTTGTTTCCTCCATTAAACATCGATGCGATCCTCACTTCGAGTTTGAATCCTCGCCGGACATTTCCATGGTAAAATCACGCATCTCAAGAGAAAATGATGCTCTATCTCTCGCGATTCTCCTCCCTCGTGGGTGCGAGTTCGAGTCCTCGGGAGACGGGGCGCGTCATTCGTAAATAGATCTGGGCACTGGCCCAGTACTAAGACTTAGGAGTGGGTCACAGAAACCAAAAGTCATATGCAAGGACACGTTAAACAAGGTTTGGTTGGGTAACTGTGCCCTCTCCTCTGCTAGCGCGTTATGGACCGTCAATTCCACGGCGGCGGGCCCCAAGCCGCCGGCTTCTCCAGCATATTCCGTTGTCATCTTCATCGAGATCCCAATCCTCTGTCCATTCGGTGAGAGCTAGTCCAGTGAAATTATGGCTCCCAGTGGCTATGCAACACGTGTACCTTTCCGGCACTCTAGCTTCATTTTTTTTCGTGATAAATGTCGCACTTGGTTGTCTGAAAATCTTCACTCTTTCAAGCAGGCCAGACACGCTCCAGGGGCTTCGAGTTTCATTAATATAGTCTCAAGTCGAGGTGAGTTGATTGCCTCGTTTTGTTTTCCTCTTGCGCATTTATTTTCCAATGCTAATTTCTGCATTTAAGTACAAGTTGGCTTCGGCCATTCAAACTGAAAATTGAATGTGTTTTGCTTGCTTGTAGAAGCAGTAATTTGGGCTTTTGATTTAGTTATTTGGGGGAATTTAGAGCATCAAGAATTGAACTTGTAAACGAAAAAAAAGGGCAAGATCTGAATTTGTAAATTTCTCGTTTCTGTTGTTTGTGGTTCAGGCTGTTTGCTCGAACCGAGGATATTTGGGTGATGTGGTGGACTGCGGTTAGATCGTAATTGAAAGAGGCGCCGATTTCGTAGCAATTAGGAGGAAGATCATTCGGTAAGTATGCATATTAGATCTTAACATTACTGAGCTAGATTTAACGTTCTGTAAGAGCAAAGTCTTAGAAGAGGAAACATAGTAATCGGTTGATCTTAAACAACCGTGCGTCAGCTGTTCATTTTGCGAGTGGGTTTCACAGTCAGTACATTGTGTTCAGTGCAAGTGTTATATTTAGAATGTTTATATCGAGTGTTATATTCTAAGGCAGAGTTTATTTATAATAATTTGTTTTTAAGCAATGGAGATTTGTGTATTGATTAATTGAAATTCATAGTATATTTGCATTTAGCGTTGGATAGATATTGTCGAAGATTTGTAGTTGAAAATGTGGTAAATCTAATAAATAACTTGCTAGTCAGAGAAATAAACATCACATCCCCACAAGTATTTTTATTCTAATTAAGGTAACATTTATTTATAATAATACATGTTAAAGCAATAAAGATTTGTAGTTGAAAATGTTAGTGTGGTAAATCTAATAAATGAGTGGGTAGTTAGAGAATTAAATTTAACATGTTCAAAAATTCAATATTCTAATAAATGATTGGGTAGTTAGAGAATCGAATTTAACATGTTGTTTTCACTTTATAGTTTATGTGAATTACACAAATTATACATGTCAAAAGTAAAATATAGACTAAATGAATTTAACAAATATATTGACCATGTGTAACAAACTATGAAAATTGATGTAGTTAGGGATGAAAGTCTTAATTAAAGGATGTTCAAACTTGTGTCTTCAATATACAAATCTGCTCATACAATAGAACAAATCAACAATAAATAGCATTTGAACACAATAAAATGCTAACCAATAATATCTTTTATTAAATAATAGAATTGCATCATGGCACTTGTAGTATATCGAGGCCTTGAATCCTTACAATCCTCCATAGACCATCTATAGGCTCACTCTTAAACCATGCAAAAACTTGCACTCCTCTTCAATCGACATTGCCTCATTTGGTTTCTAACCTTATTGGTATATATACCTAAATGACTTTAGAAAGCCCATTACATAATTTCGATGACGAGGGATGAAGCCCCATATACAAAATGCATTTAACAACTTTATTTTCTAATCTCAAAGCTAATCAGGTTCTCTCCTTGGTTGACAACATACTACACTTTCTAAATTTTTCTAATCTCAAAGCTAATCAGGTTCTCTCCTTGGTTGACAACATACTACACTTTCTAAATAGACTTAAATTAGTCTCAAAGATTCAGTGTATAATCCAATTATTTTGATGGAACTCTTTAGTCGACCCCATCCTTACCACATACTAAGTAAAAAAGATAAAAAAACCTCTAAGAGAAACACTTCAACCAATTAGAATCTCGTGTCATTGGGGCGGAGGGCCTAGCTCAATTGCCTAAAGCATCTTGTTGTAGGTAAGAGGTCACGAGGTCTAGTCTCCCCTTCGTCTTCATGGTATCAGAGGGCATTCTATGCCAATGTTACTGGTCACGTGAAAAATAGTTTATCAGACACACTCTAATTTATAGAGGGACTACCTGATTTCTACAATCTAAAAAAAACTCGTGCCACTTTATAATACATAATATAAATTAAAAGACTCAATATAATATGATTTAATAATATATGTTTTTTACATTAAATTTTAATAATATGCTAATAAAATTTCTAAAATTTAAAATGATAAAATTAAATCAAAACATAAATCAATCAAAATAGCATATCTACACCCATGGTCTAGGTAGTCATATTATTTAAAGAAAACTTTATTTTACTTAAAATTATAAGGAAACCTTTCAGCAACTAAAAATGAAACTTTTAAAAGGCGCTTTTCTCTGCGAAAAGTTGTAATGCTCCTCTAAAAGAAGGGAATCCACGAAGTAGACGTACGAAGTAATGCGATATGTTTTTGGGGTTTGGTGCTGCATCACTTTGAGCTAAAGTTCCGTACCTTAAAAAAGGAGGACAAATAGCCGCTAGAATCCAAATAGATTATAGGGGAATGATTGATGAGGGGTCCCTAGAGACCTTTCACCGTTAAATCTATAGTCTTTCCCGTTAACGTTCAGTTTGCTCTCGTTTAGATACCCCAAATTTAGAGATGGAGGGAGCATGCACCATTGCATTTTGATTATAATTCCGTTATACTATCTGTAAACGGAAGCTAACGACACCAATACATCATCTACTCTCTCGTTGACGCGTGTCCAAGGAGTGTAGATGGCGGACCTGTAATTATGTAAACCCTGGAGTGAAAACTGAACATATTCAAAGGCCAAGAAAATAGCAGCGAGCAGCAAGCAGCAGGCATCCTTAATCAGGTGAGGCAGTGGCTATTTCCGCCATTTTTGTTAATTTTCCAGAAATATTAAATGCATGCGTCTTAAATTATTTCCAGGTGTTAACAATGTTGGTGATAATGTCTTAAGTAAACTAGTATTCGTCTTGGAAGTTGACTGGGCCGAGGGCCTGTTATAATTAGGAAGGATTAGGCTGAAACCTGAATATTGGCTGGGCTGAAGTTCGATTGAAGTATATCTTGTGCCGAAATTGAAAGCAGATTACAGCCAAGGCGGGGCCAAAGTTCAAACGGTGGCCAAAATTCATCTATGTCGATTGTAGCGAGGAAAACGTTTCTTAAAAATGGAAATATTTATCTTATTTAAGTAATTTTTAAGTCTGCAAGAGCAGGCCGTCATGCATTTACTGGCAAAGTAGTTATGAAAAATTGATGTAGTTTTCTCTTAAGACTTCAGGCCATCAAGATTTTGGCAGCCAAGACTTAAACACGTGTTTTTTAAGAGGAAGAAGATGTGTCCTCGTATCTCATCCTTAAACATTTTTATTTACTATGGTAGGGTTCGAACCGGTGATACTATGACGGCAGTTGGCTGCGACTTCTTAGCGTACCGGAGGAAGGTTTTAGATCTCATTTAGCCAGTGAGCAGCATCAGAGATTTTTAACCAAATTCAGCAGAGTTTCTTAAATAGGGAGTCAATAGGTTCTTAATATCGTAGATTTTAGCTAAACTAAATTATGGCGCTCAGGAAATGAACTATTACACTCGGAAACCTAAGTTTGTTATAGGTCAAGTAATGGAAAGATTAAGTGAAAAATATTGTTTTAGATTGCAAGCTTCGTTACGCAATATTTGAGCTCTGTATAGAGTGGAGTTAACGTTCTCAAATCTCTCATTTAGCAAGATAATTTTAGTTTCTGTTAGGAAGATGGCTGTTGAGTTACTTCAAGGTGAATATTTAAGTCTTACGAGGTTCGAGGAGATTATCATTTCATAATGCGGAAAAATAATCTTGTAGACACTCAAATTGTTTTATGATTGCGTCGTCACTCAAAAAAGGCAAGATCTAATATTCCACAAACAATAGAGCTGAGGTACTACATAAAGTGACAATGTCAGGAGGTTTACATGGCAAAAGACTTACCGTTTCGGGGCTCCTTGCTCTAAGTATGAGCTAATTAGTGCACTAAAGAGGATCTAGTCTCGTAAAAGGTCAGATGATTTTGAATCAAATAGTAATTTACTACTCTGAAGCTTGGGCACTTAGATCAAGGTCTTATGCTAATACACACGGATATTTAGATTTTACCTTTTTCTATGCCCTGGTGTGACAAAAATGAGGGAGTAGATATTTCTGAGTAGCTATTTCATATTGAGGCTTCTGTAGCCCAGGTGCTTGGGCACTGATCTCAGAAAAAATGACGGACAGGAAGCTTGCTTACTTAGGAAATCTGCTAGTAATTTGCTTGCATGAGATGAAGATGTAATTGCCTCCGTCAGGACTGTTGCTTTAAAATCTGACATGGTAAACACGGAAAACAATTGCTAGTAGGGAAAACAATTTACTAATTTACAATGTATCGAAGACGAAGAAAATTCAACCATTGGAGTTTCGTGGTTTAGTAATCGGTTGCAGTTAAAGTTTCACCTATCAAGCCTGGGTGATCAGTGGCTGAGATCAAATCTCATGTTGCTAATGATGATGATGAAGATATTTTTAATGTTCGTAAGAGCATATTGGTCTGTAGGACCCAACAAACTGTGTTGACAGTACAATTCTCCTTAAGTCTCTTCTGCAAAGTGTGATTTGGTAGTTGTCTTTGTTGATGCCAACTTCTGCACTCCTGGAGCCCTTCCAACTGAAGTGCTTTTGCAATCCTTGGACTCTACTCACTACAAGTGCCTAGATAAATAAGTGGTAAGTTAGAAACAGATCAAGATCATGAATAATTTAAGGAGTTTTAGTTATAGTAACTGAGGTTTCATCGTGTGGGAGGTTGGTTGCTGAAGAAATATCATATGAGGATTTTCTGCCAAAATTCAATCTTTCTGTGTAGTCTTGTGGAAGTTTGAGAACTAAGCATGGAACAAACTAGTTATTAAAGGGCAAAAGTTTGACAGCTAAAGCCTAAGCGCTCAGGAATTTAGGAGTAAAAAGCCTAAGTGCTCAGGAATTTAGGGGTTCGCCCCAAAGTCCTCCTGGATAGCGGAGGAGGCTTAAGTTGTGGGTTTGCTCCCCATGGTCTTGGGTTCGAGTCCGAGGTCCTGATTTACTTGATGCACATGGCATGTGGGTTGTTACGTACATCCCCTGGGGACTAGTCTCACCCCAGCTCGCCCCTTCCCGTCTCCAACTTGGCAGTTGTAAGACCAAGGTAAGGCAGGTAGGGCACTGGGCTGGGTCGCGGGGATACCCTTGGGTTAAAAAAAAAAAATGTCATTTGACAATTGACAGATTTACTCTCCTTAACACTTAGGCATGCACTCAGCAATCGACTAAGCAATTTCCACAAATCCTCGCTTGGGAATTGAAGTAGTTAGCCTTTTAGATTAGCATTTAATCTGTCAATGAAATGCAGAGCCTTGAAATAAGTTTAGGGTTTCATGTGGTTCAACTTGATATCGATTAGATGAGGCTTGTTAACTTATTGTATTCGCAGATTTCAACTTCAATTTTCCTGAATGATGTAAAAATAAGTTCAAATTTTTAGCTTTTCAAGGGTTTATGTATATTACATTACTGCATTAAGAAATATTATGATTATCTTCTTTAAAACTTCATTGAGCTTCCTTGATATATTGATACCCTCTCAATCACCTTCGAGACTTGCATGCACTCAGCAATCCACAAAGCAATTTCCAAAAATCCTCACTTGGGAATTGAAGTAGTCAGTCAGATTAGCATTTAATCTGTAAATAGCTGAAATGTAGAGCATGGAAAGAAATTTAGGGTTTCATGTGGTTCAACATGATATTGATTAGATCAGGCTTGTTAACTTTTGTATGCACAGATTTCCAGTTATTTTCAGAAAGACTAAAATTAATCAGTACAAATTTTTAGCTTTTTAAGGGTTTACCATTTATGTATATTAAATTACTACGTTAAGAAATATTATGATTATCTTCTTTTAAAATTTCATTGAGTTCCCTTGAAATATTGATACCCTCTTAATCACGTTTGAGACATTTTTTTGGGTGGGGAAGGAGGGAACGAGAATTACCCATTAGTGGAGTTCAGAAAGATGCATTTGGCTTAAAGTTAGATAACCCAACACCCTTCTGCCGTCATGCAATTGTTTATAAATAATTGACTTAAATTTAGTTAAAGTATATACTGTATGGTAATACAAATTCATAAAAGATTAATGAGAAAAGCATCGTCCAAAGGATATTTATGATTTGGTTTCTTACATTGAGAAAAATCACTTGCATTAAAGCTTGAAAGGAGTTTTGATTCAATATTTTTTTTCTTTGGATACAGCACCGTGATATCTTCTTGGCAAAGAGTTGGTCTGCAAAATGGCCACTGCTACAACTTCAAACTTTGCAGCATGTCCAGCTCACATACTTTATACTGCTGAGAATCGGTCTTCTGGAGCTGCATTCTTTTCTAGGAATAGACAAAGCAGCACCAATGTTTCCTTACAAGGTCAAAATGCATCCTACCGTGGCTTGTGGTCTGCACAGAGCAGAAACTTCAGACAGCTTCAGGGGCATGCAGGAGCAAATTCTAAGCAAGTAGTGAGAAAAGCACTTCGTCATGGTAATTATGTTCATAAAGGTCCAAAGGGAGTTATCATTTGTGGCACTGGAATGAATCTAGTTTTTGTATCGTCTGAAGTGGGCCCTTGGAGTAAGACTGGAGGCCTTGGTGATGTTCTAGGAGGATTGCCCCCTGCCCTGGCGGTAAGCTTCACATTGTAAAATCTAGAATTTGATTTTAAAATTGTTATCGAATAATATTTTCTTCTCTCTTTTTCCTCAATGTCATAGTTAGGAAGCTCTAGTGTGCTTAGTGATACAAATAACCTATTTTTGTAATGGATCATTATTTGCTGTTGCGGTACATGTTGGGAGTGTTTTCTTACACACTAATTTGAGTAGGCAACTGGTAAAGCCCTGGAAGGATAGTATTTAATATATACTGAAAAAAAGCCTGATCTTGTTGCAGGCACGTGGCCACCGAGTTATGACAGTATCTCCACGATATGATCAGTATAAGGACTCCTGGGATACTGACGTATTGATTGATGTATGGAATTCACCTTGATCAATGTGTTTGTTATTTATGATTGGGAAAAAATTAACATTAATTTCTTTCTAGCCTACCAGGGAAAGATGATAAGATTTACCTAATGATGAGAGTTTAGATTCAGTTTGATATAGCTGAGGCTATTTGCCAATGCAGTTGAAAGTAGGCGATAAAATTGAGAGTGTCCGATTCTTCCACAGTTACAAGAGAGGAGTTGATCGTGTCTTTATAGATCACCCGTTGTTCCTTGAAAAGGTCACTGCTAATTTTTTTTCAATTTTTTTTTGTACTTTTTAGCTGCATTTGTTGGCATATATGTAAAGCAGTTTTGACTTGTTGTACAAAGGACAGGTTACTTGACAGTTTATTAGAACTAGAAGTTCTCACTGAATTGGTATCTTCAGGTTTGGGGAAAAACTGCTGGCAAGATTTATGGTCCGCTAACAGGAGTGGACTACCAAGACAACCAACTTCGTTTTAGCATCTTATGTCAGGTAGATTCATAACTGCTTTTCTGTTCGGTTGTGGTGTTTTTAGTAGTCAGTATTAATCACTACTAACTTTGTTGAAATTTTTGAAAGAGCAGAAATGCTCTGCAACTAGCCAGGTAAAAAAAAATTAAGTACATATAAAAGAGTAATATTAGACAGTGAAGGTGCAAAATGGCAATTCTGTTGTGAAAGAAAGAAATTATAAAAGAGAGTAATATGAGACAGTGAAGGTGCAAAATGGCAATTCTGTTGTTGTTGCGAAAGAAAGAAATAATATTAATGTTCCACAACTGACTAAGACAGGTCAATGAGATTTTAAAAGTGCAGCTTACAATAGACAAGAGGTAGCACTCAGACAGGTCTCCCATGAGCTACAATAAACTAAAAATATTTAAAATAGTAAAAAAATCTTCCAATACAAGGGAGAATGTACCAAAATAGCTAAAATGGGAGGACCCACTCTTTAACATGCACTAGCATCAGAACCACTATTCAAACTATCAATTTAAAAAATGTCCCCTATGCACAGTCCAAGAATGTCATCTGGAGAATGTCTCAGGCTTGGGGGAACCAGTGGCGTCATCCTTGGAGTCCACATATTCCTATCTTAAGATTTTCCTGTATACTGCATGCATTGTACAATTATAGAGATTAATCTGGCCCATGATTTTAACTGAAACGTAACATTGCTTGTGCAGATTCATAAGAGCTAAATTCTGATGTGGTATGCAAACTTGTGCGTTTCAATTGTCCATTAAAGCTCAAGATGTTGGACCAATTTAAACATACAGTAAATGGTTGCAAGAACAAATGAATCTTCTTTAAGCCTAAACATCTTGGCAACCACATCATTAATGTGCTGGCATTATAACTTATTTGTTATCTCTTTCCTTAAATACTTTCTATCATTTCCATTTATTTTGCATGGAGAATTTCAATGTGAACCACATGTAAATTCATCAACTTCTAGCCAGGCTTATCATGGATCTGAGGTTTATTTTGGCAATTTCATCTTGTACTATCACTTCAAATTGCTGTTATTCATCCAAAATTTGAGCCTCTGTACTTTACTTACAGAAAAAACATTTAGTGTTAGTTTGGGCTGAATCACAGTCATGACTCAAAATGGTCCTCCCCGGGGGTAAAATTCTCCAGAGTCTGACAATACTTCCTAAGAATGTGCAGGTTAACTGGTTGCTGTGTTATCAGGCTAATTTGTTGCTGTGTTATTTTAAGTTTTGTAGTAGTCTTGAATCTGGATTAAGTTTTGTACAATGGAAAATCCTAATTGCTCTAAGATTTTTTGAGTGGTATTTGACCAACTCATTTTGCAATTGCCTGTTACTCTTCTGCATGACCTGTAATTCTGGGGCCTCGGTGGTATGATTAGGAGAGGAAATTTCTTAGCTATATGGCCTTTTGGCATTCCATAAGGTAAAATACTAAAATACTGAAAGCTCAAGCTTTTATAGGCGAGGAAGCTTTGCTCTCATCACAATCTGAAGTGCATAACTATTCCTTAATATGATGGAACGGTAACTTTGTGATATTCTGAATTCATTGTCTAACTTCTTATCACTCATTATATGTAGAGCTATCATACTTTTCAGTTATTTGAACACCTTCTCTCTTTTAACTTTATGGATTCAAGAAATTCCAAATCTGCTGACATGGCACTCCATAAAATCATTTTTCAAAATACATTTGCATCCCATCATTGTTTCACTAAAATAAGGAAGGAATAAAATTCAGTATCAGGACTTGTTAATTATGGTCATTTTCTGCCTTCTAACTTATTATTATTTGCTTCAATGCTTCCTTTTCTGTTTCCCATGTTTTGTTTGTTACAGGTCGTACAAGCATTTTAATTTTTAGGTATTGATGCCCTTTTTTCATTGATTATTTATTACTCTGGCAAAGTTTCTATTTTCTTCCCTTTTTTGATGTTTTGGCATATAATAGTTTGAATTTTGGTAAATATTTCCACCAGTTTTTTGTTGCTTTCAATCATGATACAAATGGATACTCTTTAGTACTTACCATAAAGTTTTAACTATAACTTCAAACTTTTTATTTTCTGTGAACTTTGAAATGAACCAGAGTTGGATTCTTGACTATGCCTTTGTACTTCAAGTCAATTGTGCAGTGTACTGTTACTTTTATTCTGTACTGTTCCACTGCACAGAATCCTGTTGCTCTAGATTATGAGTATGAAATACTTAAATGTTCTTCTTCATGTTCATTTGCAGTTAAATAAATTAAAAATTAGTATCTTCCTTCTTTTAGACCTTCTAATTCCATTGCCGTGATTCTTATGATAACAGTGTTGTTCCTAGTTCAGCAAGTCGGTTTTCTGCCTTTCTACTTTCTTATTAGAAGTACATAGTCGTCAAATAATATCAAATAGTGTTTACCTTTCATTCTTAAAAGTCTAGTTTTCTTGATGAGTGTCAAATATGTGGACATTGTTCACAATGTTCCAGTTGCCGTCTCTATGGAGAAGGGGGAAGCAAGTATAAGCATAGTTTATGGATTTGATTTTGCAGGCAGCTATTGAAGCTCCAAGGGTTCTCAATTTCTCAAGTAGTGAATATTTTAGTGGACCTTATGGTAAGTTATTAAATCTTCCAAGGTGCGAACCACAATAACGTTCAATGATTTATCTTTGTAACTCCTTGACAACTGCATGTGATGGTTCTAATGAAACAAGATTTTTAACTGAAAGTGTGAAACATGCTAACGTTCAATGCTTTATCTTTGTAACTCCTTGACAACTGCGTGTGATGGTTCTAATGAAGCAAGATTTTTAACTGCATAGGGGAGGATGTTGTGTTCATAGCCAATGACTGGCATACAGCTTTGCTTCCTTGTTACTTGAAAAGTATCTACAAACCTGCTGGTTCTTTCAAAACTGCCAAGGTATCTCATTTTATGGTGGATGTGGATTCAACTGTATGAAGAATGCTTTGAGTTGATTAAGAACTGAATTTGATGTAATTGATGAAATCAGGTTGTATTTTGCATACACAATATAGCCTATCAAGGAAGATTTGCCCTCTCAGACTTTTCGCTTCTTAATCTTCCTGAAGAGTTCAAGAGCTCGTTTGATTTCATGGATGGGTAAAGAGCTTCCTCATTTTTTATGGTTTGGTCAATCATCTGTTTCAAAGGCTAGTTATTTCTATATATCAGATGTCTCAAAAGATTCTTGTTTGTACAGATATGACAAGCCAGTAAAAGGAAGAAAAATTAATTGGATGAAAGCAGGAATACTGGAATCTGATAGAGTTCTTACTGTGAGTCCTTATTATGCAAAGGAGCTTCTTTCTGGAGAAGATAGGGGAGTGGAGTTGAATAATGTCATTCGTAAAGTTGGCATTACAGGAATTGTGAATGGAATGGATATCCAAGAGTGGGATCCTTCAAAAGACAAATATCTTGACGTGAATTATGATGCCACAACTGTAAGTAAACATAATAATGAGCGAGTCCTTCATATCTAGATTTGATTTTCTGCGAACAATTGTGATTGATAAAGAGGTGAAGTAATTCAATTTTGCAACATATATAATCAAACATGGGCTCCTACAGGTCCTAGATGCAAAACCTCGGCTAAAGGAGGCATTACAGGCTGAAGCTGGGCTACCTGTAGATCCAGATGTTCCTGTCATAGGTTTTATCGGCAGATTGGAAGAGCAAAAAGGCTCTGATATTCTTACAGAGGCTGTTTCTCAACTTGCTGATGAAAATGTGCAGATCATAGTGCTTGTAAGTAATTCAATAATTCCCCATAGCAAAATAATGAGAATTAAAGGGACTTATATGCAAATTCAGGTCAAGTGATGTTCCGTTTCAATACATGACGACACATGGGTATACTTTAGTAAGAAATGAATTTGGCTGTGGAGCACGTTATTGTTTCAATGTGTCGCAAATAATCCTCTTATATTTAATTTTGTGATCGCTTTTAATTTTCTAATCCAGGGCACTGGGAAAAAGTACTTGGAGAAGCAGCTGGAGAAGATAGAAGAGAAATATCCAGAGAAAGTTAGAGGAGTTGCAAAATTTAATGTGCCACTAGCTCATATGATAACTGGTGGAGCAGATTTCATGATTGTTCCTAGCAGGTTTGAGCCATGCGGTCTTATCCAACTACATGCAATGCGATATGGAACGGTACAAGAAACATAATCTTTGCCCAATTTGTGTTTACATTTTCCCCGATTTCTTTCATGTAGACAGGTATTGAGAACCATCATTTAAAGAGCATTTTTATAGGTTTCTATCTTCTATGGAGACGTATAGAATAGTACCAAGAAATACCTATATATGAAATAAAGTGAAATATTTTTCTTGTTAGCATCCATTGGAGACCCCGTGGGATCACTGAGAGCAAATTTACGTATACAATTTGAACCATAATGTTCGCAGATTAACTGCTTTTAATTTCAGGGTTATCTGAAACCACATTTCTAAAGTCTACATCATGTTAGAAATTAGTACCAATTTGTTTGGCAGGCAAGCTTTGCAGTTAGCAGTCAGTATCCTCTTGTTCTTATTTGAGTGTTTCAATCTTGGTCAATCTAGATGAATTGTGTTTGTGCATGCACCACAAAGTCAGGTAAGCTATTCCCCTTGTTCATATGCCTGCATTCTCCTAGTGATATCTGCTTCTTATCCTCACGCAATATCTAGCGAAGGGTAATCTTTCGGTACCTCGTTCATTAAAAGAGGGGCCTTGGCACATAAGAGATCACCTATTATGGTTAAGGAACATCAAAGTGGAAATTAGAGTTTTTGTTCATTCCAGTTGAAATTGCTCATTCTCGCTGCATTACGAAAGTTTTAACCAAGCCTTTCTTGTACTGGTGTTGCCCTGTGTTGTATGTATGTATTAAGCACCAGGATACCCCGAAATTGTATGATATATACCTTTTTTCTTCTGGTTATGTGCAGGTACCTATAGTTGCCTCAACAGGTGGACTAGTGGATACTGTGAAAGAAGGAATAACAGGCTTTCACATGGGTCATTTCAATGTCGAAGTAAGTGCCAAATAAAATTCCCCATTAATGTAACCCGACATAAAAATGTACAAACTTTGCAATGGTGCTATATATCATGCGTCATTTTGTTTGTGTTTGTGTTTGGTTAAAGAAATGCTGAATTCTGCTGGCTTGCAGTGTGAAGAAGTTGACCCTGCGGATGTGACTGCCATTGCTAAAGCAGTAAAGAGAGCTATTAAGGTGTATGGAACACCTGCTTTTGCAACCATGGTGCAGAACTGCATGGACCAAGATTTGTCATGGAAGGTGAGTGTTGCACTTTCATGCTAACGATTGCAAGCTACAAAGCAGAAATATAAATTCTTAGATTAACTTAAATTGAATTCCATGTTTACTTGATTTGGGCTTGATTTCTTCGCAACAGGGTCCAGCTCGGCAGTGGGAGCATATTTTGCTGAGTTTGCAAGTTGCAGGTGGTGAACCTGGTGAAGAGGGCGATGAAATTGCGCCTATGGCATTAGAAAATGTGGCCGCTCCTTGAGAAGTTCTTCCTAGATGTCTCGCGCGTAAAAATCTGTTGAGATTTGTAATATTACCTCATGAGCAACAACAGAAATAAATTTGCGTAACTGCATTTTTCTGGGCCCCTCTGGATTGAAAAAAGTACTAATACTTATAGAATAATTTACCATAATACAACGATCTTGGGAGTGGCCACGGCCAGATCTACTTGGAATTTAAGTGGCACGACCAAGTAAACTTTAGCCAAATAGTTTGTGGCATTCCTGTTATAGACTTGAAAAAAATGCCTGTATTATATATGTGAGCGCGATAAGGAGACATTATCTAACATAGCCTGAAAATCAATTCTAGAATTTTTAGATTTAACGGATTTATGAGCTTCTTCTTGCATGCATGTCCATTAAAGTCCTCTTGTGAATCTTTATCTCACGATATACTAATCAATCGAGGAGGAGCTGCTGTTGTGAGGGGGACAATGAGACTTTTCCTCGTTGGTTTTGGTTTGGTGTAATAGTTATTTTGCAGGCAATGTTATTTGTCTTGTTAGCCATGTCAATAGGTATGATTAAAGTAATAACAAACAGGTTGTAACTTTGTAGTCGCCTGGGTGTTACAACATTTCCTTTTTTTAACACTAATTCTTCTATTTCAATATTCAATATAATACCAAGCTCAGTTAATTGTTACTCTTCCACAAATTTCATCAATTTTTTTAGTTATTATTTTACTGTTTAAAATAATTTGTATCTTTATAGTTATAACTAGTATTATTTCATTTATATTACCAGCTCTAACTCTCCTATTCCTTTAAGTTTATCTTTAATTTCTTTCTCTTTTATTTGAAGAAAGAAGCATGATTTATGCCCCGCCAATGGGTGCTATGGATAGGCGCTTACTAATAGTTTCAATAATTATTTCTATACTTTCGAAAACTGTTTTTCTTTTTTTATAAAAGAGGGTAAAATTGAATTATTTCTATACTTTCAAAAACTATTTTTCTATTTTTTATAGAAGAGGGTAAAATTTTAATTGAATAGAGAAGTAGTACAAAGCAATGAAAGATAACAAACGCACTTTGAGTCAAAGACTAAAAGCTGAGCCATCAAGAAACCTTCTAGAAACATCTCATATCCTCCATAACAAGCTCTTTCAGCACTTGAGATAGATTCTCTGAAAGACTACCCTAATCATTCACACTCCAAGTCCCCATCCGCTCAGACGCTCATTTGGCCAACCCATCAACCACCTTATTCCATTCTCGTGGGATATGGCAAAAGGTGACAAAATCCAAAGCTTCACCTAGAGCAATGATTTGTTTGACCACCATAGGAAACTACCAATGCATCCCTTCAAAATGCCTCCTATTCACCATGTCAACAACAATCTGCAAATCAAACTCACAAATTATCCTTTTACAACCAAGGGCACAAGCTCATCTTGAAGCCCAAAGAATAGACAAAGCCTCCATGAAATTGTTGGTTTGCACACCTCTATAAACAAAGTACTTTCAAAAACTATTATTAATTTATTATTATATTGAATTTTTATTACTTTTATATGAAGGGAAAAGAATGCGGATCTACTGACCCAACGGATTACATTCCCTTAACGCCAATACAACAGGGGAGAGAAGCATAAATTGATTCTAATAGCTCAAAAAACTATTTGAGATGAATACAACCATTAAGAGATATCATTCAAACAAAGCATTCATAGATTTACACAGAAATTTATGTGGGAAAACCTTTCCAGGTCAAAAACCCACCACGCAAAAACAAGACTATTGTATTACAGTATTGAATACATACAATTTACAGTCTTCTTTGTATAGCTTACGAACGCCTAGAGAGATTCGGATTCACTGTTACAATGTTTTCTCAACATACAGTTCGAACCACCTCTCTTCAAGAACTCACGTTCTTTTTCTTCTTTTGCTCTTCAACCCGCGACTTCAACCTTGCTCTGCAACTTATGAGATAAAACCTATCTCACCAACATATGTAGTCGACTCAATCAGTCCTACACAACAATGAAGTAAATCCTCAAATCACGCAACTGGTTAGGCCTGATAGATTTCCCTGCAATGAGTCATCAAAGCATTCAATGCCAACACCCAAAACGGTTGAGCTCGCCACCCTCGATTGACAATGCAACTGCCACTAACTATTTTGGTTTCCGTCCAATCATCATTCAGATAGGTGCCAAGTGTCCAAAACCCATTGGCAATCGCAACTGACAGAATGACCAAAACGGTCAAGCAGACACCGAGCACGTCCAAGACTTCCAAGCACTGCTGGAGCCAAAGCCAGAACGGGAGACAAAACAGGACTCCACCGAAATTACAGGTTCAGGAACCATTTCGGTTCCGCATCCGTCCTCGACAAAGAGAAACAAGCCAGGTACAGTTCTGACTTGAGGAAGTCAACCCAAAGTAGGAACACAAAGGACCGGAGTCGGAACGGGAACAAAAACAAGACTTCATAAAAAAATCCAACTTTAGGAAACAATCCGGTTCCGGTTCCGCCTTCGCTAACTACAAGAAACAACAAACCAGGATCGAAACGAAGCGAAGTAAATCATCCCGAGGTAAATCCACACAGCCAGAAGAACCAGATCGCAAAAGCAGGAATCGGATCCGGAGTCGGAAAGGAAACAGAAACAGGAACATGGCAAACGGACATTGCCAGATTCCAAAACCGGTTCCGCCTCCACTAGAACTTGCGAAGCGAAGCGAAGAGAACAGACGGTAGGAAGCGGAGCCAGAAACAGAATGGGAACAAAAACCCGAAACTAGGCAAATGAAACAATGCCAAGTTCCATCTCGGTTCCGCCTTCGGCAGGACTTGCAAACTACACAAAAAATGCCAAGGCATGAAAACGAGGACTTCAAGCTGGAAGTTGAAACATAATTTCTCAACAAGCTCCCACTTGGTGAACACTTCCAGCTTCCTCAAAACATCAAACCTTAATGTCTATCATAGGCCCCAAGGCCCATCGATTCTGTGCACCATCTGAACTTGTCTGTGCTAACCGGCTTTGTCAAGTCATTTGCAACATTCTTCAAGGTGTCAACCTTTTCCAAACGGACTTTGCCATCTTCAACCATATCCCTCACGAAGTGATATTGCACATCTATGTGCTTGGTCCTGGCATGAAAGGTAGGATTCTTTGCCAAACAAATAACACTTTGACTGTCACAGCAGATTGAAATCTGTCCAGCATTAAATCCAATGTCTGAACACAAACACCTCAGCCACACTGCCTCCTTGCAAGCATGAGTTGCTGCCATGTACTCTGCCTTTGTCGTGGATAAAACAACTACAACTTGTCGCTTGCTCATCCAAATGATTGCTCCACCATTAAGCATGAAAGTGTATCCACTGGTGGATCTTCTGCTGTCAATGTCCCCTGCCCAATCAGAGTCAACATATCCCTGAATGCTAAGAGTCCTTTGTGATGCAACCATACTGCTATGGTAACACAAAGCATAGTCAGAAGTACCCTTCAAATACCTGAACACTCTTCACAGCATCCCAATGTGATCTCCCTAGATTTGCCATGAACCGGCTTAGAACTCCCACTGCTTGGGCAATATCTGGCTTTGTGCAGACCATAGCATACATCAAACTGCCTACAACACTTGCATAAGGCACACTGGTCATGTCCTCCATCTCAGTAGCAGATTTTGGACAGTCTTCTACAAATAGTTTCAATCCTTGCATGATTGGAACAACTAGCTGCTTGCAGTCATTCATGCTAAACCTCTCTAGAATGATTTTTACATACTTACTTTGATTGAGCCAAAGTTTTCTGCTTGTTCTATCCCTGGTTATCTCCATTCCAAGAATGTACCCAGCTGCTCCAAGATCCTTCATTTCGAACTTAGCAGACAACTGAGTTTTAAGGTCAGAAATCATAGTCTTGCTATTACCAATGAATAACATGTCATCCACATACAGAGTAATAACAAGCACACGATCATTTTCACATTTATAATAGATGCAATGATCAGATTTTGATCTCACAAACCCAATTGACAACAGAAAAGTGTCAAATTTCTGATACCACATTCTAGGAGATTGCTTTAGACCATAGAGAGATTTACTTAACTTACAAACCAGATTTTGTTTACCTCTTTCAACAAAAAGCTCAGGCTGAGACATGAAGATTTCTTCTTCTAGCTCACCATGGAGAAATGTTGTCTTCACATCCATCTGCTCAATTTCAAAGTCATACACAATTGCCAAAAACAACAAAAATCTGATAGATGTCAGCTTTGTTATAGGGGAAAAGATCTCTCCATAATCAATTCCCTCAACTTGGGAAAAACCCTTTGCAACCAGTCTTGCCTTATACTTCTCCACACTACCATCAAGGCCAGTCTTCCTTTTGAATATCCACTTACAACCAAGAGGCTTTCACCTTTTAGGCAGTGCTACCAACTTCCAAGTATCATTCTTTTTCAAAGAATCCATCTCCTCATTCATGGCTTCCAGCCAAGACTTTGAATCAGCCATGTTGATTGCTTCTTTCACGGTCCTAGGCTCATTAGTGCTGGTTATTAAGGCATAAACACAATTTGAATATGACATAGAGAAACCATACCTTTCTGGTTGCCTCTTTTCTCGTGTAGATCTCCTTAGAGGCTGAGGTTGTTCTTCATCATCAGAACTTTCAAAGCTGCTTGAGCTCTCCTCAGTCTCAGGTACACCATGCAACTCTTCCTTTTCTGGAGTTTGGGGAATCTCAACTGCATCCTTCTTTTTGTCACTCTGATTTGTCTCAAGCTGTTGATCACTTACTAGAGATTTCAACTCACGAAATATCACACTTCTGCTATACAAAACCTTCTCAGTAATAGGGTTCCAAAGCTTGTATCTTTTCACACCAATTCCATAGCCGATGAGAATACATTTTACAGCCTTGTTATCCAATTTAGATATCTTTTCATTTGGCACATGAATATATGCCTCACAGCCAAAGACCCGAACATGCCTTAGTGAGGGTTTCTTGCCTGACCATGCTTTCAAAGGTGTCTTGTCAACAAGAGCTGAACAAGGAGATCTATTTATTAGATAACATGTTGTAGCAATAGCCTCAGCCCAGAATTTCTGCTCCAGACTAGCACCACTCAGCATACTCCTTGCCTTTTCCATCAACGTCCTGTTCAACCTTTCAGCAATTCCATTTTGCTATAGAGTGTAGGGGGTTGTCTTATGCCTTTTAATTCCATGATCAGTGCATTACCTTTCAAAATCTGCAGAACAAAACTCACTTCCATTGTCTATCCTTAAACACTTTATTTCCTTCTAGTCTGATTTTCTACCAAAGATTTGAACTCTTTAAACCGACTGAAGACTTCAGATTTACTTTTAAGAAAGTATACAAATGCCCTTCTCGAACAATCATCAATAAAAGAAACATAATATCTAGACTTCGATAACGAAAGAACATTAACTGGACCAAACACATCAGAATGAACATAATCCAGCATATCAGAAGATTTGTGAGGACTAGAGGAGAAAGAAACATGGTGTTACTTTCCATAGATACAATGTTCACAGAAATCGAACTCAAGGTTACAATCATCAAGCCCTTCTACAAGGTTTTTGTTCTTCAAGGTTTTAAAACCTTTCTCACCAATGTGACCAAGTCTATGATGCCATAACATGGTCTTCTCTGCTGGGAGTTTTACCTCCAAAGCATTTGCAGATAGAGAAAAGTCTTCATCTTTCTCTATAGGTGCAGAATTATATTACTTTATAGAGGCACTGTTACAAAGAATAGGTTGTGCATCCAGCTTGTATAGAGTGCTAGTACGAACACCCTTAGCTAACACCATTGCACCTCTAGCCATTTTACATCCCTTACTAGAAAAAGAAACTTTTACACCAGCATCATTTAACTTACTAACAGAAAGAAGATTTTGAGCCAAACCTGGGATGTGAAGAACACCACCAATTCCTTTGACTCTCCCGTCAGGAAACTGAATTCTGACTCTTCCTTTGCCAACAATCTTCAACGTTGAATCACTTGCCAAGTACACCTTTCCACCATCATACTTCTCATACTTTAAGAACTAATCTCTATTGGATGTCATGTGAAAAGAGACACCTGAATCAACTAGCCAAACGTCATCTGATGCCTGAGTTGTCAAGGTTGCTGCAATGAAGGCATCTGCATCACTTTGAGAAGATTCATTGTCAGAAGCATTCTTCTTCTTCTTCTCTTTACAATCCTTTCGGATGTGACCAGGTTGTCCATAGTTCCAGCATTTCACCTTGGACTTTTTACCAGGAGACTTTGATCTCCCTTTAGACTTGGATTTCGACTTATTGTCTTTCTTTTTGCCTTTCTCCTTTGGTCTACCTCGAACAGCAAGAGCCTCTTTGGCCATCTTAGAAGATTTCCTCCGCATCTCTTCAGATAGCAATGAGGCAACAACATCTTCCATCTTGAAAGTAGCAGTAGTGCTTCCAATGGCCATCACAAGATGATCCCAACTGTCAGGTAATGAACACAACAAGAGCATGCAACGATCCTCCTCCTCAATCTTTACACCTACAGATGTTAGCTGAGTAACACTCATATTAAACGAGTTCAGATGGTTTGCAACAGATGCACCTTTGTCCATCTTCAAGGAGTACAACTTCTTTCTTAGGAATAACTTGTTTACTAGAGACTTTCCCTAATAAATATCACAAAGCTTCTTCCACAAAACAGCTGCAGAAGTCTCCTCATGAACATTCAGGAGCACATAATCGGCTAGACTTAGTCTTATCAATCCTGTTGCTTTTCTATCAGCAAGATCTCAAGCTTCTTGGGTCGTACTTTATGGCTTAGTTCCAGACACTGCAATCCAGAGGTCTCTATCCACAAGTAGGTCTTCTATCTTGAGTTTCCATAACTCAAAGTTGCTACCATTAAACTTCTCAATATCTATTCTACCAGATGTACTCGCCATCTCACAACAAAAACAAGTTTAACAATGCAAGACTCCCACTGAAACAGTATTAGTGCAAAAAACTAATTCACCCTAACAAGGATAACACGAACTGGCCAAGCTCTGATACCACTTTGAAGGGAAAAGAATGCGGATCTACTGACCCAACAATGCGGAATACATTCCCTTAATGCCAATACAACAGGGGAGAGAAGCATAAACTGATTCTAATAGCTCAAAAAACTACTTGAGATGAATACAACTATTAAGAGATATAATTCAAACAAAGCATTCACAGATTGACACAAAAATTTACGTGTGAAAACCTTTCCAGGTCAAAAACCCACCACACAAAAGCAAGACTATTGTATTACAGTATTGAAAAAAATACATACAATTTATAGTCTTCTCTGTATAGATTACAAACGGCCAGAGAGATTCAGATTCACTGTTACAATGTTTTCTCAACATACAGTTCAAACCACCTCTCTCCAAGAACTCACGTTCTTTTTCTTCTTCTGCTCTTCAACTCGTGACTTCAACCTTGCTCTGCAACTTATGAGATAAAACCTATCTCACCAACATATGTAGTCGACTCAATCAGTCCTACACAACAATGAAGTCAATCCTCAAATCATGCAACTGGTCGGGCCTGACAGATTTCCCTGCAACGAGTCGTCAAAGCATTCAATGCCAACACCCAAAACGGTTGAGCTCGCAACCCTCGATTGACAATGCAACTACCACAATAACTATTTTGGTTTCCATCCAATCACCATTCAGACAGGTGCCACGTGTCCAAAACCCATTGGCAATCGCAACTGACAGAACGACCAAAATGGTCAAGCAGACACCGAGCATGTCCAAGACTTCCAAGCACTGCCGGAGTCGGAGCCGGAATGGGAGACAAAACAGGACTCCACCAAAATTACAGGTTCAGGAACCATTTCGGTTCCGCATCCGTCCTCGACAAAGAGAAACAAGCCAGGTACAATTCTGACCTGAGGAAGTCAACCCAAAGCAGTAACACAAAGGACCAGAGTCGGCATCGGAGTCAAAACGGGAACAAAAACAAGATTTCATCAAAAAATCCAACTTCAGGAAACAATCCAGTTCCGATTCCACCTCCGCTAACTGCAAGAAACAACAAACCAGGACCGGAACGAAGTAGATTAAATCATCCCGAGGTAAATCCACACAGCCAGAAGAACCAGATCGCAAAAGTAGGAATCAGATTCAGAGTTGGAACGGAAACAGAAACAGGAACATGGAAAATGGACATTGCCAGATTCCAAAACCGGTTCCGCCTCCGCCAGAACCTGCGAAGTGAAGCGAAGAGAACAGACGGTAGGAAGCGGAGCCGGAGACGGAATGGGAACAGAAACCCGAAACTAGGCAAACGGAACAATGCCAAGTTCCATCTCGGTTCCGCCTCTAGCAGGACTTGCAAACTACACAAAAAACGTCAAGGCATGAAAACGAGGACTTCAAGCTAGAAGTTGAGACATAATTTCTCAACATTATAATGGTTACAATTATTAGTTTTTTAATTTCCTTTCTATTTCAATTTTTATAATTATAATTTCATAATATATTATGTAATATATTTTTATATTATTAATTCTTCATTTTTATGTTGAATTTCTATAGTAATTATTATAATAATTATTAATAGCCTTAATAATTATTACAAATATGTTTTAATAATTTATTTTTATAATATCTACAATAATTAAGATATTATTTTATAAAGATTAAAAAATATATATTATAAAAGGAGGAGCAAGCTCTCACTTTGCTAGTATTCTTTGAGTGTAGCCTTGCAAAGTGTGTTCCCATGGCAATCACATTACCATTATATCATTATATCATGATTCTTAGTAAGAGATCTTGCTTGAGACATCCTTGGATTCAAATTTTAACTTGACTTGTTAATTGGTGGATGACATCAATAAGTTATTTCATTCTTAATGCAAGCTTTACGAAGGAAATTGTCATAAAATTTTATAATATTTAGCCAACTTCTCAAAATAGAAACCTAAGTAGGATTAGTCTCTAAGCTTTCTTAAATTTGGCGTTTGACTTTTTTAAAGTATTAAGTATTCTATTATTCCTCTTTAACCATTCCCTCCTTCGAAACTCTTGGAGAATATGGAAAGTTACCAAACTCTTCCAAACTATCATTGAAAGAACTCTAAAATATCCACTTAAGATTGAAGTTATCCAAGAATCTATTCCAAAGGTCTTTTACAAATTGACAATGAAGAAGAAAAAGCAATCTCCCTCTTGGGTTAAACAAAGAGTGACAAATTGACAATGAATAAGGGAACAATCTCCCTCTTAGGTTAAACAAAGAGTGCAGCTACTAGGCCCCCCAAAAATCCCTCCTTCAAAGTTGAATCCCAATTGAGAATTTGAGAATGATATGATAGGTCAAAGGAAAAGAAGTTTGGGTGAAGGGTCAAAAAAAAATATCCCTCCTTCAAAGTTGAATCCCAATTGAGAATTTGAGAGTGATAATATAGTCAAAGGAAAAAAAGTTTGGGCCAAGCTTTAGAATTTCAACTTACCCAAGAGACATCCTTGCTAGTAATGAATCTCCAAACAATTTTGTAAGAAGAGCTTGCTTAAAGAAGCTATTATCATTAAGGCCAAGACCCCCACTATTCTTGTGTTTACATATTGCACTCCAATAATCAAGAGGATCTTTGTATTGATAACCTATGCCGCTCCAAAGAAAATTAAAGGAAGAGTATGAAAAGACCTAATCTAATCTTTGAGGAGAAGTATGTGTAAATTAAATCTTTGTAGTTACAAGGAAATAAACACACACAATATACCATAACATAAGTTTACATGAGGAAAACCATTTTGAAAAAAAACTCTCCAATCATGAACTAATTGTATTATTAGCAAAAAATGTTATCACACACCAACAAAGACACGCCCTTATAGGAGTATCAACAACAAGAGATTTGGAGTAATTTTGGTGGCATAATAGTACCTACATAATTTACTCTATAATTTCCATCTCAAGCACCCAATAAATAGTAGAAGCAATACATGAAGCTATGGGTTAAAATCAAACAAAATGTGCACTTGAATCCTTAGAAATTTTGTCCAAATCTGAAGACGAGTCCATAGGCTAAAATATTATATTCCTTTGTACCTACTATAAGCTTTTCATAATTCACTCACCAACTTGTGTGCTCCATTTTTTTTCCACAATCTTTGTTCAAAGATGTTTTATGACATGTCATAACACGTCATAAGTTGTCCAACAAGTGTAACTTCATCTTACAACTGCTTTATGCATCATAGATGGTGCTCTTACATTTCTAATGCGGAAGGTAGAACCTCAAGAGGCCATAACTTTTTATCCAAGAAGCTAATTGAGCCCATTTTTTCAAATTATAAATATAAAAGAGATCTTGAGATCTATATCTTTGTAACTAGTTTTCTAGTTATGCCCTATTTTGACATTTTTTCAACGTGAAAAATGACCTCTATAGTTTATAAATTAAGTTTCTTTTATACTATATTCTTTTGTTTGTGGTCTTAACATTAGGATGTAAGGTTGAGTCACCTTTTTTTAATATTCCCTCTTTATAAACACCTTGCAAGAGCAAAGAACAAATCGACACTATGAACAAATTTCTAGGGGTTGAGAGGTCCATAGACTTAAAACACCACCCAAACTTTTATGTGCTTATTGGTTTTGTTAATGCATTTGCAACATTCTATAAAGTGTTAATTTTCTCCCATGTCACCCTCCTACCATCTACCATGTCACAAATAAAATGGTACTAGACATCAATGTGCTTTGTCTTCACATAAAATGTTGGGTTCTTTATTAGACATCACTTTTACTAGCACACAAAACTCTAATAGCTCCCTAACTCAGATCCACGTTTGGGCATGGTTTCTCTTAAGTTGGATGGCATCCTTACATGCATGAGCAGTTGGTGTATACTTTGGTTTTGTAGTGGACAAAGTGAACACAACTTGTCACTTATCCAAGTAATAGCATCACCAAATAAATTAAACACGTCCATTTTAATTCTTTTGCTATCAACATCTTTGCCTAATATGAACTAAAAAACTCATAATATTTTTGTTGAGTGTTGATCCTTCAACTAGAATCACTATGCCAACAAATGGAGTACTTGAAGGTACCCTACAAATATTTGAAGACCCACTTAACTATATCCCTATGATCTCATCCAAGATTAGCCATTAAATAGCTCAAGAATTACATTGCTTAGGTAATGTTCATTGTAATACAAACCATAACATATATCAAACTCTTAACAACACTAGCATAAGGTACACAACCCATATCCTCCATCTCAATAGGTGAAGTTGGACATTTCTCTACAAATAATTTGGTTCACACCAAGATAGTAACACACAATGGTTTGCAAGTTGTTATGTTGAATCTCCCAACATTGATTTCACGTACTTACTTTGGCTTAACCAAAGATTTATTTTTGTTCACTTTATCTAATGTGATATCCATAATTAAAATATGTCTAGCAACCTCTAAGTCCATCTCAAACTATGTTGAAATTTTAAATTGCAAATCATAAATCACATCTTTACTATTACTAAAAAATAACATATGATCAACATACAGTGCATTAACAAGGAATCACTCACCATCCATTTTATAATAGATGCAGTTATTTGATTGGAATCAAATTTTTGGTACCACATCCTAGGAGCCCATTTGAGACCATACAAAAACTTTTCAACTTACAAACCAAATATTCTTTAACTTTTTTCACATAGTGCTCTAGTTGTGTCATGTAGATTTCTTTTTCCAAATCATCATAGAGGAAATTTTTCTTCACATCTACTTGTCCAATCTTAAGGTCAAAATCTATTGTAATAGATGATAAGAATTGAATGGATGCCAAGTTGACAATTAGAGGGAAAAATCTAATCGTAATTGATTCCCTCAACTTGAGATTATCCCTTTGCAATCAGTCTAGCCTTGTACTTGTATCAAAGTTGAAAGATCCTACTTTTTTGCACAATGCTAGTAGATGTTCTTGACACTTTTTATTTTGGTACCTAATTTTAGGTTATATAATGTAAATTTTAATCTAGGGAAACCAATAAAATCTATTTCAAAACCCAAATATTCTAAATCTTGACACCATCCTCAATAACAATGCCAAATATTATGAGCACAATCAATTCCCAACTAAACATGGTGCAAACAAGGCTCACAGACAACTCAACGGATGTACACTAACCACTAATCAATCAACCTTTTTGGCTTATGTTGCTACTTCGTTTACATGTCAACCCAAGGATGCATCTTTTGGCATGGTGTTGGTACCATATGTACAACATTAGGTTCCAAGAGGATTGAAACTCGAATATTGTGTATAGGGGAAAGGATAAAAACTTACAAAATAGGAAAATAGATGTTGTACAAAAAGGAAATCTACTCTATAGTTGGAAGGCACTTTTAAAATAAACCAAAAATTATACATTAGATGCTACAAGTTGATGCAAATGCTATAGGTTAAATACTACAAGTTGATGTGAATTTTATAGGTTAGCATATTTCACTAAGATACTATGACAAAATATGCTTAAACTAAAAATACAAGAATCTATGCTAACCAAGACATAGACCCAATTGCAATCCACCTCAAGTGGACCCATGCTTGGGTAAAACTACATCTTTCTTTCCTCCTAAATAAATTGTTGATTAAATCAAAATTCTCATAATAATCATGACATGCTAGAAATGAAAGATATCATAGAACAAAAATTCAATCTTTGATTAAATCAATATAATCTATTACATTTAGAAATGCTTCTATATTTATCGATTGCTTCTATCATTCTAGACTACATATCTATGTATCCCCTTTACTTTATTATGTAACTACTACTACATTCAACCAATCACTCTCAATCATATAGAGGAGAATGTCTTACTTTAGAAATAGCAATAAGATTAGGAAGCCAAATCTTAGGAGGGTAGGAAGAACATTCTAGCATGACAATACCTCATTCTCATAAGAAGAAGTTCGTTGAGGAAAATAAGGATGGGTGGATTAAGTTACTCAACTCTAAAAAATGCTAATTTTCCATTTGAAACATCAAAACTATCACTTATCCAAGGACTCTTCTTTTCTATAAGTGCACTACATCTAGATAGCTACATGAAAGTTGTTGTCACGATTACATGGAAGATGTCACAACTATAGGTAGTTTTTGTCATGATTACAATTAAACTATAGTCATGGTTGTAGGCATGCTTAATGCAGAACAAGGATGGGGGGTGTTTTTAGACAACCCATCTAGGTAGCCATAACATAAAATACACCCTCATTCCAAGATTCCAAGCATAAGCAATTGAAAATTTAAAGGAAATTTTTTAAATTTGAACAATTCTTCTCCATCAACAACACATGTGCAGATCAAATCTTCCATGAATTGAAAACTTCAGTACAAAATTATTTTTGCAATAAAAAAATCAACAAAACTGATTTAGATCAGCCTTAAACACTCGCAATTTCACCTTGGAATCTCTTGCAATACTCAACTTGTTGTTGGTTTCATTCTCCACAACTTCTTCCTGCAACTGCTTTAACCCTTCATTCTATTTTTTTTCCTTCTCAACTCTTGGGCTTTCAGATTCCCCTTTACAGGTACATCAATGGAAAATTTCAATTACTCCCAAGTGAGGTGTTGGAATCCTCTTGCCTCCATAACTAAAAAATGACATTAAATTTTATAACTCCTATTGAAATTGATGCACATAACTCCTCCTGTAACCTCCCATCATAAAACTGGCAACTCGATTGGCTCTTGGTTGTGCATGGACCTTAAGATTCTCTTCTAGGTCATTTTAAAAAATTTAAAAATATAATTTTCCCAACTTGGGCATTGGGTTTTCAAATTTACATATTTTGGATTTTTCAGCACATTTAACGTGCAACTTATAATTTACCAAATTACAGATTTTGAGCCAATAAATTAAATAATGGTTACAACAATTTGGCCCCATTTTTCACCCAACGATAACATTAAAACATTAAGATACCCAACCAATTTAATAAATAAAAAATTTCGAGCTCTAAGAGTGCCCAAACCAGGTGCTAAAAAATTGCCTACAGTTAGAAATCACACAAGAAAAGAAATAAAATATTTTTGGGTATGCAAGATTGTTTGATACCATTGAATGCTCCTGCATCAATGCTATAACCATGGATGTAGGTTGTAGACCATAATTATTGTAGGAAATGGTTAACTCCACTAAAATTTCTTTTGTTACACTTTTAATACTCATGAGCATTCCAATTATCATAACTAAGATGAGAAATACTATATTATTATAGAAATAACTACTTTAAAATATAAAAATTCCATTAAACAACATATATTTAAAATTATTTTTTTATCAAAGTATTAATTAATTTTTTTTGAAGGATGTGAATGTCATTAGAAATGTAAATAAAAATAGAAAAAATGAGCATCATACAAGGGCAATGTTGTGGATCATCACTTGTTATATTTTAGTTATGGTATATGCATAGAATCTATGACATCAAGAAAAATTATAATAAAAATAAATGCACAAATTAGTAGACGAACATTTGTCCCACATTTCTACATGCAATAGTCTTTTCATAATTATTTCTTCCAAAAAACAAAGGAAGAGTTCTTATTATGCCTATTGTTGGTAATGGATCTTGTGTACACATATAAACAAAGATAATTATGGTTTTTAGTTGAATACAAGGTATGCGTAAGAACAAAAAATAAGAATTAGAAACTCTATAAAAAAAGAAGAGAAGAGGTAAGGGATATGGCTCTGCAATAGGGCACAATCCTTCATTATAGGGCATGAATTGTCATTTTCTACTTTGGGTTCTATTGAAAACCTTCTAGAGATGCAATCATTCTCTTAGGGTGTGGATTAATCTTCATTGCCCCTCCTTACCAACATTATATATAGGAATTACATATACAACATGATGCTTCATATATAATGATTCATACCTCCATGATACACAAATATGTCTCATCCATGACTAGTCATCTTGGAAAACCCATTATTTTTTCTCTACAATTATAACTATAGTCATTATTATAGGAAGAGAAGAGAAAATGGAAAAAAAGGAATGTGCTGAATTATATTGAGAAGATAATTATAATTAGGGTTTCAAGGTTTAATATTTCCTTAGAATTTTATAAATTCTTCCTTCCTTTAGGTTTCTAAGAACTAGCATACATATATTAATTAATAATATATATATAAAACGCTGAAAGTATTATTATTGAGGCACCTATTGACTTGGGAAAAAATGCTTTAATCTTCATTAACATTAATTTCTAAAGTAATATATATGATTTCATTGTTTCTTTTCAAAATAAAGATAATTCTCTAAAAATAATTATTAAAAGTATAATAAATATTATATATTTATATATAATTTATTATTTTATTGATGCAATAATAAAACTTACTTTTAAAAATAGTTCTTTCAGTAAACTACAAATATTACTACATAATCATGAGCTAATTTTGATATATGAATTATCTCATTCATCAATAGATATAAGCAACATGACTAGATTATCATTAATAATTTTAAAATTAATAAGAAAATAATTTGAAAAAAATATTATAGATATATAAAGTTAGATGACAAAATAATAATTATTAATACATTTAATTACTATTGAAGCATAGCACTTTATCATAACTATTTTATCTTATTTTTTTTTAATTTGGTGAAGGATTTTATTTCAAATGAATTATCTAGAATACCATGGAAAAAGTTAGTGATGTGTGAGAATAGAGAATTTGATAAGGGATCCATGTTACTTTATAACAAGTAAACCTATAGGTTATTTTTGTGTGTTTACTCATGTGGTTTTTTGGGGAATGACATTTAGTATCTAAGTTGCAAATACTAGGAGCTTACCAACCTTGCCCTTATGTGTAGTTGTGTTATGATTGATGTGTTTTATGTTTGCATGTAAATCAATTAATCATGCAAGAAGTATATCTTCACTCTTAGAATTTGAACCTAATTTTATTTCACCCCTCCCTTATTTGAGGTTCCTTTAGTGGCTTAAAAGAACCAACAATTATTAGTAAGCGTTGAATTGAATTATATTGTAAAATGTGTGTGTATATGTATGTTGGAATGCTTTCCTTGCCCCTCCTTGATAAGCTCAAATAATTATTAGTATAAGAAAATTTAGATAAAATAAGTATTGTGTAGGACCCATAAAGCCTTGGTGAAGTCTAATGGTTACAACAAGTGCAACATTTCTCTTGATGTTTTTCTTGGAGCATGAAAAAAAATTATCCAACAAAGATCCAAGAGCATTTGGATGAACCTAAGAAATATCAACAGTCTATTTTTGTCATTGTCTACATTGTTATAATCTACATTTTTAGAGTCTTCAAAGTAGATTTGGACCTTAAATGGTCTAGGAGGGGCACCCCCTAAATAAATAAACTAGATCTCTTGGAGTTATTTCCAACACATCCAATTGTTTCATTGTCTGCTCAATGAACTAGGAGTTATGACCCGACCAAGTTGAATCTGAATGAAAATTAAATAATTTCCTAGTTTTTATTTTATTTATCATCATTTGGATATCATTTTCAACTTTCAAGGAGGACACAATTGTGGTGAATTCCCATTTTTTTATGTGAACCATAGTTTAGCAGTATACCAATATTTTTAGTTTCTTTTAGAAAAATGTATATAGGGGTTAAGGTATGCATCTCTTTCATAAATATTATTTAATTGTATGAGTTTTCAATTTTGAATGAAAAATTATTTTGTGTTTCTTTAAGTAATTTATAATTTGTTAGTTTTTGTTCTATCAATTATTAGTAACAATACTACTAGTCCTTCACTGGGTATTGTCCTTCAAATTCCCTTCTTAATTTGGATCAATTTCTTAGGAAGGTTTATCCAATTAAGATCCATGGCTAAAGTTGTAGGTTAATTTCATGAAAGTATAAGTGCAAAATCATGTTTTCCTGTTTAATTATCCTAAATTTATAATGTGGCAATCTAGGAGATAATTGTGAATATTAGTTTACTATAATTATCATTTTCTTATTTTCTAAGAACAATACATGTTGCCATTTATAGTTTGGATTAAAATTGTTCATAAAATAGAATATAATTTTGAATGTGTAAATAAATATTTTTGTTAAAATGATTTAACCTTGCTAGACTTGGGGCCATCCTCCAAAAATTTGGGCTCACATTAAAAAATTTAAGCTCACATTGCCCTTTTATCAAATTTTATGTCATGATTTTACCTTGTGGCCCCTTATACCTCTATCCTATTTAGTTGACCTTATGAAAGGTTAAAAGAAATTAGATTTTATTCTTATCTAGTTTTGAATAAATGTTATGGAATCATGGCACTTAGTAAAATGTAAGGAAATCCTTGGCCCAATTAAGACTTGCTAGTGCATCTTCTTAGATAGCAACCTATATTAATTTTGAATCTTATGAAATTATAACCAACCTTATAATTAAATATAATAGATCAATCTCTTAAATAAAATAATTAAGGATAGAGAATACATGATTGTGTGAAAATGAATGTCTATCGAGTAGATATCATGGTTGGACTCAATTTTTTTACAAATTTTAGAAGAATAAATTGAATGATGTTATGTATTTAAGTTAGGGCTCAAATCAAATTTTTGAATGGATAGGTAGTAAGTGATAAAATGGAATTAAAAGACATTGGCATAATTTTTTTGAATGAAATAATTTGATGATTTTTTATTATGAATGTTGCATGTGAACATTTTTATGAGAAATATAATCTTAATTAATAAACAAATGTACAATGATTGTTATATTCAATGTAAAATTGTGAGTAGGTCATAAGAGGGTATATGTCATGGTGAGATCTAATCAAGTTATGTTCAAGTAAGTCATATTATGAGAACACTAATAAACATTACATTCTATTTGTATCCCATGTGGACCATGATGTAAGGTCACTTTGTAGGGTACATAAGAGATAATGGTCATGGCATCTCAAATCCATCATTATTAACCTTGAAATGTGCTATAGAAAATAAATATATGGTATTAATATAAGAGGGGCTACTTTTTCTGATGTGCCTCACTAGTCATTGTAGTATCACATATTTATATTTTAAGTATTTTTATTAATGTGTGATGGAGCATTGGTGTTGCATTAATGAATTTGTCACTTACTCATGTTGCCACCAACTTATCCTAATACTTGACATGTTGTGATAAGATATATGAGCCTGCATTTTTAAGAGATGATGTTTACCTCGAAAATCTATTACAAATAATTATGTGGTTTGAGAACCTTGATTCCCCTACTCCATGTAGGTGGCTTGACATAAGACATATAATATTGTGATGTATAGAAATAATGAGATTGAGGATTATTAGGTTCCTTATTATACTTTTTTCTTATTGAAGACTAATAGTGTTTTAATTATTTTAGTTATCTGGGTCTCTTAAGCTCTCCCTTGAGTTATTTTATGATGCTTTCTAAATTAGGGATTTTGACGAAAGTATACCCAATCTAGTAACAACACAATTAAAACACACATAATATGCAAATGAAAACCACAATGTTAAAGTTCCATTAACTTTTATTAATCTTCTCTAGGATAGTTCTACTTGCATATAAAAATATAAGGAGCTGTAGTGTCCTACAAAAACTACCAGTGATATCGTATCCACTCTTTGTTGGTGTTTTTTCCCGCATAGAGATTGTAGTTCTCTAAGAGGTAGCCAACCCCTATTGTGGATGACTGCAAAAGGCTAGTGGCCAACTAACGAGAGTCAGTTAAAGACTGACCTCTCCTACACTTTTGGCTCTGTAGGACCAAGGTGGGTAAACCTAAATGTGTTCATAAAATGTCTTATAACTGGTAAGAACACTTTGTGTATACAAATTACAATCCCTACACACTCAAGGGGATAGACATTATTCTTGGTATTGGCAGACCGAAAAATAAGGACAAGCACCAAAGAGCAATGAAATTGACCAACTCAAAGCAGGAATTACTTCCCATGGGAAGACAAGGTTTAATATATGGTTATGTTCAGCATTTGGATCACCATGCTTAGAACTATAGTCTTACACCAAAGAGAAAGGTTGTAAACATTATTCAGTGCCTCATCCATTGGGTTACAGAGTCATACAAAGTTTAATTCTGATAATGTGAACTTATCTTCATATAGCCTTACTACCATGAGATATTTCAATATATTAAAACAATACTTCTTCGCGAATCCTGAGTATATACAACCATGAACATGTAGTTTATCTTTTCAAGCATTTGATTAACTCATTAAGTTAAAGCAAGAAAACAAATTACACTTTCAATTAATCATTGAAACTGAAGAGAGAAACCCTTGATAAATCCATTCATAATCCATGGCACACACACAGGAGAGCAAACCATCTTAATTTTTGTAGATTTGTTTCAATATCAATAATTAAAAAGCATAGCATACTAACTTTATACAAATCCCCACTCGGGATGATTTCTTGAACACTGTTCACAACATTTCAACATTAAAACTAACTGTACAGACTCCAAGGTTTCAGACCCAAAATTCTGACCCTACAATGAGCCGTGAAATCTCCTTTATATAACAGGAGAGCAACAAGCATTAGGCTACATTGTCAGTACCAAAATTGAATTTCATCCCAAAGTGAAATTCAAATTCACATTCCTCATCATTCGATAACATCGTGTATGATCAAAGGAATAAAAAAATGGTTACATAATAACCAGTCAGAGAACAAAATTTCGTGCAAAGCACGCACACGTCCACGTCCACACAATGAAACAGCAGGAAAATAAATTTCCAACACACCCACCAGCGATAACCATCAAGAAAACACACAGCCCCGGTACAAGTGACCGCTTCGAGTCCGTGCCTGAGACAGCGACAAAACCACCTTCCCCTTACCAGCCTTGTCAGTACAACCCCTAACAACCGGACCTGGTGCCAATGCAGTTACAGGTTCAACTGCCAGGACCTCCTAATTTACTCCCATGAGCTTTGTTAAGTTGGCTAAGTAACACTGGTAATCCGAATCGGTGTCAGATTCATTACCATCAGAGTCAGATATGACCATAGGGGATGAGCAATGTATTAGCTTCTTTCCAGTATTCCTAATAGTACCCCCGGGCGTCATGGGAGTAATTGGCTCCATCACGAATGACAACCTTCGGGCTCCCAGCCTTGCACTTCTACGTTCAGTCGATTTGTCCATAGAGAAGAACAAAGCCTTACCATACACCGAAGAAAAACCTTCCTGCACAAAAACCAAAAGAAAATGCAATGCTAATTGCACGTAACTTAGTCAACATTTATAGAATGGCTTAGTGTGCAGGATATAATATCCTGAAAGCAATTCAAGCACTTGAACAATTAGTGGCTAAGATAGCCATGAGTGTTTTCAGCAAGATGGCACTGTTCGCATGCTAGAGAAAAATCAGGAGGAGATCCTCTGGAAAATAAAATCCGTGCCATTAATGAAACTAGCAACAACAAGGCAGTATATGCCACACAGACGAATCACACACCCCTCCTTTGAATTTGAACCACTGATTCGGAACACAGCTGGAAAATCGGAGGGTTGAGATCAAGTCAATGAGTATTGACAATCCACTTCAGCGCTTGGGAAAAGACTTCCAATCAAAACCCACAAAAATAGGAGGTCTGAACGATATAGTGGGGCCCACATAGCCCCATTGGCCAAAGAAGAAAGATCACATGTCACCCCCTCGCAGACCTCGCAGTGCCATTAAGAATATTTACTCCGATCGTGCGAGGTGTGCGAGATGTCATAATTAACCCCGTTATTTAAGACCATCGCCAGTGAAGAGACGACCATACATCACCGCCAACACCTTGGGAAAAACCCTACACATCCGTTCATGCCAGATGGCGACATCTTGCAAACCTCGCACCACGTTGGTGACGTCAGCAGGAAAACCTGTGAGGTCGGCGAGAAATGGCCCAGATCAAAACCTGTGATCGGATGGTTAGACAGACCTCAAATGAAACATTTAGGTGGGACCGGCCAGTGAAACCCCCGGCGGAATAAAAACATAAGCCGTCTTGGCAGAAAGACCGACAAGCCAAGTGAAAGGGGCCGGTAAAGACACGATCCAAGAGGGATAAAACCTCACTTAAGTGACCGGTTACCCTCAGTAGTAAGTCACTTTTTAAACATAACAAGAGGGTTTTCAAAATTCGATAATTAAAAACACCATGGGTAACTTTGAAACCCCAAAACCCCAGCTTGCATCACTTTGATATTGAGAGTCCCATCAGTGGCTCCGACTGGGGATGTATGCCCCCTGTGGGCATAGCAATAATTTAGAATCTCTGGTTTCACAGACCTCATTACTGAATTACACAAGCCCTTTAACAGATACATTACCTTGTTTTGTCAACTGGACTTGTGTGTACAAACTTGGTAGCCCCAAGCCACCAAACAAGAGAAAATCAAGGTCTACCCCTATCAAAAACAAAATTCTCCATTTTTGGATGCAAAAACAACTTGCAGCATTCACTATTTGATGTTTCAAAACTCATAGGATGACCAATACCTTTGAGAATACTATGGTGGCTACCTATACTCTGCCCCTATACTGATTTAATCAATGCTTTGCCCCACCATATTAAGAGCAACATATGACCATGATAATACTTCACCTTATCCTGCTCTTGGTCATATTTCATAGGATGTTGGCTTAACTGTACCAGGAAATGGAAACTTTCATAGCTAACATGGTCTGTAACATCATCCATTCTGGTATCATCAGTTTGCACATTGAACTGAAAGTTATCATATAGAACGGTGTGCATGGTATCTTTACTTCCATTACCTAACAAAGATGGTACATAGCTCCAGGAATTTCCCTCCTGGAATTTTATATTCAAGTTTGGTTGCCACCCTATGGAATCTGTCAATTGGGAGTACGCCAGGGAATTACATAAGTTAGTAGTATTGGCCACATCATTCTTCAGGGAATGTACAAACACATTCATCTTCGACCACTCCATATACATCTTTTCTTGTACCTCTTCATTCATTTCTATATGAAAACTCTCAGAGATAGGTTTAAAAGCATCAATTTCACCTTGACCAAAAAAGACAGAACAATACGTACTGGCTTCCTTGTTCTCAGCACAACCTGCTGAATATGTTGATTTATAAGTGAATATTTCAGCACAATCTGAAAACCTTTTACTGACCACATCAATTCTAGAAGGCAACAACACATCCATCTCCACTTCACATAGATGTTCAGGAAAGATCATAATACCAATGTGTTCATCAATATAATGGCTACCTCCAATTTTACTCTTCTGACCACATGCATCATTGTCCTTAGGTTGTACAACATTTGTACAGCTTCCTTGTTCCACTGCTAATATATCTGGGGCACACTCCAAATATATGTCATCTGACAATTGTTCCTTCACATTGAAACAAACATGGGGCTCTTCATTCCCACCCAACTTTGGTAACAATAAAAGCTCAGCTACATTCTCAGTGCTACAATCATTACCCTTAAAATCATAATCACTAGCTTGCAATAGAATCTCAGTGACATGAGAATCACAATTAGGATTAGGAAACACAATAGGTGTCTCATATAATCCTACATCATTTTGCCCCTCAATTTCTTCAATATTCATGCAAAATTTTTGTAATGAATGAGCATTATCTTTATTTTGTGTAGATGCATTCTTGGCCGATTCTTCAATCTCTATCCATTGAATCACTTGAGCCAAATTAGCAAGTTTCAATTCCTCTAGTAAAGAACTCAGTCCTGGTTCATATAATTCACAAAATAAGTCAATGCATTCATAATCATTAGGTCTTTGATCTATAGGAATTTGTATTAAGATTCCCAGAAATCTCAAGAAAAACTCATATGGTGATTCCTTCTCTTGCCTTTTCATATCATACAGTTCTGATACACAAGAAAATTGATCATCATCACTCAAATTGGACTGGGTTTCAACTTGGGTCTCATTATCATCAAACTAAATTGGTGGAATTATAACAGCTCTAGCAAGAATTTTATCATCATCTGTTCTTTGAATAGCCGGCTTTGACATTCTATTAGTACTGGTTAAGCTAGGGTAATCAATACTTGCAACCAGATACCCCTTCATCATTGAACAATGCATTCATAATCATTAGGTCTTTGATCTATAGGAATTTGTATTAAGATTCCCAGAAATCTCAAGAAAAACTCATATGGTGATTCCTTCTCTTGCCTTTTCATATCATACAGTTCTGATACACAAGAAACTTGATCATCATCACTCAAATTGGACTGGGTTTCAACTTGGGTCTCATTATCATCAAACTGCATTGGTGGAATTATAACAGCTCTAGCAAGAATTTTATCATCATCTGTTCTTTGAATAGCCGGCTCTGACATTCTATTAGTACTGGTTAAGCTAGGGTAATCAATACTTGCAACCAGATACCCCTTCATCATTGAATATTTCATATTATTTTCAATTTCCATAGCCAGTTGGTATGCTTGGTGCAGAGTAGTAGGCTCTTTATCTCTTAATAAAAACTCACCCTCATGTCGAAAGCACCAAGATACACTACCAAGCTTTCAGCCTCATTTGGTCTTATTTCTTTAGGGATTTCCCTTAAAGCTCTTGGAAACCCGAGATTAAAATATGAGACTAATTCCTCCTCTTGTATGTGAATTCCCATAAATCCTTTTCTCAATGTGTTGGGATTGATTCTTTCACCAAATTGTTCCATAAAAGCCATCGCCAACTGATTCCATGAATTAACAGAAAAGGCAGGTAGATAGGAAAACCAATCCCTAGCATTACCTTTTAAGGATTGCACAAATAGTTTCATGACAACATCCTCATGACTGATTTCATAATCACCCATTACATCTACAAAATGTTGTAAATGCTTAGAAGCCGATTCTGCAACTTGCCCTGTATATTGAGGCAAATACTTCCTAATTTTCCTAGGAATTGAATTAGGGTAATCACTGATACCACTAAACATAAAAGGCATATACCTTTGAGTTACAAAACTCCCCAAAGGGCTTAATACAATGTTCTCTTTTTGCATATTTATGTTTGACCTTACACATGGAAGACTACTCAAAAGCATATAATTATCAGGCACATCACTTATTATCTCAACCAGGAGTTTATTAATGACTGACAATAGCACTCCTTGCTTTCCAAGATTTTATGCAATACAAACATGTTTCATAAATCCTATTACATGTTGCACTACTAGAAGTATGGTAAAACCAATCAGTGTTCCCCCTTTTTTTGCTCGACATCTAGTTGGGAACCATTTTTACCCTTAATTACAAACACCCATTATCATTAGAAATAGTGAACTATTTAGTTTTGATGAAATACCTGGTAGTTGCTTGCAGCATGTATCAATCTCTTTTTCAAACTATAGATAGCACAAATCTGGGACTATTCCTTCATTTATTCACTGGTTCTTCAGACAGAGTCGCCACCTCATCAACAAAGGGTAGTATTTAAAAGAACTCAGGCATTCTATTCTCTAAGTTCTGCTAGATTATGGGTTTCACTACCCATTACAGAGTCGCACCATACTACCAGTAATATCTTTCACAATCATAAACCATTACCATGGAAGTATAACACTTATCTTCACTTCGAACAACAAGTTCTGGATAAGCACCTCCAACCCCTATGGTTCCTCTATCTTCCTTTTATCTCTTTTTTTTTTAAATTTCTCAGAAGTTCTCCCCAATAAAATCATCCTTCAATGAATAACTCTAGAAATATTGAATCCTTTGCTTACAGGAAACCATATACCACAAGATTATCATGATTAGTTTGGACTACCTCCGTCTGCTAGGGTTGAAAACATTCACTATGTAAATTCATAACAACATATCATTTAATATGACTTTATAACCATTTGCAACTGGTGATCCAAAAATTTTCCCTAGTAGGAGAAATAATTCACAAATTTTTGATGTCTGGTTACATAAATAATTCAACATTTAACATAACTCTATACCAGCACCATCTGCAACCAAAACTGCTGAGTTTGTCCCTAGTAGAGTCGCCATTCTGTTGGTGTTTTTTCCCACATAGAGATTGCAGTTCTCTAAGAGGTAGCCAACCCCTATTGTGGATGACTGCAAAAGGCTAGTGGCCAACTAACGAGAGTTAGTTAAAGACTGACCTCTCCTACACTTTTGGCTCTGTAGGACCAAGGTGGGTAAACCTAAATGTGTTCATAAAATGTCTTATAACTGGTAAGAACACTTTGTGTATACAAATTACAATCCCTACACACTCAAGGGGATAGACATTATTCTTGGTATTGGCAGACCGAAAAATAAGGACAAGCACCAAAGAGCAATGAAATTGACCAACTCAAAGCAGGAATTACTTCCCATGGGAAGACAAGGTTTAATATATGGTTATGTTCAGCATTTGGATCACCATGCTTAGAACTATAGTCTTACACCAAAGAGAAAGGTTGTAAACATTATTCAGTGCCTCATCCATTGGGTTACAGAGTCATACAAAGTTTAATTTTGATAATGTGAACTTATCTTCATATAGCCTTACTACCATGAGATATTTCAATATATTAAAACAATACTTCTTCGCGAATCCTGAGTATATACAACCATGAACATGTAGTTTATCTTTTCAAGCATTTGATTAACTCATTAAGTTAAAGCAAGAAAACAAATTACACTTTCAATTAATCATTGAAACTGAAGAGAGAAACCCTTGATAAATCCATTCATAATCCATGGCACACACACAGGAGAGCAAACCATCTTAATTTTTGTAGATTTGTTTCAATATCAATAATTAAAAAGCATAGCATACTAACTTTATACAAATCCCCACCCAGGATGATTTCCTGAACATTGTTCACAACATTTCAACATTAAAACTAACTGTACAAACTCCAAGGTTTCAGACCCAAAATTCTGACCCTACAATGAGCCGTGAAATCTCCTTTATATAACAGGAGAGCAACAAGCATTAGGCTACATTGTCAGTACCAAAATTGAATTTCATCCCAAAGTGAAATTCAAATTCACATTCCTCATCGTTCGATAACATCGTGTATGATCAAAGGAATCAAAAAACGGTTACATAATAACCAGTTGGAGAACAAAATTTCGTGCAAAGCACATGCACGTCCACATCCACATGATGAAACAACAGGAAAATAAACATCCAACACACCCACCACTGGTAACCATCAAGAAAACACACAGCCCCAGTACAAGCGATTGCTTCATGTCCGCGCCTGAGACAACAACGAAACCACCTTCCCCTTACCAGCCTTGTCAGCACAACCCCTAACAACCGGACCTGGTGCTAATGGAGTTACAGGTTCAACTGCCAGGACCTCCTCATTTACTCCCATGAGCTCTGTTAAGGTGGCCAAGTAACACCGGTAATCCAAATCGGTGTCAGATTCATTACCATCAAAGTTAGATATGACCACAGGGGATGAGCAACATATTAGATTCTTTCCAGTATTCCTAGTAGTACCCCCGGGCGCCATGGGAGTAATTGGCTCCATCATGATCGACAACCTTCGGGCTCCCAGCCTCGCACTCCTGCGTTCAGTCGATTTGTCCATAGAGAAGAACAAAGCCTTACCATACACCGGAGAAAAACCTTCCTGCACAAAAAACAAAAGAAAATGCAATGCTAATTGCACGTAACTTAGTCAACATTTATAGAATGGCTCAGTGTGCAGGATATAATTGCCTGAAAGCAATTCAAGCACTTGAACAATTAGTGGCTAAGACATCCATGATTGTTTTCAGCAGGATGGCACTGTTTGCACGCCGGAGAAAAATCAGGAGGAGATCCTCTGGAAAATAAAATCCGTGCCATTAATGAAACTAGCAACAACAAGGCAGTATATGCCACACAGACGAATCGCACACCCCTCCTTTGAATTTGAACCACTGACTCGGAACACATCTGGCGAATCGGAGGGTTGAGATCAAGTCAATGAGTATTGACAATCCACTTCAGCGCCTGGGAAAAGACTTCTAATCAAAAGCCATGAAAATAGGAGGTCTGAACCATATAGTGGGTCCCACATAGCCCCATTGGCCAAAGAAGAAAGACCACATGTCACCCCCTCATAGACCTCGTAGTGCCATTAAGAATATTTATTTTGATCGTGCGAGGTGTGCAAGAGGTCATAATTAACCCTGTTATTTAAGACCATCGCCAGTGAAGAGACGACCATATGTCACCGCCAACACCTTGGGAAAAACCCACACATCTGTTCATGCCAGATGGCGACATCTCGCAAACCTCGCACCACATTGGTGACGCCAACAGGAAAACTTGTGAGGTCGGCGAGAAATGACCCAGATGAAAACCTACGATCGGACGGTTAGCCAGACCTCAGATGAAACATTTAGGTGGGACAGGCCCGTGAAACCCTCGGTGGTATAAAAACATAAGCCTTCTTGGCAGAAAGACCAGAAAACCAGGTGAAAGGGGCCGGTAAAGACATGACCTAAGAGGGATAAAACCTCATTTAAGTGACTGGTTACCCTAGGTAGTAAGTCATTGTTGAAACATAACAAGAGGGTTTTCAAAATTCGATAATTAAAAACACCATGGGTAACTTTGAAACCCCAAAACCCCAACTCGCATCACTTTGAAAATTGAGAGTCCCATCACTCTCTACAAGGCTTCTCAGCACAGTCATCATCTTCTCCTTTCCCTCTACTCCCACATAGAGGTTCAGTCCTTTCAATGAAGGTTACTCTTCCCTATATTCTTCCTTCGATATATTTCCCAAAGAATACCCACTAATAGAGTTCTTCATAATTTTTTTAAAAACATGATGTGCCATGCAAGAATAAGGATCTAATCATGTATCCCAAATTTGTAACTATGATGGTCCAAATTGACTTAAGAACCATACAAGTGAGTCAGATTCTAGACCACACACATGTTGCACCTTTGTTAAGAGAAACCCACTAAGTCACGCTTTCTCTTATGGAAAAATTCAATCAAGCAAGGGTGGGACTGAGAGGTTGTTCACTCCTTCACATAGAATTAAAATTTCATAGATGAACATGAAATTAGTATGGTCTAATATTTTTCATGATGGAGTTGAATGTGATGTTGATGGATGGTTTGATTGTTGTAGTTATTGATTTAAAATATTTATATTATCAATTATTGTAATAAGTTGTGGCTTGTGTTTCCCATTTCATGAATGATGTTTAATTATAATTTAATTTCATGTGAGAGTGTGATTTATGAACTGAAATTATATCTAAAATATTCTTGTTATGTTTTATCTTTTCCTACTTTTATCTATTTCTTGCGAGATCTTATTTTTCTCGTAGACTTATTATTTAATGGGAGTTTCTTGAATGGGTAGATTCTCCCATATTTCACTTAATATGGATTCAATCTAATCTTTTCTTACTCTAGGACACATCAAGTGTGAAATCCAAGTGAGGAGGAGAGAATATGAGAGTGAGAGGAAGACTTGTCTCTATTCATCAAAATTTTGTAGATTTCCTCGTGGAATATACAAGGATTCCATTTCTCTTTTTTCATTTTAGTTTTTTATATTTTTATGTCGAAGAAGCTAAATGCATGTAGAAAAAACTTTTCTATCATTTTTAATCATTTCTTAAAAATAAAATATTATGTTTGTGATTTCTAAAATAAATTAGATGATCTAATAAAATTTTAATTATTTTGATATTTGTGAGAGTATTGGTATCTCTAATTTTTTCTAGTTTTGATTTGAAAATAAAAGATTTGATCACGTACCTTGTGTTGATATTAAATTTTTAATCTCTTTGGGTACCTTATGTTGGAACCAATGGTTTTTGTAAGAAACTTAATAAATTTAATCTACTCTATCTAAGAAAAATAAATTTAATCTATTTAAAGAAAATAAAGATTCCTATTTTTATCAAGAATTGGCAACACAAAGTTTCTATTCTACGAATTTTTTTAATTTTTAAATCTATAATCTAAACTAAAAATTTTGAAAATGAGAAAAATCTACTATAACTAGAAGCTTGACAGAAATATAGGTACCACCTTATTGGATTTTATCCTCAAATAGTATAGCTTCTTTTGTATCTTCCTATGTTGCAATTAGGACCTCTAAATGGTAATTAGGATAAGGAAGCTCTAAATCTATGAATTAGAGATCACTTGAAACTATAGGAATCTTTAAAGCTTCTAAAAGGGGAAAAGGCTCACAGAGTTGTATAATAGAATATGGATGTTGTATGTGGAGGTTGTAATGCAAAATAGACTGATTCTCTATAGGTGAATCAATATACTTGAGTGTTGTAGTCAAGGAAATAGGGAATGAGAGTTATTAGAAAGAACTTGGTAAAAATAAAAAAATAATCAACCTCTTAGATGTCAAAGGAAATAGGATTATTCATAGGCTAGAAGCTTCTCGATCATACGAGAAGTAATTGGGAGAAAACTAGAGAGCTAATAGATAGAAGACTAAAGAGTTGATGAATAATCAAGAGAAGAGGAGAATCCATTAGGGGGAGTGAAGGCTCAATTAGGATAGGAAAAACTCTCAATCATGAGAAAAAAAGATTGAGAAATGGCTAAAATTAAAGTAATTACACATCCCCAAAATATTATAGGGTCGCCCCTTTTAAGGGTTAGGTCCCCACTTTTTCTAAGGCTAGTCACTTGGGTGACCCTATGGTCACTTAGGTGACCCTATAAATAAAGTTCGAAAAAACATATTTGGAGGTACCTAAGTACTAAGAACCTAGTCTAGGGGCTAAACAAGATGGATAAGGGGATGCAAAAGATTAGGAAACTATCATCAAGTTAAGAATAATTTAGAGATGTTTACATATTTTACACTTTTTGGGTCATGAGTTGGACTACCAGATTATCATCAAACAACCATGGTATCTCATACACTTTTGTACACTTACAATAATCACCCACCAAGACCAAGGAATTAATCAAAACAATAAAGAAAATAATCCATGTAGACAAGGAATGCACTCAAGCTTTATTACAATAAGGAGAAGATAAAATCACCTAGGAAATGACCAGATGCATGGGGGAAAGCTAAATAAAATAGGTGTTAGAGGGAAAACATGAACCAACATATAATAAAAACACCTAGATCTGAGCTTACAAAACATGTGGTCACAAGATGAACCCATTGTAATAGATAAAATAATCTACTAGGGAAAAGTCAAATCAATGCTAGTCTATCTATATAATGAATGGAAAGATCCCCAAAAATTGAATTCATCCATGCAAGCAATAAAATTAATAAAGAAGGCGAGAAATCACAATTTTCCCAAAGTAGAAGGAAAATAAATCTCAACCTTACTCAGAAACCAAATGTAAGTAAATCACAAGAAAATTAGAGAGGTAATTTATGATATAATGACTATATTGATTTAGAAATAATGGTAGAATCAATTAAATAGAATTCACTACTACATAGATTAGAAAAAGAAAAAAAAAACTTTTTCATAGAATTAACAACCAGTGTTTTGAAAGAGATTAGATATATCATTTAGATTTGATTATACTAAAGAAATAATAAAAATAATTTTATCTCATTAGCATAAACAACTCACCACACCAGCATTTGAAGTAGGTCCTATATTCATCATCATTTAAACTACAACCTCAAAGAAGAAAAAATCATCACAAAACATTATACTTTAAAACACATATTCCTTAAGTAGCAATAATACATATGACCTATAGTGAAATAAAGAGTCCCTATTACACTTTTTGTACTAATCTATAAAAATAATAAACCATCTTGTGGCAAGTTGATTTAATCCCACCAAAATTTGTACACATCCTATAACATAGCTACGAGTCTAAGAGGCTAATAGAAACTAGAAACCTTCCTATAGAAACTCTCTGAGAAGAAATTTGACAAAAGATACCAAGAAACAAACACACCAAAACAAAAGAAAACATAAAAATTGAACATCTTATTATTTTTGGTGACATAGGTGTTGGAAACTTGTGTTGTTATTGATGTTAATAGATTCGTTGTTACATTGATTCCAACCTTGTATGGAGATTGTTGTAATTGAAATAGTGCTTGTATGGTTGCATGATTGTGATAAGGAAGTTTTTGTAGTGATGAGAAGATGTTGTAGATGCTATGGCTATGTTGAGAAAGAGTTTATGGTGCTTGGTTTCCAAGTGATTTTGAGAAAATTTGGATAAAGAATGAACAGTGTGACAAACATGTGTTTTGTATTTTGCTCCACATTTCTTCACTCTTGAAGATATGCTTCTGCGGTTTGGATATGGCAATTAGAGGTGTTTAGAGGTTCTACATCCAAAGTTTCAGGTTCTGGATTGTATGACAAAAGTTAAATTGTTCACCAATGTGTGGATTATGAAGCATGCTATTTAGGAGAAATGTAGATGCTCTGCGTTTCTTCCCAGTAAGGTTTATTGTATTGCAGATTTGGAAACATGCTTATATTGTTTGTAACTTCCTTCCCTAGAGGTTTTAGGTTTTGAGGTGTTCCATAAGGTTGATTAGTAAGATGTGTTCTATGACAATGTGCCTAGTTGCATAGAATGACAGTGTTCTTAGCTTCAAATGGTTGAGGTAGAGTTGTAGAATATTCTGATGATGTTGTGTGGATGCTGTGAAATTTTTCTATGTGGTCCACTTGACCTGGAGAAGTGTGTATGAGGTCGCTTGTAGTGTTAGTTCAGGTTTGGATGACCTGGCGTGTTAGCGCTATTGATGGAGGTACCTCGTGGATTGTGGATGTGCTGAGTAGCATGGTGATGAAGATTTGGGTTCTAGTTAACCCTTGGAGTGGTTTTCCTTCACTTATTTCCATCGTAGAAGTGTTTTGTGTTGACCTATCTTGGTGATGCATGTTTGAGGTGCATACATTTCATAGGGCCGATCTAAGGTTTGAGGGGTTGTGCAATATTGAGTTTATAGGAGTAATTATAGGTCATACCGACCTATTTTAATGTTGTATATATTTTGATTATGAAGTGTTGATTTGACAAGTTGAGGTGTTATATATTTCATCTAATTAGGTCGACTTAATTGATGAATGAATGTTTTGGATTATATATACAAGGTTAAGTGTGTGAGGTGTTTTGTGTGGTGTGTTGTGTGATCTGATATAGAGATTTGAGTGTGAGATTACATTCCTATGAATCCAAATGCAGTGAGTAGAAGATGTCTACATTTTCAGTGTACCCAAAGTTATTGAAGGTAGTGAGTTGAAGGTTGCAGATGGTGTAGAGTTGTGGTGGATCTTCCTATTGCTTTGCGATAGAGTTCTCTTTGTAACAATCTTCTTCTTTCTTCTTTATAATCCAATAATGAGCCATTGGTAGTGAGCCCTTCTTTATTTTGGGTAGTGATTCCTTTGACAATGAGCCTATTGTATTCAATAGTGCAATTCATTTATATAGTGAGATAATCCTCATTGTGGTTTTTCCCTTCTTGGGTTTTCCACATAAATCTGGTGTTCTTATGTGTTTGATGTGTTTGCATTGTTGTTTCATATGTTTACATTCTGCTAATGCATGATAAGGTTTTAATGGTTGATACAGGTTTAAAAAGGTATTAAGGGTTTGAATGTTTTTAAGTATACAATTGATTCACCCCCTGATGGAACCCCCCAAAATTTCTTTGTGTTCCATCTCAAAATTTTGTAAAATCTAGTTAATCCCATGTCTCTCGGCTTAAGGTTTTGATCCACTATCATGCCTTAGGGTTTTTGTTGCTAAAACCTTCCTAAAAAATCCTTAAATTTGATGCCCTTTGCAATGTTATATTTTGTTTTTGACCTGCCATGTTCTATTCTCGATCATGTCAAAAACAACATGAGCCATTGAACCCATGAAGTTACCGACCCCTCATGCCCAAGTATGAGAAATATTTCATTTTTAAGGGTTGATTTATTGTCCTTGTTTGGCCTTTACATCCTTTGAATAAAATGGTTTTTATGTCCTTTGAGGCCTTATCTTACATTATCCTAGGCATCCCCCTTTTTATAACTTGTGAGCACGTGCATAATGGATTCACTTATGACTTTGCTCATTTTCTTCTCCATCGCTCATCCCAGCTTGTCCTTTGGTTTTTGGCCATCAATCTGTGATGTGTGATGAACGATTTTCCTTCGCATCTCTCATCTACCTTGGTTGCTAAAGTCATGATGCACGATGAGGTCCTATGTTCAACTGTGCCATGACTGCTATAAGTACCATCAAGGGTGATTATTTTTCAACCTTTTGATCTTATCATATGGGCATGTGGCTGGATCCTGACCGGTTGCTTAATGTTCTCCACTGCTGATGTGTTGTGACCATTGCAAAGTAAATCAACGATGGGCGATAATGCTACTATGCCTTGCACCCATCGCGGTTTCATGTGGGTTTCCAAAGTATGTATTGGTGACAGGTGATGGGATATCCAATGGAATATTCTCCTCATCTTCGGCTCCTAGCGCATCAAAAATTCACTTGAGGGGGTGAGAATTTAAGTAGTGACATGTGATGGTCATTAGATAAATGTTGATTAATGTGTGGATGACTACGTGGAAACTTTATAAGATGTCATCACTATTTCCAAGTACGGATGGGCAAGTGGCAATGCTTGAGGAGCATCATTGATTATATTTTAAATCAAAATTGATCCATGAACGAGATTCAAAGTTGAGCGGTTGGTTGTCAGATCACTCACACGAGCCTTCTTTGAACATTAATGGCTACACACTTCAGTTGCTCTACTTAATAAGGATTACTTGTTTTTTATTTCACCATTTGTAGCCATCGAGAGTTGAGGAATTGCTTTGGAGCCAAAGAAGAAGCGTGTTGGTTTTAGGCAAGTAATTATAGAAGTATTGAGGTAGTTTTCTCAGATAAGTGGGTGGTCATACCTGTTGTGTTTCAATTATGTACTAGTTGGCTAGTGAGTTCTGAATTCCTGGGGTTGGTGAGGGTATAATTGCCTATGATTTCCACTTTGATTGATAGAAATTGTGTGGGTATGAGGGTTTTATTATGTAGAATCAATTTAGGAACAAACAGGTGAAAGTGTTCCTGCAATTAAGGGTCTCTTGACTCTAGTTCTATTCTTTGTGAGAATGAGTAAGCCTAGTGAGCCTGACCAACCAATCAGGAGATCTAGGAGGATTAGTATGCTTGAACTTCAAGATGATGCACCTGAAATCGAACAAGGCACACTAGGAGCTTGTGCAGAGCCAAAGGAGAAAGGGAGAGCTCATGAGAAGTTTGTGAAGGGTTGTGTCAAGAGCACTTACAACCTGAGGAGTAGGGTTGTTGTCCATGACTATGGTGAGTCTGGTGGGAAATTAGCGAAGTCTTGTGGGAAGAGGAAGAACAAGTACTACAAGGCTTATGATTCTTATATGGAGAGACATAACTCTATCATGGAGGATGCGGTTGGTCCTTTGAGCGATGAAGTAGATACTGACTCGAACTACGCCCAATACCTTGTCACACTGGCATGTCGAGAGGATTCTGATGATGGAGGGGTAGTAGCTTCTCCAATTTTAGCAAGGACATGAAGGGGATATGCACACTTTGATTATGAGGAATTAGAGTAGCACCCCGGTTCTGTGTTTTTATTTTTGATGATTGAAATGAAGGAGAGGTGTTGGACACCACTGCAATGACGAGGGTTTCCTTTTGGAAGGCCGACTTGTCTCCTTTAGCAAACGTATAAGTTTTTGTCTTGGGTGCTGATTTGGAAAAATTCTCTGGTTGACGTGGATGAGAGATTTTGGTGTTGTTGCAATAAAAAATATGCCTTTTGGGAGGCTAGCTTATCCTCTTCAACCGACGTGGGTTTTATCATCTGTGTTTTCCCTCAATCTTAGAATGTAAATATAACCATCTAGAAATATGTGGAATTGAAATGAAATTGAATATCAAATGTAAATGTAACTAAAACTATAATTCAACCTGTAGCTTTTTTGCTCTCATATCTCCATAAATAGGAAGCTTAGGGTTGGTTATGAAGGTTCGAGTTTTGGGGTCTCGGGTGGTCTAGGTCAGAAAACTAAGCTCATGTAAGAGCAATTTGTAAATTCATGCACAAATGAATAGGATAGTATGAAGTCTAGGGTATAAGATAATTTGTAACAAGATTAATTAGTTTTATAGTAGCATCACTATATGAATGAAAATGCAAGTTTAGAAACAGAGTCTCTCCTATGTATTTTATCTTCCAAAATATAAATGAAATGATTAAGGATCTTTTTGTTTATTGTCAATCATTTTGGTTGAATGAGTGATTTTATTTCCGATTTGGTTTAATTAATGGATTAAATGCTTAAATAAGACCATTGGTTTGTGAGGTGACATTCTAGGATTGCTAAGTAGTTTTGTTTTCGACACAATGAGTTGAGTATTGTAATGAAATAGGTCAATAGTTTGCAAATTTAAATGCTAATGTACTATAGATTGTTACAAATGCGACTTCGCTACCCAATGAAAAAGCACTGGTCTATTTATTTGGATATCTTGAGTGAAAATGAGTCAGTCCCGCACCTAACCAAGAGCACAAAATAAGAATGAAAATCATTTGAACACCTTCAATTAAAATGTATCATTATGAAGTATCACTCATTCCTAGCTATATGTAGCAATTTTCTTAAGGATCCACCAAATTCTTGAGGGATGTTGTCTATTGGCATTTGATAGGAATATATCTATTTTTTCAAATGTTCATAATAAAATGATAGAAGAATATCATATGAACATTATAAGGATCACCCTCCTGGGTTTTATAGAGCCCAAAGAGTAGAAGTAAGGGCCTAATAATCCTTACTTGTGCGTATCATTGGATTGTGGCAAATTCATAGGCATATGGTGAGATCAAGTTTGGTTCTAAAAAAATAACCAACACCCCCTCTCAGTTGTCCTATGCATCTAAAAATTGGTATCAAAGCAAGGTTCCTTGGAAGAAGATTAATCACTTAAGGTAGATCCAGATGGCACACATGAAGGAGGCTCCCTTATTTAATGGATGAATTTGTGTTTTGGAAAATCAGAATGGAAGGTTTCCTTGTTTCCCTAGGGTTTGGAGTTTGGAAGTCAATTGAAGATGGATATAGCATGCATTCTAATGGTTTGACAACTAATGATGAGATCAAGGCTTATGAGAATAATGGAAAAGAAAGGAATGCTCTTTTGAGTGGTCTTTCTGATTCAGAACTTATGAAGGTGATGAGCTATGAATCTACTAAAGGAATCTATAAGAAGTTGGAGAGTATCTATGAAGGTGATGACAAGGATAACCAAGAAAAGATGCATAATTTTAAGACTAAGTTTGAAACCCTAAAGATGTTAGAGGATGAAGATATTACAAGATACATGCATATAGTGGATGAAGTTGTTAATTCCATTAATGGCCTTGGTGGAAAGTTGGAGCACAATGAGATGATAAATAAGGTACTGAGAACTCTTCCTAAATCTTATAGTTCTAAAGTGTTTGCTATTGAAGAGGCTCATAATTTAGATCATTATTTGATGAGTTATTTGGTGCTTTAACTACTTTTGAATAAAGAGAGTTTGTTCAAAATGATTCAAGAAAAGAGTCTGGTTTTAAAGCTAGCAATACAAATAAGAATGATGAATCCGAACTAGACGATCTTGATGAACTAGAAGCAAATTTTGTAAGAAGATTGAAAAAGGGAATTGGAAAATATAGAGGTAATTTATCTTTCAAATAATTTAACTATGGAAAGATAGGTCATTATTCTTCAAGATGTCCAACCAAAGTTTCAAAGATAATAAAGGTAAATTTGTCAAGAGAAGTTATTATGTTAAAGAAGATGCTAGTATATTTGATGATGAATCTGACTACTTGAATGATGAAAATGATGAATGCTTTTTCATGGCCCTGAATGTTGGAACTAATTCTATTGACTTTGAAAGATGTATGAAGAAAATTGTCTCAAAAATAGGTCACAACATTAAAGGAACTATGGTGACTGATTTTCATACTAGAGAGGAGAAAAATCACTAGATAATTGATAGAAGATGCTCAAATCATATGAAAGATGATAAGAGTAAGTTTGTTAAACTTGAGAAGTTTGAAGGTGGTCTTGTTTAGTTTGGTGATGATACATCTGCTAAGATATGTGGAAAAGGTTCAATTAGTTTTTATGGAAAGAATAAGATAGATGTTGTTCTTTATGTCAAGGGTCTCCAACATAATCTTCTAAGTGTAGGAAAAATGTGTAGCAAAGGATATAACCTTTTATTTTAGGATGGTGGTTGTGAAACCAAAAATGGAAGCTCTGAAACTCTGGTTGTTGTAGGAACAAGGACGTATGGGAATGTTTATCAACTCAAAGGTGCTAATGGTAAGTGCTTTATGACTCAAATCAATGAAAGTTAGCTATGGCATAGAAGATTGTGTCACATCAATTTTTATATTCTAGTGAGGATCAGTTCTACTCAAGTTGTAAGAGATCTTCCAAGAATTAAAAAGCCTATCAATATAGTTTGTAAGGAATGTCAGGTTGGGAAGCAAACAAGAAAGAGGTTAAAAACCAAAAAATACTCTACTACAGGACCTTTGGAGTTGGTGCATACATATATATGTGGATCTACAAGAACAAGAATATTTCAAGGTGGCAGGTATTTCATGTTATTAATTGATGATTACTCTAGAATGACTTGGGGTAACATTTCTGAAAGAAAAATCAGAATCTCTAGATAAGTTCAAAACATTTAAAGGTATGGTTGAGAATGAAATGGATATGAAAATAAAATGTTTGAGATCTGATAGAGGTGGAGAGTTCACCTCCAATGAGTTTAACAAGTTTTGTGAAGATCATAGAATAAACAGGCATTTGCTAGCTCCTAGAACTCCTCAATAGAATGGAGTTGTGGAAAAAAAAATAAGACAATTCAAGAAGTAGCAAGGACAATGATGAGAGAAGAAAATCTACCAAATATCCATTGGAGAGAAGCTATTCACATTGCAATACATACTGAATAGAGTACAAGCAAGATTAAACAGTTCAAATACTCCCTATGAACTATGGTATGGAAGAACTCCTAGTGCCAGATATTTCAGAATGTTTGGAAGTAAATTTTATATTGGGAGAGACAAAAAAAAACTTAGGAAAGTTCGATGCAAGGTTAGATGAAGGAATATTCCTTGGATATTCTACAAGAAGAAAGGATTACCGGTGCTACAACAATAGGTTGAAGTAAATTGTTGAGAGTGCAAGCATCAAAGTAGATGCATAACCACATAAAAGCTCAGTATTGATAGAGGGATATGAATCTAATTAGTCCTCTTGCAAAGAAGAAGAAAAGGAAAAGGAGATATAGGTTGAAGAGGAAGAAGCTCTAGAAAGGATTCCTAAGAATTATAAATATGTGTAGAAGAATCATTCTGAAGAGTAGATCATTGGTGACAAAAGAAGAGGTGTGATTATAAGAAGAAAATCAATTTTAACAGAGGAATAGGTAAATTTATGTCTACTTTCCAAAGTAGAACCTAAGACAGTAATTGGATCAAAGCTATGAAGGAATAATTGATGTAGATTGAGAAGAATCAGACTTGGGAACTTGTACCAAGACCAACAAACAAGAATGTGATGGGAACTAAATGGGTATTCTGAAACAAACTGAATGAGGATGCAGAAGTTGTTAGAAATAAGGAAAGGCTTGTGTGTAAAAGCTACTCACAAGTGGAAGGAATAGATTTTGAGGAGAAATTTTCTTTGGTGGCAAGAATTAAGGCTATTAGGATGTTTTTGGTCTTTGCAACACATTAGGACTTTAAGGTTTATTAGATGGATGTGAAGTTTGTATTTTTGAATGGTGAATTCAAAGAAGAGGTATACATTGAACAACCGAAAGGCTTTCAGTTATCAGAAGACTCTAATATGGTCTACAGATTGAAAAAGGCATAGTATGGACTAAAGAAAGCTCCTAGAGCTTGGTATGCAAGATTGGATATATACTTGTTGCATAAGAGATTCAATAAAGGTACTGTAGATAGAAATATTTATTTTAAAGTTGAGGAAGATAAAATCCTAATTATGGTTGTATATGTTGATGACATCATCTTTTGAGGTAATGAAGGTATGTGCTAGAAGTTTACAGAGGAAATGCAGAATGAATTTGAGATGTCAATGTTTGGTTAGATGAATTTCTTCCTTGGGCTACAAATCAATCAGATAGAAAAAGGAATATTCATTTCACAATCAAAATATGTCAAGGAAATGCTGAAGAAGTTTGGAATGGAAGAATATAAATTGGTATGTACTCCTATGGTTACTAGTTACAAACTAAAGAAGAATGATGAATCTCCTAAGGATGATTACACAAAGTATAGATCAATGATTGATGAAATACTACACCTAACTATTACTAGACTAGATATCATGCATGCAATTTTTCCTATGGCTAGATTTGAAGAAGATCCCAGAGAGTCACATCTGGGATTAGTAAAGAGGATATTCAGATATTCAAAGGGCACTCTAGAATATGGTTTGTGGTATCCAAATGATACTGATTTCTCTCTAAGTGCCTATACAGATATAGATTGGGCATGTTGTGTGGATGAAAAAATAAGTACAAGTGTGTTGAAAGTATGGATTTATTGTCATTGATGTTAATAGGAAGTCTACTAACTAGTGTTGTCATTGATGTCAACTATGTGTTGAGGAAGCTTGTTGCATATGGAGGATTTTGAGAAAAATATGAAAAAGAGGAAAACAAGTTGCAGGTTGTTCATGTATAGTTGAGATCTTGAGGAAGTGTTGTGAGAACATGGAGCTATATTTTTTGTTCTTGTGTTTGAAGTTGAGTTGGATTGAAGTGATGAGCTGAGGTGATGTCTCTGGTACATGGTTTCCAAGTGCTTTTAAGAAAAAAATGATAAATAGAGTAAACTGTGTTGTGCAAGTGTTTAGAATATGCTTCGGTATTGTACTCCACATTTATTCCATGTTGATGCTATGCCTAGATGAATCTTATAGGTTATTCAAGATTTTCAAAGATTTCTATATTCAAAATTTGGGTTTCTAGATCTTTGTACAGTGCGAGATATTTGCAATAGTGTGTGAACTAATCTTTCAGTGATGTTTTCTGTGGTCTGTGAGAAATATGTTTGCTCCACGTTTCTCCACTATTAGTTTTTTAGGTTTTTTGGATTTGGGAATTTTCTTATGATTCTTATATATTTTTGTATTCAATATTTTACTTGATTTGGTGCAGTAAAGAGTGAGTTTCATTTGCTAGTATGCAAATAAGGGTTACTAGTTGTTCTGAGTTGAAGTACTTGTATGATGCAATCTTGGCTGAAGTGTTGGATGAATCTCAAGTAGTTCATAGATTATTCTAGATTGTGTTCAAGTGAATTATGTTGTCTGGAAGTTTTGGGTTGATTTGAGGAAGCATGTACTTAAAATTTTATGGTGTTTAGCATGGGTGTTGGCTGACCTTGTGTTTGACACTACATGCAAGCTCATGAAAGCGTGTTGAGATGTGTTGGGATATATTTGGGTCCTAATTAAGGATCTATGTAGGTCACCTTCATTCCTATCCACCACAAGAATGTTTTGGTGCTGATCTATTTTGAATTTGTATGTATAACGACTAGTTGTTGATATTGGAGAAGGTTTTTGAGGTTAAGGTTGATATAAATAAGTATGGTGTTGTGAGTTGAGGTATGAAGTAATTATGAAGTAAGATAGATACAATATTGATGCAAGTTATGTGTGATACAAATTTGAGTAGAGAAGTGCAAATTTCAATGTTAGGGTTCCTGAAGGCAGTGAGCTAAAGGCATCTGAAATCTTTCATGCAAGACTATGAAAGTGTGTGAGCAATTGTGGTGGATTCCTTGTTGCATTGAGAAATATTATCTGTGAAACATTTATTTTATATCTTTTGGTATTCTTTTTGTGGCAGTGACTGATGGCTATGAGCCTTTTTGGACACTGTGTCCTATTCTGGTAGTGAGCCCTTGTACCAGTTTTTCAATTACTTATTTTATGAGCTAATCCTCACCTCGGTTTTTTCCTCATTGGTTTTTCCATGTAAATCTGATGTTCTCTTGTGTGTGGTGTTATTATTTCAGTTTTTGTTATCAACATTTCATGTTTGATCATATTAATAGAATAAGGGTTTAATGAATGCATGTGGATCTGATTATTGTAGAGGGTTTTGAAGGTTTAATTTTCTACAATCGATTCACCTCCCCTCTCAGTTGTCTTGTTCATTTTAATAATTGGTATTAGAGCAAGGTTCCTTGGAGAAGAGCCTAACTGCTTGAGTTAGATCCAGGATGGCAGACAATGTTGCTTTGGAATGCCCTAGATTTGATGACACATATTATGCATTGTGGAAAACAAATATGGAAGAATATCTAGCAACTCAGGGATATGAGATTGAAAAGGATTATACGATAGTATATGCTCCACCTACAAATGGTCCAAGTATAAGTGCAAAGATTAGGCACATGAGATCAATGCTAAGGCAAGATTTATTATTGTGAATAGTCTTTCAAATACTGAATTAGTAAAAGTTATGAGTTTAAATATTAATAAAGAGGTTTGGGATAAGCTAGATAGAATTTATGAAGGAGATCCGAATGTCAAACAAGAAAAGTTGTAGAACTTAAAGGCACAGTTTGAAATGATGCAAATGTTTGAGGATGAAACAATTAAATGCTACATACAGAGAGTTGATGAGTTGGTAAGTGCTATGAGAGGCCTTGGTGCAATAGTTAAGGAGTCTAAAGTAGTAAAGAAAGTTATCAGATCAATTCTTGATTGTTACAGTGAAAAGGTATTTGCTATTGAGGAAACTATAGATTTTGACAATTATTCCAAAGATCAGTTGGTTGGTACACTAACTACATTTGAAATGAGAAAAATTGGTTTGAAGAATGGTACAAAGGTAGAGATTGCTTTCAAGGCTGGTAAATTAGTGAAGGTTGAAGATTCAAATGGAGAAGATCTTGATGATGTGGAAGCTAATTTTGTGAAAAATATGAAAAAGGGCCCTGATAAGTACAAAGGTAAATTACCTTTTAAATGTTTTAGTTGTGCTGATATAGGTTATTATGCTTCAAGATGTCCAAAAAGAGCTATAAAAAAATAAGAATAAGGAAAACAAAGGAAAGATGATTAAAAGAGCTTACTATGTTAGAGAAGATGCTGGTATTTTTGATGATGAATTTGATTATGGAGATTTTAATGATAATGAATGCTTTTTTTTGGCTATGAAAGAATAATCTGGTTCCACTAACCCTAAAATTTGTGTGAAGGAAAGTGTTTCAGAGATAAAGGATAAGGTTGAAGGTACTTTGGTATCTAGTTTTCATGTTAAAGAGGATAATAATTACTAGTTTTCTGATAGTGGATACTCTAATCACATGATAGGAGACAAAATTAAGTTTGTTAAACTTGAAAATTATGATGGAGGATTAGTTAAATTTGGAGATGATTCAAGAACTAATATTTGTAGAATAAGTTCAATCAATTTTGATGGGAAGAATAATAATGACAATTTTTACTATGTTAAGGGTTTAAGGCATAATATTTTGAGTGTTGGAAAAAATTGTAGCAAAGGATATAATCTTGTGCTTAAGGATGAAACATGTGAGATTAAGAAAGAGTCCAAAACTATGATTGCTGTTGGTACGAAAATAGATGGAAACATCTACTAGCTCAAGGGTGTTAATGGTCATTGCTTTATGTCTCAGATTAATGATAGTTGGTTATGGCACCAAAGGATGTGTCACATGAATTTGATAATTTGACAATAATTAGTTCAATTCATGCAGTGAGAGATTTACCAAGAATCACAAAACCTATCAATGTTATTTGAGAGAGTTGTCAATTTGGAAAACAAACAAGGAGTAGTTTCAAGGGAAAGGAACAATCTACTACCAGACTAATGGAATTAGTACATACAAATATTTGTGGTCCTACAAGGGTGAGAATTCTACAAGGCGATAGGTACTTTATGCTTTTGATTGATGATTACTCTAGAATGGCATGGGTTACTTTTCTTCGAGAAAAATCTGATGTGTTAGATAAATTCAAGGCATTTAAAGCTATGGTTGAGAATGAAATGGATTTGAAAATCTAATGTTTGAGTTCTGAAAGAGGTGGTGAATTCACGTTGAATGATTTTAACATGTTTTGTGAAGTTCATGGAATAAAGAGGCATTTATCTACACCTGGAACTCCTTAGTAGAATGAATTTTTTGAAATGAAAAACTAGACTATTCAAGAAGATGCAAGGAATATGATGAAAGAGGAAAATATATTGAAATTATACTAGAGATAAGCTATTCATACTATTGTTTACATGCTTAATAGAGTTCAAGCTAAAGCCAATAGCACAAAGACTCCCTCTGAGATATGGTATGGAAGGATTCCTTATTGTGAAATACTTTAGAGTATTTGGAAGCAAATGTTACATCAAAAGAGAAGAAGAAAACTTAGGAAAATTTGATACAAGGTTTGATGAAGGTATCTTCCTTGGATATCATACTAGAAGAAAAGCTTATAGGTGTTACAACAAAAGGCTGAGAAAGATAGTTGAAAGTGCAAATGCTAAAGTTGATGAAAACTTGCAAAATTCGACTGCATTGGATGGATATATGTCAGATGAACCTGATTGAAGAGAAGAAGAAGAAAAAGTTGATGAACAAGAAGGAAAAAATGAAGAGGCTGAAGAAGCTCTGGAGAAGACCCCTAAAACCCCTAAGTATGTGCAAAAGAATCATTCCGAAGATCAGATCATTGGAGACAAGAGGAGAGGTGTATTGACAAGAAGAAAAGCTACTGAAGTTGAGGTAAATATGTGCTTACTCTGTAAATTTGAACCTAAAACAATGAGTGAAGCATGTAAAGATGAACATTGCATGGAGGAAATGGAATAAATTATGCAGAAAGAGAAAAATTAGACTTGGGAATTGGTTCCTAGACCGACAAACAAAAAAATAATTGGAACTAAGTGGGTATTCAGGAAAAAACTAAATGAGAATGGAGTAGTAAGAAACAAGGAAAGACTTGTGTGTAAAGGATACTCACAAGTGGAAGGTATAGAATTTGAGGAGAATTTTGGTGTTGTGGCTAGGATTGAAGCTATTTGAATGTTTTTGGCATTTGAAACACATAAAGATTTTAAGGTTTATTAGATGGATGTGTAGTCTGCTTTTCTAAATGATGAATTGGAAGAAGAAGTTTACATGGAACAACTAGAAGGATTTTATTTGTCAGATCAACCAGATATGGTATATAAATTGAAGAAGGCACTATACAGATTGAAGCAAGATCCCAAAGATTGGTATGCAAGGTTGGAAAAGTAATTGATACAACAAGGATTCAATAAAGGCACCACAAATAGTAATCTTTACTTTAAAATTGAGGAAGACAAAATATTGATAGTAGTAGTGTATGTGGATGACATTATCTTTGGTGGAAATGAGGGTATGTGTAAGAAGTTTGTAGAGGAAATGCAAAAATAATTTGAAATGTCTATGTTTGGGGAGATGAATTTCTTCCTTGGGCTACAAATCAATCAAACAAATAAAAGCATATTCATTTCACAATCTATGTATGTCAAAGAGATGTTGAAAAAGTTTGGAATGGATGACTCCAAATCGATATGTACTCCTATGGTAACTGGTTGTAAATTGAGAAAAGATGATGATTCACCTAAGGCTAATCAAAGCAAGTATAGATCTATGATTGGTGGACTGTTGTATTTAACTACTACTAGAATAGATATCATGCATGTAGTTTATCTTGTAGCTAGATTTCAAGAAGATCCTAAAGAGACACATGTTGCAATAGTGAAGAGGATATTTAGATATTTAAGATGCACTCTGGATTATGGCTTGTGGTATCCTAGGGATACTGATTTCACATTAAGTGCTTATAATAATGCAGATTGGGCTAGTTGTGTTGATGATAGGAAAAGTACAAGTGGTGGTGCATTCTTTCTTGAATGTAGATTGGTGTCATGGTTGAATAAGAAGCAGGATTCAATTTATTTATCTACTGTAGAGGCTGAATACATTGTAGCAACATCATGTTGTACAAAGGTGTTATGGACGAGATGAACATTGAAGGATATCAGAGTTGTGTATGATAAACCTATATCTATCTTTTGTGATAATCCAAGTGTAATTAAGATTTCAAAGAATCCAATGGTGCATTCAAGGATAAAACATATATCAATTAGGTATCAATTTTTGAGAGTGAAGGTTATGGAGAATGAAGTGAAGTTTGAGTATGTACCTACAAAGGATCAAATTGTTGACATATTTACTAAGGATTTTCCTACTTTTGAGTATCTTCGAGAGAAGTTGGGGGTTATTGCCCCTCCTTATTTGAACTATATGTATATGGAGATGCATCAGTCCAATGGATCTATGGATCTATCTCCTTTTTGGTTTGATGTTGGTGGCTACCTCTTAGGGGGAGTAGGTAGTGTCATGTGTTTTCATTGAGTTGTTGATTTATTTGGGTGTACTCCTAAGGGGAAGTATTCAAAGCAGGTATTTTGGTTCCATCGGTGTCAAAGGGGGAGAATAATGCAAAAAATTCTATCCTTTTCCATTGATGTTAAAGGGGGAGAAAGTATCATGTGAAAAGTGAAAAGTATCAGGGAAGAAAGTTGTGTATATTGTCTAATCATTATTTTCAAAGGGAGAGAGAAACCTGTAAGGGGGGGGAGTTTGCAAGAATGTTGTGTTTTCTTTGGTGGTTTTTCACATCTTTTGTTTCCATCAATGGGAATTATATTGACTGGTCTTGTCATTTATGTCAACTATGTGTTGATGTAGTTTGTTTCATATGGAGGATATTGAAAAAATTGTGAAAGAGAGGAAAATATGTTGTAGGTTGTGCATGCATAGTTGAGATCTTGAGGAAGTGTTGTGAGTACATGGAGCTATCTTTTTTGTTGTTGTGTCTAAAGATGAGTTGGATTGAAGTGATGAGTTGAGATGATGTCTTTGGTACTTGGTTTCTAAGTGCTTTTGAGAAAATTGATAAATAGAGTAAACTGTGTTGTGCAAGTGTTTAGAATGTTCTCTAGTATTGTGCTTCATATTTATTCTATGTTGATGCTATTCCTGTGGTGATATTATAGGTTATTAAAGATTTTCAAAGGTTTCTATAATTAGAATTTGGGTTTTTGGATCTTTATACAGTGCGAGATATTTGCACTAGTGTGCGAACCAATCTTTCAACGATGTTTTATGTGGCTTGGGAGAAATATATTTTCTCCACATTTCTCCATTGTTTGGATTTAGGTTGTGTGGATTTAGCAAGTTTCTTATAATGCTTGTATATTTTTGTATTTGAGATTTTACTTGATTTGGTGCAGTAAAGAGTGAGTTTCATTTGTCAGTATGCAAATAAGGGTTACCCATTGTTTTGAGTTGAAGTACTTGAATGATGCGATCTTGGATGAAGTGTTTGATAAATCTCAAATAGTTCATGGATTATTCTAGATTATCTTCAAGTGAATTATGTTGTTCAATTTTTTTGGATTGATTTGATGAAGCATGTACTTAAATGTTTATGGTTTTTAGCATGAGGGTTGGCCAACCTTGTGTTTGACACTACATGCGAGCTTATGAAAGAATGTTGAGATGTGTTGGGATCTATTTGGGTCCTAATTAAGGATTTATTTAGTTCAACTTCATTCCTATCCACTGCAAGAATGTTTTGGTGCCGACCTATTTTGAATTTGTATTTATAATGACTAGTTGCTGACATTAGAGAAGGTTTTTGATGTTAAGGTTGATATAAATATGTTTTTGTTGTGAGTTGAGGTATGAAAGAAGTAAGAATCAAGATATATTTGAGATTGATGAAAGTAATGTGTGTGATGCGAATTTGAGTAGAGCAGTGCAAATTTTAGTGTTAGGGTTCCTAAAGGCAGTGAGATAAAGGCATCCAAAATATTTCATGTAAGACTACAAAAGTGTGTGAGCAATTGTGGTGGATTCCTTGTTGCATTGAGAAGTATTCTCTATGAAAACTTTCTCTTCTATATTCTTGTATTATTTCTATGGTAGTGAGCCCTGGATGTGGGCCTTTTTGGACAGTGTGTCCTATTTTGGTAGTGAGCCCTTGTACCAGTTTTGCAATTAATTTTTCTGTGAGCTAATCCTCATCGTGGTTTTTCCCTCATTGGGTTTTCTATGAAAATTTGGTGTTCTCTTGTGTGTGGTGTTATGATTTTAGTTTCTTTTATATGCATTTCATGTTTAATTATACTAATAGAATAAGGGTTTAATGAATGCATGTGGATCTGATTATTGTAGAGGGTTTTGAAGGTTTAATTTTCTACAACTAATTCACCCCCCTCTCAGTTGTCTTGTTCATTCTAACAAAGTGGAGGTGCTTTTTTCTTAGAAATAGGTTGATTTCTTGGGTAAGCAAAAAGAAAGATTTAGTTTCATTATCTATTGTAGAAGTAAAGGATATTGCATCACTATCTCTCTGCACATAGGTGTTGTGGATGAAGCACACAATGAAGGATATCATAGTATCATATGATGAACCTATTTATATCTTATGTGATAATATAAGTGCTATCAACATATCAAACAATCTGGTAATGCATTGAAGGATATAACATATTTCAATCTGGTATCACTTTCTAAGAGCAAATATTGCAAAGAATGAAGTGAAGGTAGAGTATGTTTCTACAAAGGATCGGGTTGCAAATATTTTCACAAAGGCTCTTCCAAAAGATACATTTTAGTATCTCTGGTAGAAGTTAGGGGTTACTTCCCCTCCTTCCTTCAACTAAATGCATAAGATTATGCATCAGTCTGGTGGAGCAATACAAGATTCATTATTAATTTTGGATTGGTGATGGAGGCTACCTCTCAAGGGGAGTAGGTAGTGGTATGGATTGTTGCAGTCAGGGGGAGTATGCATTGTCATGTGATGAGTTGGTTACAAGTAAGATATTATCCTTTTTTCTCAAAGGAGGTGAGAAGAAAGGAAAAGAGCTGGTTGCAGATGTTAGAGCATGTGAATGTTGTCAAAGGGGGAGAAAAGAAAAGAATGTATATGCGTTTCCCTTTTCCATTGATGTCAAAGGGGGAGAATGTTGGTTGAAAAAACATAATGTGGAAGAGATGCTGGAAGGAATGAAAAGTATAAGTGCTTGTGTAAGGGGGAGTGTTGCATGATCAGATTTGTTGTTGTTGTTGATGGTTTTTCATTAGGTGTTTCCATCAATGAAAAAGGGGGAGATTTTTGGAAACTTGTGTTGTCATTAATGTCAACAAATTTGTTGTTATATTGATGTCAACCTTGTATGGAGATTGTTGAAGATATGGAATGATTGGTGTTGTCATTGATATAGTGCTTGTATGGTTATATTATTGTGATAAGGAAGTATTTGTAGTGATGAGAAAATGCTGCAAATTATATGGTTGTGTTGAGAAAGAGATTATGATGCTTGGTTTCCAAGTGCTTTTGAGAAAATTTGGCTAAAGCATGAACAGTGTGACAAACATGGGTTTTGTATTCTGCTTCACATTTCTCCAGTCTTGAAGATATTCTTGTGCATTTTGGATATGATGGTCAGAGGTGTTCAAAGGTTTTACATCCAAATTTTTAGGTTTTGGATCGTATGAGAAAAGAAGTTGTGTTCACCAGTGTGTGGATGGTGATATAGGTTCTCTGGGAGAAATGCAGATGCTCCACATTTCTCCATAGTAAGGTTTATTGTCTTACATATTTGGGAATGTGCTTATATTGTTTGTAACTTCCTTCCCTAGAGGTTTTAGGTGCTAAGGTGTTCCACAAGGTTGATTAGTAAGTTGTGTTCTGTGATAGTGTGCCTGGTTGCATAGAATGATGGTGTTCTCAGTTTTAGATGGTTGTGGTAGAGTTGTAGATTATTTTGATGATGTTGGAATATTCTAAGATGTTTGGATTTTGTGAAATGTTTCTATGTGGTCCGTGTGACCTGGAGAAGTGTGTATGAGGTCACTTTTAGTGTTAGTTCAGGTTTGGCCAACTTGGCATGCTAGCACTATTTGTGGAGGTACCTCATGGATTGAGGATGTGTTAAGTAACATGGTGATGAAGATTTAGGTTCTAGTTAACCCTTGGAGTGGTTTGGCTTCACTTATTTCCATCGTGGAAGTGTTTGGTGACAACCTATCTAGGTGATCAATGATTGAGGTGCATCTATTTCATTAGGGCCGACCTAAGGTTTGAGGGGTTGTGCAGTATTGAGTTTATAGGAGTAATTATAGGTCATGCTAGCCTATTTTGATGTTGTATATGTTTTGGTTATGGTGTGTTGAGTAGACAAGTTGAGGTGTTATATGTTTCATTTAATTATGCTAACATAACTGATGAATGAATGTTTTTGGATGATATATATACAAGGTTAAGTGTGTGAGGTATTGTGGGATGAAAAATATGTGAATATGATCTAATGAAAAGATTTTAGTGTGAGATTAAATGCTTATGAATCTAGACGCAGTGAGGAAAATGTGTACATTTTTAGTATACCTGAATTTATTAAAGGTAGTGAGATAAAGGTTGCAGACGGTGGAGAGTTGTTGTGGTGGAATTTTTTTTCCTGCTCTGAGATAGAGTTCTCTTTGTAACACTCTTCTTCTTTCTTCTTTCTAATTTAGAAGTGAGCCATTGGAATGAACCCTTCTTTATGTTGGGCAATGAGCCTATTGTATTCACTATTTCAATTCATTTATATAGTGAGCTAATCCTCATCACGGTTTTTCCCTTCTGGGGTTTTCCATGTAAATCTAGTGTTCTTATGTGTTGGATGTGTTTTCATTGTTGTTTCACATGTTTATATTCTGATAATGCATGATAAGGGTTTAATGGTTGATAAGGGTTTGAAAAGGTATTGAGGGTTTGAATTTTTTTAAGTATACAAATGATTCACCCCCCCTCTGAGTTGTCCCGTGCATTTAACAATAGGATTTCTTATAGACCTAGATGCCCATGTATCATTTTCAAATTTCTAGAATTTTTCATTATAATTAAATTTCATTGACTAATGAGTCTCCCATTATGTTTCAATTAGATATGCATGCAATTTTATTTTCTATAATGATTATTTCTTTTACTCTAGAAGATTCATTGACTATTTGATTATTTTAACTTTTAATGGAAATTTATCGAGTTAGGAATATATAAAGTTTGTGTTTTCTAATTTTGAATGTGTAAGTATTGTTCTTAAATTAAATCACCATACCTAGGAGGGATCCTTAGTATGCTATCTAATGATTAGGAAGTAGGAGAAATTTCATTGTGAGGTTGAAATTTGCAAATGGTGCTTCTATAGAATACTCATGTCCCTTCTCTTTATCTCTGTGTAACCTCTTTTGTACTTTAAGGCTAAAACCCAAAACAAGGGGAAAGATCTAGGAATCATATGGAAGGGTCCTAAGGGAGGGCCATGATACCATACTATTTGGGTTTTGAAAATATTTGATCTTGACTCTTGGATCACTCATATCAATATTAATATTTTTCATCCTTGCAATCTAATTTTATGAATATCGTGATAAGAAGATCCTAAAAAGTGTATTTTAAGATGTGTTTTGTTTATGATTTATATGTGATATGAATATTCCTATGATGCCATTGTTAAAAGGATAAATATTTATCTTATAGAGGTATTACTATATTATATAACTAACAAGCTATTATATTCAACCTTTATGTAACTTACCTTTACTTAGAGGTTAAATAAAAGAAACTATTTACTACATGTCTTAATATGACTATTATAAAAGATTATTCATTGCATTTTGTATTAGATAAGGGTTATCTCATTTACTAAAATTAAATGAATGTGAAGGGAAATGGTGTGGACAAGTGAATCCCAACCTTACAAATATTGTTGGATATGGATAACTTTGAAAGGTGGACATTATGCATTTTTATATATAAGAGATTATATTATGCTTAGTGTATATATGATTTATGGGATTACATCAACATATATACTATTATGGTAATAAATTATATTATCCATATATGGTGAATGACTTAAAGAAAATAAAGATATATGTTTTTTTCGAATAAACTAAAAAAAAATTAAATTGAGAATTAACATATTATTGTCTATAATTGAGGATGCCTAGTCAGGTCGACTCTTGTTTTTCTTGCTTTTTATTGATTTTCGTGATGATGTAATTTTGTTTTTCTAAGTGGTATTTCTGTGGTAATGGCCTTATGAGCCAAGACTGTATTAAGTTAATTTCTGTTTGGAACTTTAGTCACTTACTGGGCACTCGTTATAGGTTATGCTTATATAACCTTTTTTGTGGATGGTTGATATTATGGATTGGTTATATGATTATTGGACACTTGTTAGATATATAATGTTTGATGCGGTTGGTATAGGGTAATGTGGTTTATGGTTGGTTGGGTTTTGGGGTAGTGGTTCTCTTCCTATTTTGCTTCCTTAGTTTTGTTGTTTTGTCCAGTGGTTGTTTTTTGGATTGATGTACTAATTTTGTTAGGGATCAAGGCCCTTTCCCTACTTAATCAATCAAAAACATATTATTGTCTAAATTAAAAAATACAATTTCATAAGATATCTACACAAAACTTTCTACGATGGAGTATCACCACATGTAGTATTAGGAAAGTAATTTATGTTATTTTATAATTATTAATAGAAAATTAAGTTGTAAAATATACTTGCTACCTTAAATGTAATAGATATGATATTGAAAAATTAGTAAAAAAACCTATATGTGGAGGGGACATAACAGAGCAGATGGAGGAGTCGCAGGCTCAAAAAGTAGCAGAGCGGTCTGGACTCGTGGCTTCAGGCGGTTATTGATCGGGGGATGTGAAATGACCCCACTAGGTGTGAACATTCCGGACTCCCACATCCCCCAGTGGGTGTTTCAGGATGACATTTGGGTTGATGCAAAAGTAGGTGATCAAACAAATCGACCTCAAGCTCACATTCCACAATGGGTTTTCCACGATGGTAAATGGGCGGATACAACTGGGTTGCAGAAGGTGTGGGAAGATCATCAATCATGTCATGGTTACCAGCCCAGATCAGAGTATTTTAGGAACTTTCATAACCCTAGATCGATTGTCAATAAGCAACATCACTATTTCCACCAACAATCCTGGAGAGATTGGAAGACAACAGTTGCACAAGGGCCACCACAAGTTAGTTCAGGTAATATGTTTCCAAATCCTAATAGACCCCATAGGCACATGCATGCTCATCATTTGAATAGATCTATGCAACCAGTTTTGGAAATTTGTGAATCTGAAGATGTATTAGCGCTGGATCAAAGCCATTTGCAACATAGGTACAAAGCAAGTGAGAAGGATCTTAGATTTGTTGGAGGTCCCTTCAATCCAAATCATAAGGACACTTATATCCCATCAACAAATGCAAACCATACTAGTCAGTTGGAACCAGTGTTGGCTTTGGATAAACAAATTCAGAATGACAGGCAGAATAAGGCTCGAGTCTTGAGATCTACCACCAGCCAGAAGGACTTTGCAAAAGGGGGTTTCCAACAACCAACTGTTGGGGGAGGAGGCAATAGGAAATCACTCCAAATCCCCTCGCAGAAAGAAGCATTGATCATGGTCTGATGGCACTAAGGGTTCTCAGTGGCATAGGAGGAAACGAAAAAGACATGTCCTATAGCAAAGAATACATAGCATAAGCACCGACAAGAATGGAGAAGAAAAGAGTGCCATCTCGAGTCAGAGCCAAACAAGGCTGTAAAAGCCCCTATCTATGAAATCCTCAAGGTAACATTTTCAAAACATATGATTCTATCCCAAATTAACAATCTTAGAGCGAAAGCATTAATATGTAAGTTCTGGAATCTTACTTTGGATTTGGAATCTCTAAAAAATCTTATATTTCAAGATTGGGAGGAAGCCATTAAAGTATTTTTCTTAGATAAAAGTAAAGGGATTTTTGTAGTCCTTTTTGAAACCAATCTTGCAAAGGACGAGATCTTCGAGAATCAAATCTTGGAATTATCAGGGATTTGGGCTATACATGCAAAAATGGACTCCCAACTTCAACTCTGACGATTTCATGATCCTCTTTGCTCCGTTTTGGGCCCAACTCAATGGCCTTCCATTAGAATACAGGGAACTGCAATTACTGAAAATCATTGCCAATCAAATAGGTATTTTTCAAAAGCATGATTTCCTTTGCTTCGACAATCCTTCAAAGCTAGTAAGAATGCTTGTCATGCATGATGCCACCAAGAAGCAACCAACACATATAACATTGAAATCAAAATTTGGCTCCTGGCTCTAGCTAATGTCTTGGGAAACCTCTCGGGAAACAACTTATCAGCCTTTCAGGGCTCCTCATTCTTCTGAGAAGAGTCATTGTAATGTTTTCCAACCGCCTCACAAAGTGTGCCAATCTAGAAACTTGGAGTAGGAAGCATTCCAGGGTTTGGGAATGTCTCGTGTATCTATGGGGCTCAACCATCATATTGATGTGGGAACCCCCAAGGGCTATGAAGTCATTCAGGATCAATGTAATGAGGTTATCCATTTCCCAAATCCTCAAGTTACCAAGGCCCAAACATGGGTTAGGGGTTGCAGGCAGCTTCACAAGAAAAGAAAAGTTGTTCTATGTTTTGAATTTCTTTTTGGAAAACACACCACTCTAAGCCTAAATCTGTATTCACCATCGTTTCAAATTAACGACCTCCATTTAGATGAATTGGTTAGAAGGTTGATGTTTTCATATACAAAAAAACAATTGCAGTCTCTTCACTTGATCAATCAAGCTAGTTCAAATCTTCTCCTAAATTTTTTTCCAGATGATGGTCAGGAGAAAATTCAAGGCTTGTTAAAATTCTCCAGGGAAAATTCACCATCAGAAGCAAATCTTCAACTACTGGCAGAACAAATCTTGGTTTCAGTAGGTTCATAAATTATTGAGGAAATTGTCGATGAGGTATTCCAAGCAGAGCCCCTCTGGGATTGGAAGGGTAAACATGTCAAAGAATAAACTTCTTGTGAGTCTTGAATACCTACAATACTCCAATGTGTCTTCGGTTCCCTAAGGAATCTCAATCTCATGAGGTGGGTGATGGTGAGGGAGAAGACGCTCACAAAGCTTTAGGGACCTGCAACACTCTACTGTGTTCACAGACTCCTAAGGAACCTCACTCTCATGAGGAGGGTTAAGGTGAGAGTGAAGATGCTCACACAACTTCATGATTTGATTACTCACAAACCCTCTCCATTTCTTAGACTCTCTTTCAGTCCAATAGCCAGAAATTTCCAGGAAAAAGGGGCTGGAAATCTAGGGTTGATAAAATAAAAGCGAAAATCATGGCAGGTCGTCAATCTACGTTGCATGATTCTTTTCTATCCCCCTTAATAAGCACCCAAGGAGAGAATTCTGCTCTCCTCGGGTCCAATGAAGACCACTTCTTGGAATGTCAGGGGCATTAATGCCATTGAAAAACATGCCCACATCAAACACCAACTTGATGGGTGCGGTGCAAATATAATTCTCCTCCAAGAAACCAAATTCTCAGATGACATATTCGAGCTGACAATTCAAAAATGGAATTTGTGGCAATCAGTTCATTCCCTTGCTCAAGGTGCTTCCAGGGGCTTAACAACTCTTTGGAATCAAAAGCAGGTGTCACTGGTTCTTCTTAGAAATGAAAGTAATTGGCAGTTGTTAGAAGTGTCGAGCTTTGATATCAAATTCTGTATTTTCAACATTTATGGTCCTACACCTACTGGAGAGAAGAAACATTTTTGGGATTAGTTATCTCAATGTATCATGTCATTGGGTGACATAAAAGTTATCTTGGCTGGTGATTTCAACACTATTCCTTCTACTCAAGATAAAATAGGCGGCATTTGCCTGCTTGCTAAGGTTATGGATGACTTTAATTCATTCATCAATTCTAATTCTTTGAGGGATATTTTTCCAACCAATGGAAGATACACTTGGAAAAACCAAAGAAGTGGTTTCCTCCAAATTGCAGTAAGGTTGGATCATTTTCTCTTGTCTCCAAATTGGTTCAGCCTATCCCTCAAACTTTCTTTTGAGATATTACCTTTCCCTGACTCTGATCATTATCCAATATCTCTTTCCATTGCAAGCATTTCTCCTCCCCCTTTGAAATCCTCATCCGAGTTTGAAATTATGTGGTTTAGACATCCTAATTTTGTGGATTTGGTTCATAAATAGTGGACCTCTTCTCCTTTTGAATCTAGGACAATGATGTTTCACCTATGGACCAAATTGGTTCACCTCAAGCATCAGATTAAAAAATGGAACAAGGAGTCTTTTAAAACTACCTTTCAATAGAAAGCCCTGATCCGTCAGGAGCTTGAATGTATTCATAGCCAAATTATATAGTGAGGCTTGGATACCTTGTTGTATGAAAAACAAAAGAAATTACAAGCAAACTGGGAGGAGCAATGTGCAAGAGAAAAAGCCTATTGGAGACAGAATTCATGGGAATTATGGCTAAAAGAAGGTGATAGAAACACTAAGTATTTCCATGCCTCAACACAGATTAAAATGGCAATTAAGGCAGTTCAAATGATTCAAGAAATCCCTTTAGGAACATGGTTGTCAAATGAAGAAGATATTCAGAAGGAATGTGTTAGATTCTTCTTTGATTTTCTTTCTGCTCCAGTTGATTTGAACAATCAATCTAATCAAGATGTGGAAGAGCTCCTACAAGTAATCCCGTCCTACATTTCCGACAAAGACAATGATCATCTTCTCCAGCCTTCACAATTGAAGAACTCAAAAAGGTAGTTTTTTCATTGCCTCCTGACAAAGCCCCAGGGCCAGATGGCTTTACTGCCCTTTTTTTCCAAAAATGTTGGGATATTATGTGTTATGATATTTTATGGGCCTTAGAAGAGTCTCGCCGAATGGGTAATCTATTGAAGCAATTCAATGTAACTAATATTGTCATTATTCCTAAAGTTGCTAATCCCTCCTCCTTTGTAGAATATATACCAATTTAATTGTGTAACACAATATATAAGATATTTTCAAAGGCCATTTATTTAAGGTTGTAACCATCATTCCTAGGATAATATCTCAAGAATAGGGTGTTTTGTTCCAGGAAAAGAAACATATGAAGGGGTAATTATGGCTCATGAAGCTCTTCATTTAATTTCAACTAAGAAAATCCCTTCTATAATTTTCAAACTTGACATGATGAAGGCATATGATAAGGTGAACTGGTGTTTTTTGAAGAAAGTAATGCTCAAGTTTGGTTTTTCAGCAAAATGGTGCCATTGGATTAATATTTATCTCTCAAGTGCCAAATTTTCCGTAATCCTCAATGGTTCTCCAACAAGTTTTTTTAGCTCCTCCCAAGGTGTAAGGAAAGGTAACCCAATGTCTCCCTTATTCATTATTATGGTAGAAACTCTTAGCAGATATATCAACAGGTTGCACTCTATTGGTCTTTGGAAAGGCACTCAGTTGGTAAACTTAGGCTTGTCAGTAACTCATTCCTTATTTTTAGATGACACAAACTTATTTGGGTTTGCAACTCAAGCAAAAGATTCTAAAATTAAGGAGGTTATCGACAAGTACTCCTCAGCCTCAGGGAAAAGGATTAATGCATCAAAATCTAAAGTTGACATCCTTAATACAAATGAGGCAAATGAAAAACATATTCTTACGATCCTTGGTTTCTAAAATGCTACATTTCCATGTTCATACTTAGGGATCACTCTATTTGTGGGCCCAAATAAGGCTTGTTATTGGGAAAAAGTAATTGAGTGGATCAAATTCGGGATAGCAGCTTGAAAATCTAGGTGGTTATCTCTAGCAAGTAGAATCCTTTTAGTAAAGGTTGTGCTTTCTTCAATCCCAAATTATTTTTGGAAGTTCTAAAGGCCCCAAGAGCGGTTCTCACAGAAATTGAAAGTTTGATCAAATCATTCTTATGGAAAGGTACTATGGATGACAATAAGAAGGCTCATTTATTATCTCTTGAAGCCATGGCTCATGGGAAATCACAAGGTGGAGCTGGTATAACTAATCTTTCAATCCATAATAAAGCCTTTGGAGAAAATTTAGCCTGGAAAATGTATGTCAACCCACAAGCCAAGTGGTGTTAGATTTTGAAAGGTAAGTATCTCGATAGTAATAATCCTACAATAATCTTTATGGTTGCTGATCCTCCAAAAGGGTCGGCCATTTGGAACTTCATAATATCATGAAAAAAGGTATTTTTCTCATACATATCTTGGGAGGTTAAAAATGGTCAGACTGTAAACTTCTAGTTGGACTCGTGGAATGGCAATCTTCCACTTCAGAGCATCGCAAAACTTTCCCCAATAATGGAAACTCTAAGATCAAACAAATCTTGGGGAGATAATTTTCTAAATTATGTGCATAAGGTAGCACCCATATCAAGCAGGGTTATTTGGAAGAGAATTTGGTACCCCACTCTACCAGAAAATTCTTGCAGTGTTCTTCAAAATATCTTGGATTCAAGGTCTGTATATATTTTTGATAAACCGGATAAGCTCTTGTGGGATCCCTCCAAAGAAGGAAATTAAATGGTCAACTAAGGTTGTAAGGCTCTAAATCAAGTTTCCAGGCATCTTATTCCCCAAAGAGCCTTTTCCTTCTATTGGGACAATAAAATTCTCCCCAAGGCAGGAAGTCTGGCATGGTTAGCTCTGAGGAAACGTATTCTAACCAGTGATCGTTTATCCATGTTACAAATTGTAGATCCCTTCAAGTGAATCTTTACTGATTATCAATACAATCAAATCAAACAATATTTATAATTGGATTATCAAATACATCCTTCAAATATCTTGGGTTCTTCTCCAAAAATTTGACAATTATTTATTATCTCAAACGTTCAGGGAAGTTAATAATTTGGTAGACTCTTTAGCTACCATGGGCAGTGCGAGGCAGGAAATAAATGTTTCATCTGATTTTTCGTTGCTCAATACTTATCCAAATTTATTGCATTGAATCGAGCAAGATGCTTGTCACCTCGTGACCACATCATAAATAATGCGGCTTCACAATTTTTTTGGCCACCGCCACGTGGCATCCAAACAGAGCTTCCCTTCGTGACACTTCCTTTTCTTTTTGTCGGGCTTTGGCTGCTAGACACATCACCTCAGCCTACTCTCTGATCAAATGGGGCCAACACCACAGTTACCTTTTCCAAAGGTATGTTTATGGATGGTTTAGTTAAGATAGTTTTGGCATGACTAAATTCAGTTAGTAGTATGGCAGTACGGGATGCCTGCATATTGGGATATGTACAAATATCAAAGCAGGCCTAGGAAAGAGGAGTGACTGCAGCATAAATAAAGTGGCTTCACAAATTTTCCAGCCACCTCCACGTGACATCCAAATGGAGCTTCCCTTCAAGCTGTGTGCCTTTATTTTTATTGGGCTTCGGTTGCTAGACACGTTGCCTTGGCCTGGCTCTATCCGAATGGGGACCACACTGCAGTTTCATTTGTCAAAGGCCTCAGAAAGAGGAGTGACTACATCATAAATTGGCTTAGAATCTTTTACGGCCACTACCACATGGCGTCCAAATGGAACTTCCCCTCATGGTGATTCTCTTTCTTTTTGTCAGGCTTTGGTTGCTAGACACATCACCTCAGCCTGCTCTCTGTTCGGTTGGGGCCCACACTATAGTTAATGGGGCCTACACTGCAACTTATTTTTTCAAAGGCCTTAGAAAGAGGAGTGACCGCATCATAAATAAAGTGGCTTAGAAGCTTTTACGACTGCCACCACATGGCATCCAAATAGAGCTTCCCTTCGTGATGCTTCTCTTTCTTTTTGTCGGGCTCCGGTTGCTAGACACATCGCCTCGACCTGCTCTTTGTTCGAATGGGGCCCACACCATAGTTACCTTTGCCAAAGGTATGTTTGAGGTTGGTTTAGCTAAGATAGCATAACATAGCGACCTTCCAAGCATTTTTTATTGCAATTAATAAAACTTTGTCTCACAGAGTTTCCAGTTTCATGTTACGGGCTTTTCTAGAGGTAGTCGTCGTGAAGTCATTTTGTGATCATCACGAAGATAACCTTTCTAAGGGGTTCTTGTTAAGGGTTGTATTTTTTATTCCACTAATGGAACAATTTTTCCAGTTTTGTAGTTAAATATGCTACAACCGGAGGTTTTCTTCATGATTCTTTCCTCCCAGTATGCATCTTGAATAAGGTTTTGTAATCTTCTATGATTTATTAATATATTATAATGGCTATGCCATTTTTTCTATGAAAAAAAAATAGATATGATATTGATATTATTCATGTTAATAAGATTGAAATATGTGTATCTAAATAATCCTAAGCTATTGAGACTTGGCGGTCATGTCACAATATAGCAATATTTGAGTTGTGGATAATTGGCCACTACCCCTACCTTGATCACCTTTGACTGTGTGACCCAAGTTAATATATGGATTTGGTACCCTTTTCATAGTTGTCCTAACCACCATATCTTGTGCATTCTTATGATAGAGGCCAATTCCTTCAAATTCATCATAGAGTTTTATACTATGTTATAGGTAGAGATGTGAATGAATTAGACTTGTATTGGACTCAACTTTGTCACTATGAAAAGATCATTTGAGGAGACATTTTATATATTTAAATATTCTTACCTTCCACCCTTAGAGGCTTCTAGGAGGAAGACTAATCTTAGGGGGAGGATGTGCGACCATCATTTTTCGCATCACTAATTTCACTATGGCACATATTATAGACCTTCTATGTTAACTCTATGTTGTCTCTAGTCATGAGAATAATTCCATTTTTCGCATATTTATTATGATTTTATATTATACTCATTCATGGATTTTGTAGATTCACATAAGGATATCTTGAATCTATCGAATATTATGATATATTGTGTGATTCTTTATGATTATATTAGATTTATAATTACTTTTGAAATCAATTCTCATAGATGTATGATCAGTTAATGATACCATAAATATAGTTAATTTATCATTATCTCTAAGTTGTTATGTATTTTTTAAATTATAAAATAAACTATGAAGACTAACTCTATTGTGTGACCTCAACATGAAAACTTTATTATAAGATCATGATTTTTTCTTATTGCAATTATTGTAATTAATGTGATTAAAATTATAATAATATGTATTTAACATGATAATGATATGATTGATCTCTAGTATATTTAATGATCATGGATTGACTCATAGTATATTATTCTGTTTTAACTATATTCCTTGGATATAACAATGTGTATGTTAAGTGTGAAACTAAGTTATAGTTTGATTGGTGGGAGATGATAAGTTACACTAAGACACCTTTTTCCCATCATCTTGGCCACCTTCCATCACTCTACTAGGTGAAGTTATAAGGACTAAGTGGTTTTCCTATTTTTCCACCAAATTACAAGTATGATGATCCAAAAACACTCATGCAAGAGAATTGCATGCATAATAAGGTATAATGACCTAATTAATAAAAGGTGAATATTACTAGATGAGGAAATAGAGTGTTATCATACCAACTTTTAATTTCTCATAGATGTTGAGAAGTATAACACCACACAAAGGGGATTCTCAATAATAATATTGCAATCAATTATCTATTAAGAGGTATCCATCTCCATTCCCTTCATATAGACATAGCCTACTTTTGAATGGAAAATTGGGTTCCTCTAACTCTAGAGTTCAATCCTAGATAAAAAAAAATTCCAATATAACCCAAAAAGGTCATGGCACAAAAAATGTTGTTAAAAAATACAACCACCATTTATAAAAGGTTAAAAATGATATTTCAAACATGATACATTTTATCTCACAATATAAAAAAATTACATGTCCTAAAATCCAAAAAAAAATATACAACTTCAAGAGCCAAACAAAAAAATCAATCACCATTAATGAAAGCTTTAGGCTTTTTATTATTCACTAAATTCACTAAAATTTAAAAGATCATAATTTGAAAATTAAATTATAATACCTTTCTTTAAATAGGATAATGATCACACCTTTTTTAATCATATATATATTTTTAAAAGTTTATGGCCCATTTTATATTTTTCAAGAAAACTAGTAAATTACCCAATCAATTTTCCAATGATTTCATTTTGTTCTAAATCTACCTAACACAATAATTATGTAATCACATAAGGTTTTGGAGACATTTTTCCAACATAACATAACCAAATTAATTTTTCTAGAAATAAAATAGATCAAATTAAAATAAATCATAGCTTATCCTAGACTCTTTCACAATTCACAACGTAGGAAAATGAAGACCATATGCAACAAAATAGTGTGGGCATGGTCAAAAGCATTAACCAAAAAGTGTAAGCATGATAAAAGTGAGGAATATATTTATCTTTTGAATGTAATTCTTACACAAATTGGAGGAGATCTTCTTTGCTCCAACAGTCACACAATGCAATATTTTCAAGATCCATCATCTACACTAGCTTATAAATCCATAAGAAAACACCATCCAATCCTCCAAATCAAGTATGAACACCGACAAAAAGGAGAGATAAAGAATAGAGAAAAAAAATCACTCCAAATGAAACCATTTCTTTTTCCTTTTCATTCCAAAATTCTCGAAGACCCCAAAATTTCACTTTTTTTCCTTTTCACATCTAACATGTTATTACAAAAGAGGATATTTCAAGTTAGATATTTTCTAATAGATATCTCCCTTTTTTTTATTTCACTTAGCATTTTTATTTCAAATGCATATTGATTTTTTTTGTAAATTCTAATAGAGTCGTGCAACATAATTGCTCCTAGGGGGGAGAATGGGTGAAATAGGGGACCACACATTTCAAAGCAATGGTGTTTTTGATAACAGTAATTTTTCAAAATATTCTTACCATTTGATGGAGTTTTTGAAATTTTCCACATTTTAAAGCTAGTTCTATGTCCTGTCTGGCTATTACTCTTGTGTTTTTTTTGGGGGGGGGAATGTTAGGTTTAGGGGTTATTACCCTTAATTCAAATTTTCTTACCAAATAAACCCCTTGCATTGTATTTGTGCATTGACTTGTTGCTTTGGGTTGCCGGTCACCTAAGTCATTGGCTGAGACTTTCTTGTCGTGCACTTACCGATCCCTTTTTACCTATCTCGTCGGTCTTTTTCGGTGCTAAGGATAAATATAATTTTGCTTAATGTCAGGTTGGGACATTTCTAAATGTTAGGCTTAGGTCTAAAATTTATACCTTAAGGGTTTTCCCCCGTGTGCCTAGTTGGTCCCTTTGTTATGAATAATATTGTTACATGTGCAGGTTTGTGGACCGTTGAATTGATGGTCTTAATCTTGACCGTTTCTCGTGGACCTCGTAGGTTTTCTTGATGATGTCACCAAAATGTTGCGAGGTATGCGAGATGTTCCCACTTGTCAAGTACGGTGATGGGGCCCAATCTGAATTCGCCAATGGTGTCCATAAAGGATATCAAATCAGTGGTTGTCGTATCATAATGAGGGTTGATGAGGATTAATTGTGGCCATTCCTCACCAACCATGCACGATTAAAATAATTGTTTTAAAACTACTGCGAGGTGTGTGATCTGGCGATATGTGTTTTCATCTGGCGGTACAGGATGTTTGGTTTGGGCCCGCAAGCGGTGAGTACGTCTGATGATTGGGAGGTGCAAGGCCCCTCCTGAGTCTTGTTCGAAGTAGTCCTCGACTCAAAGGTTAGGTTACACGGGAAGAGGTAATGGGTTGTGCAAAAGAGAGGTGGTCTATCGAGCATGGTGTGGAATCTATGGTTGAGCCAAAGTATGGGCAGTATGAGTCACCTATTGAAATCACTGGTGGCTATGATGATGATAGTTCTAATATTGACTTAGACTATCATAGCTATCTCGTGGCCATGACTAAACTGGTCGGTGTGGATGAGGAGGTCATTGAGGTGACCCCAATTGCCTTGATGGTGTCATGTGCTGGTCCTGTTCCTGGTGCTGGGGGTGGGGTCATCAAAGGTAGGGCTGTGTTCTTGCCTCTCCCTAAGGCTAAAACATGAAGTAGTTATTTGTACCATGGTTGTGTTGCTGGTTTTGGGTCCTTGTGCTGATGTGGTGGCATTTTTATCCTTTTTGTACTAGTATGATAACTTTTTGGGTATGCCGTGGATGAAGGAAATGAGGCCTTGGTGGTTTTTTGCTGTGGTTTGATGGTACCAACTGGTTACAGAGTTGTAACCATTTTGATTCCCCTATTTTTGTTTTCAATGATTGCACCAAATGGTGGGGAATGGTGAAATGCAGATGAAATTTCATTTTTGGAAATGAAATTTGGTTGAAATGTATTGACAGTGAGCCTGAACCTTGTTGCTCTCCTAGTCTATAAAGGAGATTTCAAGGCTCATTGTTGAGGTTAGATTTTTTGAATCCTAAGGTTTAGGTGGTGTATAGCGAATGCATATAATGTAGAATTCAGGAGGACTTAGCTAGTAAATTGTATTTGGTAGGGTATGTACATGAGGTAGTCGTAAAATATTTTATGTAATTACTGATATTGAAACAAATCTAAAATTTTTAAGACAATTGCTCTCTTGTGTGTGTTATGGCAGATCATGAATGAAATTATCAAGGGTTCTCTCATTTATCTTCAATGGTATATTTGAATGTATGGTTCACTTTCTTGCTTTAACCTAATGAGTTAATCAAATTCTTGAAGAGGGATCATAGGTTTGTGGTAATATGCGAAGGATTCTATAAGGAGTGTTGTTTTGAATATTGAAAATTCTTATGGTGTAAGGCATTGTGAGGATAGTTCACTGGTATTAGGGTTAAATCTTATGTGACTCCTACCCAATTTAATGAGGCACTCGTTAAGTCATTCAGGTTTCTTTTAAATGACTCAAATCAATCACCCCTAGTATGTGGGTTCAAGGTCTTCATTCTATTATGAGATGCAAATCTCACATAATACCTGTATTCCTAGCATTAGATGGTTATTTGCTGAATAGTATGCCAAGCCTTTGGTGAATGGCATCTATTCGCATATGTAGGTATTTTCTGTGTGTGAAGTGTTCTTGGGGCATGCAATATCACATGAAAATAAACATGAATACCCTCCTTGGTCTCACAGAGCCTAAAGAGTAGGGGTAAGTATCTAAACAACTTTACTTGTTAGTTGGCCACTAAATTTTGACAATTCTCGAACATAGAGGTTGGCCACCTCTTAGAGAGTTTCAATGTTTTAGCTTGGAAAATATAAGCACCAACAAAATGGCGACTCCATTGGGGAGAACTTCTGAGAAATTTAAAGAAAATGGAATCCTAGGTGCAGATGGTAGTATCATAGAGTCAAGCATTTGAAGAATCTGAACCTTAAGTTTAGATGTTGGAAATTTTTGGAGCTGGAAAAGGATTTTTCGCAGCAAAGATCTTAATGAATTTAAGTATGACTCCGTTGTTGGAGAAGACCCAGATCGAGATTTACTCTTGAAAATTATTCCTCTGTGAAAGGAGGTGGCAACTCTATCTTAAGAACCACTTGAATTGTGTAGAAAATGTCTAGATTTGCAAAATTTGCAGTCAGGAAGAAAGGATAACAACTGCTACAAGGTTCCAGGTACTCTTACGAACTTGAAGAGAGCATTAATTTTTTGATAAGGTTTATGAGAACAGATGTAAGGTTTGATGATAAATGGTTCCCTACTTGATGAAATTGCATTAAGACATGGAGTAATAGTAATTCTTTTAATGCTTTTGTTGAATAATGGATGTAATGATCTGAGAAGTATGCTTCATTTTGAATTGTGGCTCTGAGAAGGTTTTAAGGCATGAATATTCAATCTATGTTTTAGGGTCATGGTTGAGTTAATAAATGATGTAATCAATAACCATGTATGAATATTGATAATGATTGACTATGAATACAAGAGGGTTTCCTTGTGAAACATCAAGTAAAAGTATGCAGGGAAAATGAGTTTTGTCAAGCCCTCAAAGGGATTTTGTTATTGAAAGGTATATGCCATTAGTTTTCAGTAGTATTAAAGGTTTCCCAAACTTGATCCCTAAATATGTTAGGAAGTATTTGTCCAAATTCATAGGGAAAAGTTCAGAATCAACCTCTGAACATCTGAAAACCTTCATAGATGTGATGGGGGATTATGAGGTAAACCATGAGGATGTTGTCATGAAGCTCTTTGTTCAATCCTTGAAGGATGACACTAGAGATTGGTTCTCATATTTAACGACATGTTCTATTGCTTCATGGAATCAGTTTATGACAAATTTTGTTGAAAAATTTGGTGAAAGGGTAAATCCAAGTGTGGTGAGAAAAAACATTATGGAAATCCATATACGTGAAAATGAATTGGTTCCTATTTTTAATCTTCGATTTGCAAAGTCAATCAGGGAAATTACAGAATATATAAGACCAAATGATGTTGAGTGTTTGGTTGTGTATCTTGGTGCATTTGATAAGAAGATGAGCTATCGATTAAGGGATAAGGAGCCTGCAACATTGCATCAGCCATATCAGAATGCCATGGATATTGAGAACAATTTGAACTACTCAATGATGAAGGGATGTGTGTCTACAAATTTTGGTTATTCCGACATACCTTATGAGATTAGAAATCAAGGATCAAATGTTGGCAATGATTTTCAAGATGATAATACTTTTTCTGTTATGATGTCTCCATCGTCGTAGTATGAGGATCATAGAGAGCTCAAAGTTGAGTACCAAATTTGAGAAATATTGATTAACAATTTTGTGTGCAAGAATTGTGTGAAATGAAGAGACACAAAGGGGAATCACTATATAATCTATTATTGAGATTCTTGGATGATTTGATTGAGGTCCCCAAAGATTTTAGACCTCATGATTTTGTGTGCATTGATTTGTTTTGTGAAGTTTATGAATCAGGACTGAGTACCTTGCCAGAAGAATTGAAACCCCATATTTTTGACCAAGTACCTGATTGGATAAAGATTGTAGAATCAACTAAGGGTGGTCATATACAAAGTATGGATTCTCAAAAGGAAGACATCATTTTGTTGAGAAATTATGTCTCAACTTCCAGCTTGAAGCCCTCATTCTCATGCCTTGGTGAAATTTTTTGTTGTTTGCAAGTTCTGCAGGAGGTGGAACCGGGATGGAACTTGGCATTGTTTTGTTTACCTAGTTCCGGGTTTTTTGTTCCCGTTCCGTCTCCGGCTCTGCTTCCTACCGTTTGTTCTCTTCGCTTCGCTACGCAGGTTCTGGTGGAGGCAGAATCGGATTTGGAATCTGGCAATGTCCGTTTGCCATGTTCCTGTTTTTGTTTCCGTTCCGACTCCGGTTCCGATTCCTGCCTTTGCGATCTGGTTCTTTTGGCTATTTGGATCTTCCTCGGGATGAGTTACTACACTTCATTCCGGTCCTCATTTGTTGTTTCTTGCAGTTGGTGGGGGTGGAACCGGAACTAGATTGTTTCTTGATCTTGGACTTTTGGTGAAGTCCTATTTTCTGTTCCCATTCTGACTCTGACTTCGACTCCGATCTCTTGTGTCCCTGTCTTGGTTTGATTTCGGGTTGAATTTCTCCTATCAAAGCTATCCTTGGCTTGTTCCTCTTTGCCATGGGTGGAAGCAGAACCGAAATGGTTCCTGAACCTATAATTTCGGTGGAGTCCTGTTTTGATTCCTATTCCGGCTTCGGCTTCGCCAGTGTTAGAAAGGCTTGGAAGTCTTGGACGTGCTCGGTGTCTATTTGACCATTTTGGTTGTTCTATCAGTTATGATTGCAAATGGTTTTTGGAAACATGGCACATATCTGAATGGTGATTGGACATAAAATAAAATAGTTATTGTGGCAGTTGCATTGTCAACCAAGGGTGGAAAACTCAACCATTTTGGTTATGGCATTGAATGCTTAGACAACTCGTTGCAGGGAAATCTGTCAGATCTGACTAGTTGCGTGATTTGAGGATTGACCTCATTTTTGTGTAGGACTGATTGAGTCGACTACATATGTTGATGAGATAAGCTTTATCTCATAAGTTGCAGAGCAAGGTTGAAGTCGTAGGTTGAAGAGCAGAAGGAGAAAAAGAAGAACGCGTGTTCTTGAAGAGAGGTGGTTCGATCTGTATGTTGTGATAACATTGTAATAGTGAATCCAAATCTCTCTAAGGGATTGTAAGCTATACAAAGAAGGCTGGAAATTGTATGTATTTGTTTTAATACTGTAATACAATAGTCTTGTTTGTGTGGTGGGTTTTTGACATGGAAAGGTTTTCCCACGTTAACTTCTGTGTCAATCTGTGAATGCTTTGTTCGAATGCTATCTCATTTTAATGGTTGTATTCATCTCAAGTAGTTTTAGAAGCTATTAGAATCATTTTATTCTTCTCTCCCCTATTGTATTGGCATCAAGGGAATGTATTCCACACTATTGGGTCTCTAGATTTGCATTCTTTTCCCTTCAAAGTGGTATCAGAGCTTGGCCAGTTCATGTTATCCTTGTTAGGGCGAATTAGTTTTTTGCACTAATACTGTTTCAGTGGGAGTCTTGCATTGTTAAACCTATTTCTGTTTTGAGATGGTGAGTACATCTGGTAGAATAGATATTGAGAAGTTTAATGGAAGAAACTTTGAGTTATGGAAACTCAAGATAGAAGACCTACTTATGGATAGAGACCTCTGGATTGTAGTGTCTAGAACTAATCCACAAAGTACAACCCAAGAAGCTTGGGATCTTGCTGATAGGAAAGCAAGAGGTTTGATTAGCCTGAGTCTTGCTGATTCTGTGCTCTTAAATGTTCATAAGGAGACGTCTACAACTACTTTATGGAAGAAGCTTGGTGATATTTATCAGGGAAAGTCTCTGGTAAACAAGTTATTCCTGATGAAGAAGTTGTACTCCTTGAAGATGGACAAAGGTGCATCTGTTGCAGACCATCTGAACTCGTTTAATATGAGTGTTACTCAGCTAACATCTGTAGGTGTAAATATTGAGGAGGAGGATCATTGCATGCTCCTATTGTGTTCATTACTTGACAGTTGGGATCATCTTGTGATGGCCATTGGAAGCACTACTACTGCTTTCAAGATGGAAGATGTTGTTCCCTCATTGCTATCTAAAGAGATGTGGAGGAAATCTTCTGAGATGGCCAAAGAGGCTCTTGCTGTTCGAGGTAGACCAAAGGAGAAAGGCAAAAAGAAAGACAATAAGTCAAAATCCAAGTCTAAAGGGAGATCAAATTCTCCTGGTAAAAAGTTCAAGGTGAAATGTTGGAACTATGGACAACCTGGTCACATTCGGAAGGACTGCAAAGAGAAGAAGAAGAAGAATGCTCCTGACAACGAATCTTCTCAAAGTGATGCAAATGCCTTCGTTGCAACAATCTTGACAACTCAGGCATCAGATGATGTTTGGCTAGTTGATTTAGGTGCCTCTTTTCACATGACATCCTATAGAGTTTGGTTCTCAAAGTATGAGAAGTATGATGGTGGAAAGGTATACTTGGCAAGTGATTCAATGCTGGAGATTGTTGGCAAAGGAAGAGTCAGAATTCAGTTTCTTGATGGGAGAGCCAAAGGAATAGGTGGTGTTCTTCACATCCCAGGTTTGGCTCGAAATATTCTTTCTGTTAGTAAGTTAAATGATGTTGGTGTAGAAGTTTCTTCTTCTAGTAAGGGATGTAAAATGGCTAGAGGTGCAATGGAGTTAGCTAAGGGTGTTCATACTGGCACTCTGTACAAGCTGGATGCACGACCTATTCTTTGTAACAGTGCCTCTATAAAGTCATGCAATTCTGCAGCTATAGAGAAAGATGAAGACTCTTCTCCATCTACAAATGCTTTGGAAGTAAAATTCCCAACAGAGAAGACTATGTTATGGCCTCATAGACTTGGTCACATTGGTGAGAAAGGTTTAAAAACCCTGAAGAACAAAAAACTTGTAGAAGGGCTTGATGATTGTAACCTTGAGTTCGATTTCTATGAACATTGTATCTATGCAAAGCAACAACATGTTTATTTCTCCTCTAGTCCTCACAAATCTTCTGGAATACTGGATTATGTTCATTCTGATGTGTTTGGTCCAGTTAATGTTCCTTCGTTATCGAAGTCTAGATATTATGTTTCTTTCATTATTGACTGTTCGAGAAGGACATTTGTATACTTTCTTAAAAGTAAGTCAGAAGTGTTCAGTCAGTTTAAAGAGTTCAAATCTTTGGTTGAAAATCAGACTAGAAGGAAAATAAAGTGTTTAAAGATAGACAATGGAGGTGAGTTTTGTTCTGCAGATTTTGAAATGTACTGCACTAATCATGGAATTAAAAGGCATAAGACAACCCCCTACACTCCACAACAAAATGGAGTTGCTGAAAGGTTGAATAGGACACTGATGGAAAAGGCAAGGAGTATGCTGAGTGGTGCTGGTCTGGAGCAAAAGTTATGGGCTGAGGCTATTGCTACAACATGTTATCTGATAAATAGATCTCCTTGTTTAGCTCTTGTTGACATGACACCTTTGGAAGCATGGTCAGGTAAGAAACCCCCATTAAGGCATGTTTAGGTCTTTGGCTGTGAGGCATATGTTCATGTGCCAAATGAAAAGAGATCTAAGTTGGATAACAAGGCTGTGAAATGTATTCTCATCAGCTATGGAGTTGGAGTGAAATGATACAAGCTTTGGAATCCTATTACTGAGAAGGTTTTGTATAGTAGAAGCGTGATATTTCATGAGCTAAAACCTATAGTAAGCGATAAATAGCTTGAGACAAATCAGAGTGACAAGAAGAAGGGTGCAGTTGAGATTCCCCAAACTCCAGAAAGGGAAGAGTTGCATGGTGTACCTGAGACTGAGAAGAGCTCAAGCAGCTCTAAAAGTTCTGATGATGAAGAACAACCTTAGCCTCTAAGGAGATGTACACGAGAAAAGAGGCAACCAGAAAGGTATGGTTTCTCTATGTTAGATTCAAATTGTGCTTATGCCTTAATAACCAACATTGATGAGCCTAGGACTGTGAAAGAAGCAATCAACATGGCTGATCCAAAGTGTTGGGTGGAAGCCATGAATGAGGAGATGGATTCCTTGAAAAAGAATGATACCTGGAAGTTGGTACCACTACCTAAAGGGTGAAAGCCTGTTGGCTATAAGTGGATATTCAAAAGGAAGACATGCCTTGATGGCAGTGTGGAGAAGTATAAGGCACGACTGGTTGCAAAGGGTTTTTCTCAAGTTGAGGGAATTGATAATGGAGAGATCTTTTCCCCTGTAGCAAGGCTGACATCCATCTGATTTTTGTTGTCATTGGCAATTGTGTATGACTTTGAAATTGAGCAGATGGATGTGAAGACAACATTTCTCCATGGTGAGCTGGAAGAAGAAATCTTCATGTCCCAGCCTGAGCAGTTTGTTGAAAGAGGTAAACAAAATCTGGTTTACAAGTTAAATAAATCTCTCTATGGTTTAAAACAATCTCCTAGAATGTGGTACCAAAAAATTGACATATTTGTGTTGTCAATTGGGTTTGTGAGATCAAAATATGATCATTGCATTAATTATAAATGTGAGAATGATCGTGTGCTTGTTATTACTTTGTATGTGGATGACATGTTATTCATTGGTAATAGGAAGGCTATGATTTCTGACCTTAAAACTCAGTTGTCTTGTAAGTTTGAAATGAAAGATCTTGGAGCAGTAAGGTATATTCTTGGAATGGAGATAACCAGGGATAGAACAAGCAGAAAGCTTTGGCTTAGTCAGAGTAAGTATGTGAAAACCGTTCTAGAGAGGTTTAGCATGAATGATTGCAAGTAGTTAGTTGTTCCAATCATGCAAGGATTGAAACTATCTGTTGAAGACTGTCCAAAGTCTGCTAATGAGATGGAGGACATGACCAGTGTGCCTTATGCAAGTGCAGTAGGCAGTTTGATGTATGCTATGGTCTGCACAAGACTAGACATTGCCCAAGCAGTGGGAGTTCTAAGCCAGTTCATGGAAAATCCAAGGAGATCACATTGGGATGCTGTGAAGAGAGTGTTCAGGTATTTGAAGGGTACTTCAGATTATGCTTTGTGTTACCATGGCAGTATGGTTGCATCACAAAGGACTCCTAGCATTCAAGGATATGTTGACTCTGATTAGGCAGGGGACATAGACAGCAGAAGGTCCACCAGTGGATACACTATCATGCTTAATGGTGGAGCAATCAGTTGGATGAGCAAGAGACAAGCTGTAGTTGCTTTATCCACGACAGAAGTAGAGTACATGGCAGAAACTCATGCTTGCAAGGAGGCAGTGTGGCTGAGGCGTTTGTGTTCAGACATCGAATTTAATGCTGGGCAGATTTCAATCTGCTGTGATAGTCAAAGTACCATTTTTTTGGCAAAGAATCCGACCTTTCATGCCAAGACCAAGCACATAGATGTGCAATATCACTTCATGAGGGATATCGTTGAAGATGGCAAGTTCAGTTTGGAAAAGGTTGACACCTTGAAGAATGTTGCAGATGCCTTGACAAAGCCAATTAGCACAAACAAGTTCAGATGGTGCACAAAAACGATGGGCCTTGGGGCCTATGATAGACAGTAAGGTTTGATGTTTTGAGGAAGCTGGAAGTGTTTGCCAAGTGGGAGCTTGTTGAGAAATTATGTCTCAACTTCTAGCTTGAAGCCCTCATTCTCATGCCTTGGTGAAATTTTGTGTTGTTTGCAAGTTCTGCCGAAGGCGGAACCGGGATGGAACTTGGCATAGTTCTGTTTTCCTAGTTCTGAGTTTTCTGTTCCTGTTCCGTCTCCGGCTCTACTTCCTACCATTTTTTCTCTTCAGTTCGCTTCACAGGTTCTGGCGGAGGCGGAACCGAATTTGGAATCTGGCAATGTCCATTTGCCATGTTCCTATTTCTGTTTCCGTTCTGACTTCGGTTTCGATTCCTGCCTTTGCGATCTGGTTCTTCTGGTTGTTTGGATCTTCCTCGGGATGAGTTACTATGCTTCATTTCGGTCCTGGTTTGTTTTTTCTTGTAGTTGGTGGAGGCGGAACCAGAACCAGATTGTTTCCTGATCTTGGACTTTTGGTGAAGTCCTATTTTCTGTTCCCGTTCCGACTCCGATCTCTTGTGTCCCTATCTTGGTTTGATTTCAGGCTGAATTTCTCCTGTCAGAGCTGTCCTTGGTTTGTTCCTCTTTGCCGTGGGTGGAAGCGGAACCGAAATGGTTCCTGAACCTGTAATTTTGGTGGAGTTCTATTTTGATTCCCGTTCCAGCTTCGGCTCCGGCAGTGTTAGAAAGACTTGGAAGTCTTGGACGTGCTCGGTGTCTGTTTAACCGTTTTGGTCGTTCTATCAGTTGCGATTGCAAATGGGTTTTGGACACATGGAACCTATCTGAATGGTGATTGGATGAAAACCAAAATAGTTATTGTGGTAGTTGTATTGTCAACCAAGGGTGGCGAACTCAACCGTTTTGGTGATGGCATTGAATGCTTAGATGGCTCGTTGTAGGGAAATCTGTCAGATCCGACCGGTTGCGTGATTTGAGGATTGACCTCATTGTTATGTAGGACTGATTGAGTCAACTACATATGTTGATGAGATAGGCTTTATCTCATAAGTTGCAGAGCAAGGTTGAAGTTGTGGGTTGAACAGCAGAAGGAGAAAAAGAAGAACGTGTGTTCTTGAAGAGAGGTGGTCCGATTTGTATGTTGTGATAACATTGTAATAGTGAATCTGAATCTCTCTAAGGGATTGTAAGCTATACAGAGAATGCTGGAAATTGTATGTATTTTTTTTAATACTATAATACAATAGTCTTATTTGTGTGGTGGGTTTTTGACCTGGTAAGGTTTTCCCATGTTAACTTCTGTGTCAATCTGTGAATGCTTTGTTCGAATGCTATCTCATTTTAATGGTTGTATTCATCTCAAGTAGTTTTAGAAGCTATTAGAATCATTTTATGCTTCTCTCCCCTGTTGTATTGGCGTTAAGGGAATGTATTCCACACTGTTGGGTCTCTAGATCCACATTCTTTTCCCTTCACATTTGTCCTCTTGAAGAAAATCAGTTAACAATGTAACCTAGTGAAAAAAATATGTCAGAAGATGAGCATTGTAGTCAATTCATAAACAACACATATAATAACATCACAACAATGATGAGGAAAAGGATACACGGTATAATAATGAATTAATTTTGCAAGAGTTATTTTCTTGTGATATTTTAGATGATGATTAAATGCAAAATTCTATTCCATGTGATGTTACTGAAATTTTATTACAAACTAATGATTGTGATCCTGAAAACACAACTTCAAGTTTTTGCTTTAAAAATTTGGAACATGGTTTGTATAGTGATGTTTCATCCTACGATGAAAATCATAATGAGGTGAATATGTCTGAATGCTTTTCTGAAGATGGTATGGAAGCATAATTCTCAATTGAAGAATGCAATTATATATATGCTCATGATGCCACTTGTCCACAAGTGATAAAACGAGTTATATGTTGTGAATACTTGGAATATAGTCTATATTTTCTACCCTTGGAGCATAGAAATGGTGTCAGTAATGGGGGATTTGAAGATAAGGAGATGTGTATTCAGTATTTGATCCTAAACATAATGCTAAATATGATATGCATATTGATAAGTGTGTTGATGCCCTTGTTACTCATGTGTGTTAATGTGAGGCAAAGATGGAAATGTTTGTGATACATGAAAATGATGATGTTGTATATCATGATGTACTAGGGGGTTCATTTTGGAATGATCAGGGTGCACATTGTGACAAATGTATGGATCTCGAATCAACATTATTACCTATTGATAACAATGAAGAATTTGTTGATTCATATGACAGTAAGGTTTCAAATTGTGTTGATACTAGAGCCCTTATTGATCCATGGGTAGAGCATCCAAGCAATGCAGATGATGATGAGTCTCATGTTGGTGATATTGAGTAGATATGTTTCCTATCTGATGTTCCTTGTGTGAATATAGATGTGTACTCATTTTATAAGGAAAGCATTTATGTGAAAGAAGATGAAAACTTTGGTTTTATTGCTGATGAGAAGTTTTTAGTTAATAAGGAGTCTTTCATGTTTGAGTTAGTATACACATCAATTGATCTTTCACATGAGGTTGCCAGTGCATCTGATTGCTTTTTTGTTGCCCTTATTGATGTTGAATTGGTTGAGCCTACTTTTGAGGTATTTTGCATTGGGTTGAATGATGATGGCAAGAATGCATCAGAATATGTTAATGAGTTTAAGATGGGTATATTTACTTATTTCCACGATGGTAATGATGCCTGTGATCCTCATGTATGGGGTGCCAAGGTGAGCTCTGAACCGGAGTGTCAGGGTGTTTTCCCATGTTGCAGTGATCAATGTAAGGGTGCCCCTAAATATGCATCTTTTGTCTTTGACATATGTGAAGATGCCTTGCTTGGTACACAACAAATTGTTTATGATAATTTTCAATTTGGGGTGCAAATTGAAACTGCTGTTATAGATCAAATAGGCTATGAATGCTTTTGTTTCCTAGCTCAAGTAAGTGAGCAGCCTGCCATGGTAAAATGTCACTATGATTATGAATTTAAGTTAATGTCCAAATGTAGACTGTAGATTGATAGAATTGATGGTGACATTGGGAAGCATAGTGATGTGGTGGGACATGTCGGTGATCAAGGTAGTTTGTGGGAACTCAATGGTAGTATTTTTAAATTTGGCCTACTTCAAACAACAAAGAATTTTGTTTTTGACAGAGGAAAAATTGGCATTTCTTTGTAGGGGGCCTGGGGCCACCAAATGAAGTTTGAAAGTCGTTATATTGCAACATAGTAGAGTGGATTCCAGGATGCCCTAATGGACTCTATTTTTGGTCTGCTTCCCAGAGAGTCTGGTTTCTTGCTATGCCCACAGGGGGCATACATCCCTAGTTTTAGCCATTGATGGAGTTTTTGAAATTTTCCATATTTTAAAGCTAGTTCTATGTCCTATCTGGCTATTACTCTTGTGTTTTAGGGGGGGGGTCAATGTTAGGGTTTAGGGGTTATTACCCTTACTTCAAATTTCTTACCGAATAAACCCCTTACATTGTATTTGTGCATTGACTTGTTGCTTTGGGTTTTCAGTCACCTAAGTCATCAGCTAAGCCTTTCTTGTTGTGCACTTACCAGTCCCTTTTTACCTATCCCATCGGTCTTTTCTGGTATTAAGGCTAAATATAATTTCACTTAATGTTGGGTTAGGACATTTCCAAATGTTAGGCTTAGGTCTAAAATTTATACCTTAAGGGTTTTCCCATGTGTGCCTAGTTGGTCCCTTTGTTATGAATTATATTGTTACATGTGCAGGTTTGTGGACCGTTGGATTGATGGTCTTAATCTCGACCATTTCTCGTAGACCTTGCAGTTTTTCCTGATGACATCACCAAAATTTTGCAAGGTATGCAAGAAGTTGACACTTGTCAAGTATGGTGATGGGGCCGAGTCTGAATTCATCAACGGTGTGCATAAAGGATATCAAATCAATGGCTTTCATATGATAATTAGGGTTGATGAGGATTAATTGTGGCCATTCCTTGCCAACCACCAACAATTAAAATAATCATTTTCAAAATGTTGCGAGGTGTGGATCTGGTGACACGTGTTTTTACCTAGCGGTACATGGTGTTTGGTTTGGGCCCGCAAGCGATTAGTATGTTTTCTGATTGGGAGGTGCAATGCCCCTTCAGAGTCTTGTTCAAAGTAGTCCTTGAATCAAAGGTTGGGTTACACGGGCAAAGGTAATGGGTTGTGGAAAAGAGAGGCGGTTTGTTGAGCATGGTGTAGAATCTATGGCTGAGATGAAGTATGGGCAGTATGAGTCACCTATTGAAATCACTAGTGGCTATGATGATGATAGTTCTAAGATTGACTCAGACTATCGTAGCTATCTCGCGACCATGACTAAACTGGTCGGTGTGGATGAGGAGGTCATTAAGGTGACCCCAATTGCCTCAATGGTGCCGCATGCTGGTCCTGTTCCTGGTGCTGAGGGTGGGGTCGAAAAAGGTAGGGATTTGTTCTTGCCTCTCCTTGAGGCTAAAACATGAAGCAGTTGTTTGTACCATGACTGTGTTGCTGGTTCTGGGTCCTTGTGCTGATGTGGTGGCAGTTTTATCCTTTTTGTGCTGGTATGTTAAATTTTTGGGTATGACGTGGATGAAGGAAATGAGGCCTTGGTGGTTTTTTTCTATGGTTTGATGGTACCAATTAGTTACAGGTTTGTAACCATTTTGATTCCCCTATTATTGTTTTTAATGATTACACCAAATGGTGGGGAATGGTGAAATGCAGATGAAATTTCATTTTTGGAAATGAAATTTGGTTGAAATGTATTGAGAGTGAGCCTGAACCTTGTTGCTCTCTTGGTCTATAAAGGATATTTCAAGGCTCATTGTTGAGGTCAGATTTTTTGAATCCTAAGGTTTAGGTTGTGTATAGTGAATGCATATAATGCAGAATTCAGGAGGACTTAGCTAGTAAATTGTATTGGGTAGGGTATGTACATGAGGTAGTCATAAAATCTTTTATGTAATTACTGATATTGAAACAAATGTAAAAAATTTAAGACAATTTCTCTCATGTGTGTGTTATGGAAGATCATGAATGAAATTATCAAGGGTTCTTTCATTTATCTTCAATGGTATATTTGAATGTATGGTTCACTTTCTTGCTTTAACCTAATGAGTTAATCAAATTCTTGAAGAGGGATCATAGGTTTGTGGTAATATGCTAAGGATTTGATAAGGAGTGTTGTTTTGAATATTGAAAATTCTTATGGTGTAAGGCATTGTGAGAATAGTTCATTGGTATCAGGGTTAAATCTTATGTGACTCCTGCCCAATTTAATGAGGCACTAGTTAATTCATTCAGGGTTATTTTAAATAATTCAAATCAGTCACCCCTAGTATGTGGGTTCAAGTCAGAACATTTTACAAAATCAAAATTCATTCTATTATGAGATGCAAATCTTACATAGCACCTGTATTCCTAGCATTAGATGGTTATTTTCTCAATGGTATGCCAAGCCTTTGGTGAATGGAATCTATTTGCATATGTAGGAATTTGTCTATGTGTGAAGTGTTCTTAGGGAATGAAATATCACATGAACACAAACAAGAATACCCTCCTTGGTCTCGCAGAGCCTAAAGAGTAGGGGTAAGGACCTAAACAACTTTACCTATTAGTTGGCCACTAAATTTTGATAATTCTCAAACATAGAGGTTGGCCACCTCTTAGAGAGTTTCAATGTTTTAGCTGGGAAAATATAAGCACAAACACCATTTAGGAATGTCTTCAAACTTTCATGGAGTTGATTGACATAGTAGAGGTGCTCCATTGATCCCTTTTGTTGCACCATCACATAGATCAGCATCTAGGGTATTGGGAAATTCTTTTTCTTTGGCAAAACGAGGGTTTCCAAGTCATTCAAAGGGATTTGTGAGATCTGGTCAAGATGGTTCCTATCAAGGTTCTCAGTGTCCCATTGGGAATGCTTGTCCTATTTTTCAAGCTAGGAAAATTCTTATCCGAGAAAAGCAACCTCCTTTTGACATTTGTGCTTTGGATTCTTAGTTCATTAACGAATCTCGTTCTTAGGCGGATATGGTTTCTAATTAGCATACTCTAGAATCCTTTCCTAATAATATTCTGATAAAATATGGAGCCCCCTTCAATCCAAAGTCAGAGAAACTTCATCATTCCACTGAGGGTCATAATGGGTCTAAGCCTATTTTTGAAAAGTATAGCTCTATTGTGGATACACCTACTTCTTTCCCGAATAACATAGCTCGAAAGTATGATGATTGTTATCAAGTTGTTCATTTGTAGCTGAGGAATGTGCAATGGAATGAGGTAAAGCCTTTGCCTTCGGTTGCTTCTGTTAAAAGTATATCTAGCAATCCTCTTTTCATGAAAAATGACCAATCAAAAGTAGATAAGAAATGGGTTTGCATAGAACACCTTCCTCAAAAGTTTGTCAAAGAGCCGAGGTTTAAAGATCGAGTTCAACTTAATTTTATTGAAGAATTATTGAGTGCCCAAATCCAGGATCTTAAAGATCATGCTTTAATATGCAAATTTTTGAAGTTTTTACCTTCTGTTGAAACTTTAAAAGATTTACTTTATTTTGAATGGGATGGGGAAAATCAACTATTTTACATAGATCAAGGTAATGGGTTTTTCATTGTGTTTTTTTGAAGCAAAGCTGCAAAGAGATATGATTCTTAAGAATAAATCATGGTTTTTTGAGGGCTCTGGGTTGTACACTCAGGCATGGGTTCAAAATTTTGACCCTTTGTCTACTGTAGTGAAATTTTCTCCTATTTGGATTCAGTTGCCCATACGTTCGCTAGAGTACAGGTAAATGGGTATTATGGAAACCATTGCAAATAGGTTGGGGATTTTGTATGCCATGATATGGATTTCTTCAAAAATCTAGATAAACCAATTAGGGTTTTTTTATTACTAAATACCTCAAAGGATTTTCCTTCATCAATAAGGATACATTCAAAGTTTGGAACTTGGATGAAGGAAATCCTAATTGAGAATCCAAAAAATGTTTGTACTTTCTACCATTTATTGGGACATTCAATCCAAGAGTGTTTTTGAGTTTAGTTTATTGATGACATAGGAGATTTGCCTATTATTATCAATCAACATAAGATACAAATGTGGTGGAAATAGTTAAGAAATAAAATGCTTCTATCTTAGGTCATTCAATTCTTAAAAACTGTCAAACAAAGAAACTGCCAAGTATGTTGGGCAAAAGGTTAATAAACAATTCATCTTATTCACCTTCGCCAATAGTCTTGAATGTAGGAGAAAATTTGACAATATATGCTGAAAAGATGAGTAATGGAAAATTTGGGAATACTTCTCATTCTGAAATGAGGTTGTTGTCATGCTCATTTAGTGTCATCAATCCTCTCTAGAAGCTTGCAGTTGTGCCTAACATTAATAGTAAGATCTCAATAAAGGATAGGGAACTAATGTTTAAAGTAATTTTTCCCCATGGATGGAAAACTATAATAGAGATTTCACCTAGGGATAAATCATTGTGTTTGTATACACCAAGAATCTCTTTAGAACATGAGTAGTAGCTAGATGGAATAATCTCAAAGCTGATGTGGGAGAAACCTTTTCTATCTAACTCAGTTAATTAAAGAGAAATCTCAAAATTATGCTTTCCACTATTGTTGCCTCATGATAAGCATGATTTTTTATTTGCTTGCACAAATCCTATGGTGGATGGGATGAAATCACATGAGATACATGAGCTGGGTGAGCATTTTAGTTTGGAAAGTTGGGTTGAATTTTTTTTGAATAGGTTAAGATCAAATATAATTGATGAAATGGCAGAGAAAGTTGATAAGAAAGAAGGGAAGATGTTGAAAGGTACATGTGATAATTCATTGATAAAATCTCAACCATATACTACTATTGGTGCACAAGAAATAGATGAGAAACCACAAATAAAACAAGTTGCAAATGATATGGATTCCACTGTAGTGTTTGGTAATGATTTTGAATTTTCAAATCATTTATCTATCATCCAAACACCTATTTAGACTCTTGCTATTAAATCATTGGGTAAGAGAGGTAGGGAATCCAATGCAAAAAAGATGCAAGAGGAGATTGCTTCAAGGATTCAGTTGACTTTAGATAGCAACATAAAGAAAATATTGAGGAGATCAGGGTGCTCTCCTTGATCGATATGAAGATCATCTCTTGGAATGTTAGGGGTATTAATGCCCCTAACAAAGAGCCCAAATCAAACAATAAATAAATTCTTTAGGGGCTGATACAAAATTAATACAAGAATCCAAATTATCTAAGGAAAGTTATGATAATACAATTTACAAGTGGAATTTATGGAATTCATGTCAATTTGTTGCTCAAGGAGCATCTAGGGGATTGCTAACTTTATGGAATGTTAGAATAGTGCAGTTGGAACCCATTTCTAATACTTCACATTGCCAATTGTTACTTGTTACTCATTTTGATTTATCTTTCTTGCTGGTCAATGTTTATGCTCCAAATTCAACAACAGGTAAACAAAAGCTTTGGAAGGAGCTTGAGTTAATATTTGAATAATCAGGTGTATAAAAAGTTGTACTTATAGGGGATTTTAATTCTATTTTATCTCAACATGAAAAGAAAGGCAACATTATACCGCCTCACAAGACAGTGGAAGATTTTAGTAATTTTATTCATAATAATGCACTTATGGATGTGCAACCAGAGAAAGGTATGTATACATGGACAAATCAGAGATGAGATTTTCTACAAATAGCTTTATGACTAGATGAATTTATAATAACATCGTATTGGATAGTAGATAAATATGTGCAAATGTCAAAATTTTTACCTTGGACGAGGTCTAATCACTTCCCTACTTCTTTAAGTATTTAGGCCACTAATTCCCCTCAAAAGTGGAAAACTTCTTTTAAGTTTGAATCAATGTGGTTTAGGTATAATGAATTCTTTCCTTTACTGAAAGGAAAAATAAAACAGTAGAATATACACGTGTTTAAAAAAATTTTCCATCAAAAGGATCTGATTTCAAAACACTTGGAAAAAGTTAACAAGTAGATTATAAGTTAGGGGTTAACACCACCGTCTTTTGAACATCAAAAAAGTTTACAATCAGAATGGGAATAGTTAATTTTACATGAGGAATTGTATTGGTGTCAGAAATCTCATGAATTGTGGCTTAAAGAAGTTGACAAGAATACTAAATTTTCATATGTCAACTTAGGTTAAGAAAGCTAAAAATGCAATGTTTTACATTCAGGAGAGTGCTATAGGAAATTGGTTAAATAATGAGGTTGATATTCAAAATGAAGGGATAAAACTCTATTCCAATCTATTATCTACTCCATTACAAAATTCGGATCAGATTGGAGTTGAAAGAGAAAATATGTTGCAAGGAATTCCTACATTAGTCACTGAACATGATAATGTGCATCTTAATAATCCTTTTACTCTAGAGGAAGTGAAAGCGGTTGTTTTCTCACTAAAAGCAGATAAGGCCCCATGACCAAATGGTTTTACAACAAATTTCTTTCAAAAATGTTGGGAATTTATAAGAAATTATATTTTTAAGGCTTTGGAGGAGTCTCAAAGTTCTTGTTCCATGCTCAAATAGTTTAATGTAACACACATTGCATTAATTCCAAAGGTTAAGGATCCAAAGTCCTTTTTAGAGTTTCATCCTATCTCTCTGTGTAACATAGTTTACAAGATTTTTACCAAAGAAATTTATCTTCATCTGCTACCCATCATACCTAAATTAATTTTCAAGAAACAACGAAGGGTCCTTTGGTGGCACATGAAGTTCTGCACTCTATTTCTTTGCATAAAATCCCTTCCTTCATCATTAAGCTTGACATGATGAAAGCTTATGATAAAGTGGATTGGACATTTTTGATGCATGTATTAAAGAAATTTGGCTTTAGCAGAAAATGGTGCAAATGGGTCCTATCTTGCTTGAAAGGTACAAAATTCCCAGTTCTAATTTATGGCACCTCGTCAAGTTTTTTCAGTTCCACTCAAGGAGTGAGACAAGGAGATCCATTATCACCTTTCTTATTCACAAGTTTATCAGAGGCTCTTAGAAAGGCAATCAAATAGTTACACTTACAGGGTCTTTGTAGAGGGATCTCAATTCCTTCTACTGATGTATCACTCACACATTCTCTATTTGTGGATGACACATTATTATTTGGTGCAGCTTAGCTTCAAGAGGCCAAATATATCAAGTCTATGCTACAAAAACATTCACTTACCTCAAGACAAAAAATAAATGTAGAGAAATCAAAGATATACACTTTTAATATCAAATTAGGCTTACAAAAGAAAATTGTTAACCTTCTAGGTTTTCAAACAACAAAATTACCTTGCAATTACCTTGGGATTCCATTTTTACTGGGTGAAATAAAATCTCGTACTGGGACAAGATCATTCAAAATATTCAGTTAAGGATAGACACATAGAAGGGAAGGTGTTTTGTTACTATCAGGGTGCATATTATTGACCAAATCAATCCTTTTTGCCATTCCTAATTATTATATGGTAGTATTAAAAGCTCCAAAATTTGTGCTACTATTAATTGAAAAGATAATCAGGGATTTTTTATGGAAATGGAACATGGACAACAAAAAGAATATTTAACTTGTTTCATTGGAAAATCTTTGTGAAGAGAAATTAAAAGAGGGAGCTAAGATTCACAATTTATCAGCTAGAAATCAAGCTTTAGGAGCTAAATTAGTGTGGGACATCTACATGAAATCACAAGGGAAATGGTGTAAAGTCATGCAAGCTAAGTATCTAGATAACATAGATCGAAAGAGAATATTTATAGTATCAAATCCACCACAAGGCTCTACAATGTGGAATTTCTTGTTTGAATGTATGAAGGTAATTGCTCCTTATCTTACTTGGGAAGTTCAAGATGGTTTACAAGAAAAGTTTTGGGAAGATTCTTGGGGTGGATATGCTCCTCTAAATGTAGCTCCTAATCTGCAAATTATTTAAAATATTATATCTACAAGCTAGGGGGAGAAAGTAAGTGATTATTTTGAGAGCATTGGGAAAGTAAGCTGGAAAGATGTCTTTTTTGTAGCTTGTCCAAATGTTTAGAAAGAGGAACTTAAGAGCATACTAAATGAAAGGATTGTATATGTGTTAGGAGGGGAGGATAAGTTGTTATGGGCACCATTCGAAAATGGAAACTATTAAGTCAAAATGGGTTATAAGGCCATAATGAGTAAAGGGGAAAGAGTCCAACTAGAAAGAGCTTTGTATTTTTGTTGGGAATCAACAATGCTACCAAAGGTTTGTTGTTTTTCATGGATAGCTATTAAAAGAAGAATTTTGTCAAGTAATAGACTTGCCAAACTTGGGATAGCATCTCAGTTTACATGCATTTTATGTGAAAATGAGCTAGAAGAAGTGAATCACTAATTTATTCATTGTAATTTTGCATCTTATTATTGGTCTTTTATAAAAGACAAATTAAGTTGGTATGCTACATTGCCAAATAATTTGTTGGATCTATTTTCAAGTTGGTCAGTAGTGTATAAAACATCATTTTTTGCATGCATTTGGAGAGTCATTCCATCTATAGTGTTGTGGAATATATGGTGGGAATGTAATAGAATTATTTTTAGGAAGGAAAAGATGAAGGTTGAGAAAATATTAGAGAAGTTAGAATCCTCAATAACAGAAATAAAAAATGCACATGCTCAAAAGGTCAAAAAAATTGGGTCTTTATTCACCGATTGGGATTCTAAGGTAATGCATAAGTGGAATAATATTGTTCTACCATTCAAAGGAAGCCTGCATCAAAATCCAAGTCAAAAATTAGACAAAATAAAAATACCTTGGATTCCTCTTGTGATCCCTAAATGTCTATCCTATTCTAAAGATGCAAAACAACTAATATGAAATAATGGAAGAATACTAAGGTACACCTCAAGATTAGCCTAAGGAAAGATAACACAGAGAAATAAGATAAAAAAAGATAACAAATGATTATACCTTCTTTATTGTTGAAATCCCTAGGTTGGCCCTTGATGTTTGAAAGCTTGTGTGCTCCTTGGATGGCTATGGAGATGGCTTGATGCAAGATGAACAATACGATAAAATGAAAATGCTAATAGCTAAATGTCTTGGTTAGATGAGGGAAAATGCTTGCAAATTCAGTAATAAAATTGGTAGCATAATGGTGAAAATGGCTAAGTGTTATCAAATAACAAAATGGCAAGAGTTTGGTATCAAATGCATGAGGTTTTAAAATGAGAGAAAAGAGGGGGTATTTATAGAGGGATTTGAATTCTCTAGAGAATTCAATGGTTGAGATTAAACCAACAATGCCAAGATGGAGGGCTATGGTGTGTTGAGGACTCACAAGCCATCACATCTTGACATGTGGAATGTGAGATGGCCTAGGATGAGATGATGTGGAAAGTGAAGTTGAAGGAAGGTACATGATGTGGAGGAAGGACAAGTACCTTGGAAAAGGGATGATGTGACCTCTCAATGATCACATAAGGAAGAGGAGAATCTTAGGTGAATAAAAGTGAATTAAAAATTCACATGATTGGGGAATCTTGTGGATAAGACAAGGTTCCAGAAAGAGGTGGAAAGTACCTTGGATAAAACAAGGTCCTTAAAAATGTAAGTACTTACCCACATGTGACTTGATGTGACAAGTCAAATATTCTAGAAGACTTTAGCACATGTGATGTGACAAGTCAAAGGTTCTAGAATTTGCATGGGGAAGAGAAGATTCCTTGGAGGAATAAAAGTGATTTAAAAATTCACATGGGGAAGATAGGAGCCTTGGATGAATAAAAAGGAATTAAAAGATGATTAGTGGTTAATAAGGATTATAATCCAACTTGCAAAAGCTGGAGGATGTGACACATCCTAATCAAGGATTAGGCATGTGCACATCCCTAATGAAGAGATTGAGAGGTTGATTAAGACTAAGTGAAAGGATGTGACATGTGAGGAATTAAATAAATTTCATATTTATTTAATTCATTTGGTGAAAAGGAGAATAAAGGGTAAGGTATTTAATTATTACTTAAATACCTTACGGATTTAGAAGAATTAAGGGCATTAATTAAATAATAGTGATATTAATTAATTGATGCAAATAAGAGGGTAGTAGATGAAAATAGATAAATTTGGACAAATGCAACTGTCCAAATTTAGGTGTCTACACCTCTTACATAAGGCATCTCCAAGTTGAATTTTTATGGTGTATCATGTGGAAACCTAGGTTTATCAGGGGAAGGGATTGTAATAAGAGATCAAAAAGGGTTCCTCATCTCAGCTAAGTTAATAAAAATTCTGAGAGGAACAAATAATATGGTGGAAGCACAAGCTCTGCTTCATGGGTTGCAACTAGCATATGATATGAAAATCAAAGACCTAGAAATTGAAGGTGACTCATTAATTATTGTGAATGCTTGTAAAGAAAGAAATTTTTATTGCTGGAAAATCAGATATGTGATGCAATAGGTATGGAAGTTGTTGCCTAAGTTATAATCTGTGCAAATTAGACACACTTATAGGGAAGGAAACCAGCTCACAGACAAATTTGCAAATATTAGGTGTGAACAAAATCAAAAAGTGTAGTTATATGGAAATAATATGTAAAGTGTCACTCAGGGTTTGGATGAAGCTATTAAAAGGGAAAGAGTTGGTGTATAACAAAATGAAATGGTGTCAATGAAAATAAAGTTTTGATATAGCATGAAAATTATTATTATTTTTTTCTTACACCATAAAAGGGACCTTGCTAAGACACTGCATAAAATTTTAACATCAGTAATATTTATAAGTAATGTGGTCGGTTGTATTAGCATAAATCGATGTTTCAAAAGTTTTACGTTTTTTATTACATTGACAAGGTGGGCAAGATATAAATTATTCTGGTGTAGGGGTATGAAGAGTTCATTTTAAATAATAGAATATCCCTCTACATAATGGATAAGTTGTTTTGCACAAGTATGTTGAGAAAGTTAGCCGTCAAATCACACAAGCAAATCTGTGTGAAAAATTATAGTATGTCAGTTGGGGTTAAATCAACATGATAAAATCAAATACATGGAATCATCAATGGGTCACTCTGTACTACTTGTGATATGCTGTAAGGTGTATCATTTAGTATTAACTTGTTTATTATTTTGCAGGAATATGCACGATTGGTTTGATTTTGTTCTGAGTCATAAAAAAAAAGTTAAATGGAAAGTTAATGGAAAGGCCTTAGCAAATTTTATGTGGATACCAAGTGAGCATAATCTTAAAATAAGATAAACAAACTTTAGCATTTATTTCAATGGTGGTCAAATCATGCTTGCTTCATCGTATGTGGGTTGTACAAGATTACCTCTGCGGCAGTGCTTTTTTCTGATTCCAAATATTTTCCAATTTTGTGGCTATGCCAAATCCAACACCTGTAATTGCAAGTGTGTGATGAGCTCATTCCAATGACATCATCAAAATTTAATCCATCTTACAAATCTTATGCCGTAATGGGATATTATGAAGTCTAACAATCGTCGAAACTTTGTAGGAAATTGATGTATGCCAAAGAAGGGAAATTCAAAAAACATACCTTGATATAATTTAAAGTGTGTCTTAACATTGTCAAGGACAAGAGGATTTCACAAAAAACTATTGAAATTGAATAGATTTGTAAATTCCATAGCTATATTAGGAGCCTATTGAAGCTTTTTCTACACCACGCAAGTTCAGTAATGACAAAATGTCTCTCAGGAAGGTGATGGGTATTTTGTAAAGTTGGCAAGCTAGCACACTCCTTCATTCTCAGGATAAAGCATAGCAGAAGCATCTATCTAGGTAAAGTATTTTTTTCTTTCCATCACTTCAAATTGGAATTTGGTTCTTAGGGATTCCTAATTGAATCGAAAAAACTAATGCAAGAATTCCAAGACTGTTTTTCCATGAAATTTATCTCTGCTAAAAGTGTTAGTTTCTACTTTATGGATATTATGTGATTTCAAGTCTTAGTTTATGTATGCTTAAAGCCATAACACAATTCAAAAGTTTTTTCTTCTTTATAAGTTTTGGGCGTTCATTACTAGTATTTCTAGGTGCTTTTTGGGTGAAGTCAAAATTTTCTTCTTTATAAGTTATGGGCATTCATTGCAGGTATTTCTGGGTGCTTTCTGGGTGTTTTTTTGGGTGTGAACAACTATCAAGCAAGCTTCTCTAATGGAATTCGTACCAAGAAATCATAGGGCTTCTTTCCAAGTGCAACAATGGGAGTTGCCTTTTTCCAAAGGGTTTGATAGAGAATAATTGTCTTATGTTTGTAAGACAGATTGTATCCCTATTTTCAAATGTATCAACGACATAATTGGGGATGAAATTTTACAACCTTAAGCACAAAGAATCATCTTTCCTTCAAATTTTATGTCCATTTTTGTTTCAAACATCTTTGACTTAACCCCCAACTTTCAACATATGTAGAAGATTGCAAATAATATCATTAAAGAAGTTTTTTTGCAAGAAAATTCTCTTCTCACAAGCATTTATAATTATTTCTTCTAGCATGGAGCATCATACATTGGGGGTGTCTTTCCTAGACACTACTTGCACCATAAAGTAAGCTTCAAGAACATATATACTGGTTTGAGGTTGGCTATGGAATTTAACTCCTCAAGTTATCTATACAAAGAGCTGAACATGTATCATATGGAATTGGGCAAGGATATGACAAGGAGCTTCAAGACCAAATGTCATGTAATTTCATTCCTTCTCACACATCACTACCACTAGGTAGCTCAACCGAGTCATCCAATACCGCCAAAAAAAGGAAAAGTTGACATAGAAGAGTCAAATGCAACACCAAGACATTCAACGAATGCAACACTGGGGCCTTCAAATGTTAATCCACTCATTCAGTGTTGCCAGCCAATCCTACCTGACATGAACATAACTGCAAACTCAAAAAAATCTCCTCTAGTGAATTAGATTATGTGCAAAGAAGGAAAAGAAGATAGTTTCTCATTACAAAAGGCATGAAGAAAAGTATTAAAATATTATTGGTCTTTGTAAAGCCAACTGTTTTTACTATTTTGCACAGTTGACATTTTCTTACTACTTCATATTTGGCAAGAATTTTGTCGTACAATAGGAAGGGTCTGTCAATTGCTGCTACTCTTTTCTATATAATGCAACAATTGTTATTTTGTATCTTCAAACATATCTAGATACTACGAAAAATATTGTGACCCTTACTATTATATAATATAAATAGTCGGCTTACCAGCCTTTTATTAAAAAAAATGGCTTATAGAGTAATTCCCCAAACTAACTAATGCATTTAGTTTTCAATAATTTCTTATAACTTATATTTTCTAAATATTCTCAATATTAAAATACATGACCCTTTTATAAAGGTAATTAAATACTAAATATTCAACTTAAGAATATAGGAGTATTCCACAAACAATGCAAACTAATAATTTCAAAAACCTAATAAAATGCAAGAAAAATCAAGTTAAATATACACATACAACGGAAACAATCACTTTGTGATTTCACCTAGTGTGCAAGGATCCAAAATCATTAATTACTTAAATTAGTGATGAACTAGGTAAACACAAGGAACACCCTTTTATTCATAATTAAATAGGTGATTTAAACAACCAAACACACCACAAGAGTCATAGGGTCACTAAATTCACCACAAGGACTAAGTGTAGTGAGAAGGTCAAGTGAATCCATGACATTCCCCTCCACATCCTTATATTGGTCAAACACATATATTTCCTCCAAAATCAAGAAAAGCCATCAAATATGACAATAGAGATCATATTCAAAGAAATATATAATGATCAATGAGGAAATGCGATCTAGAAAGGAACATATCTATTTTACAATTACATCATACCATAATCAATTGAATTTAACCTTCAATATAATTATAGATTTAAAGTAGCACAAGACAAGATTTAACACATACATGGGAATTACACTCCTCACCCCAAGGATTGACTTACTCTTGGAAGTCACCAAGGGTAAGATAAAAAAATTACCAAGATTACTTCAAACCATACAAGGCAAGCACATAACAAGCAACTATAAAGTGGACCCATCACAAAAAATGCATTATAGAGCTACTCAATAGAATATAAAGAATATTAGTATAGATGCTACAAAACCATATTTTTTTTAATAAAATAATATTCCAATGATTAAAATTTACAACAAATAAAATCATATAATTACTAATCATTTCCATATGTACATAAGAATTCACACTTTCTAATTCCTGTTTATACAAAGTAAAAAACTCATGTAAATTCTCTCAATGCATACTTTTCATCATATCACATATTTTCATTCATATACATCGCAAAGATAAAAACACATAGTTCACATGTATGTCCTTGAGGACACTATGACCACATAATAGTACCAAGTAACCAAGAACCAATACAAATTAACCAAGGATCCATGATATAACTAAAATAATGGTCTTAGATCCACACACAAAAGGACCCCTCCATGCATTTCTAAAATAGCATCTCTTTTTTGTATAAATTAATTAGCCTCTAATTCATCATTGATGTGGAGAATATACACCACTAGTAAGATAAATGGATGATAATTTCCAAAAAAATTATCCACATTTATTTCCATCCTCAAAAATTTCCTTACATCCACATCCTCGTATACACTCTATTATATGTTGTTATCCATAGACATGGTAGTAACAATATTACAACATGAGTAGAAACACTTTCAAATAGAAAGAATCTAGATTAATCACTACAAATCCAAAAATAACAAAAGAAAGGAAATTTTAATTCCAATAATAAGGTATATGAATGCCAACAATTTTAATGAAAAATCAAACATAACCTCAAGAGTCACATGAATAAAAAATATCAAATATTTATAGCTAAAATAAATATAAATATAGATGAATATTCATCACTAAACCACACAAGAAAGTGAAAAGGATCACTAATAATTAAAATAAAAGATCACAATCCTCAAAACCACACATAATGATACTGTGTCTAAAATAAGTCACTGATCAAGGAGGGAATTCATGGAAAAATAATATAGAGGTCGATCTCATATTCTATCACATATAAAAATCATTTCATCCATATTAATTTGTAGAATACGTGCCAAGGATCACACATTTAATATTTTATAGATAACATGAGGGCTCATCTCAATGAGTAGAATAAAATGAGGAACTCACTCAAGTTCCATCACATAGAGAACACAATGACACTCATCTGAGTGGTAGTATATAAATAGACCAATAGATAAATATGTATAAAATATTTATTTCTTCATCTTACCTAATATTATGACCACCAAACATGGCTTCATGCAGGCCACTAATTTCAAAACATTAGAAGACATGGTACATGTTCTAAACATTATAATAGCAACACTCCATCATAAGCATGGGAGTATGAATTTTTACTTAACATAACATAACATATCATAAGTCAATTTTCTACACAATTAATATTCTAACATGATAGAATAACAACAATTTTCAAAATTTCTAACTCATTGCAATGCCAAATTTTTCCAATGCAACACATTAATAACTTAAATATAGGGTATCAAAAGTAAGAGAAAACTTATACCGAGTATCATGGCCTCAAGTGAAAACCCATGCTCATACCAAAATATATCTAAGATCACATATTATATGTCAATATTATTATAAGGAATAATAATGGAAGATATGCTAGCACTATGAACCAATCAAGGGTCCAACCAATAATATGTAAGGGATACTCTCAGGCAAAAAGGTATGGTCACCAAGGGTCACCCTAGGCTAATATAGCAACATAACACAATAGATTAATAATTTTTTCACTCCACTAATTAAGTCTAGATATATTGAGGTCATCAATCCTAAGGTTGGCTCTCAAAAAGGTGTATAAATAAGCAACCATGCAAGTATGAATCCACCATACTTGTAGCTATGCACATAATTCAAGGATAGATACCCAATATCAAAAGACCATACACAAATAATTTAGAGGGTGTTCATAACACATCACGTGTACACTCATAACAAGGTAATCACATTCACAAGAAAATATCAAAACATAATTCCTTTTATTATTCAATACTTAGCGTTAAAAACAAATTCTTTACACATAAATTATGTAATATAATTGTCCCAATATTTTCTAATAATTTCATACAAACATAAATTAGAATTGGAATTTTCAAGATATAAATATAATCCAACACACAACCACATGGAGAAGATACCAAGGGACAATCACATGATGAACATACAAGAATTTGACCAAGACAAACCCAACACAAAGACATAAAAGATATTTCCCACTACTGCAACATGAGCTCTAATATCAATTTAATGCCTCAAGAATTCACTCAATATATTAGCTATAAAAAATTGATAAGTATTTTTGGGTGATGTAAATGCAACATCAATAAGCCATATTACATGCCTATGAACTTGATATATCATGAAAAAACACAACACTCGTGGTACATTATTCCAATGCATAAAGATGGTAGAAAAAAGTGGAATACTTAACCATATCATGTGACAAAGTCACCATGCCAGTCGTATGAGATGATAGAGTTTCCTCTCTAACAAAAATTAAACAATAGCCCAAGATCTCATTCTATCATGAACATAAGTTTTTGGAATAGAAGTGACATGTCACTTTATTCAACAACCTATGATGATTGAACCAAAATCATAGATATCATGAATTGAAATCTGAACACTAGGATTACTCCCTAAAGAGGTAGTTCGATTAGGAGATAGAAAACCTTAACCAATCGGACCATCGACTAGATAATTTCACAAAAAGGTACACATTCCATAAAAATGGAGTGAATAACTCTCAAGGAACCTCAAAAGGAATAAAAAACTTCATGCAAACCAAGATAATGGTATAACTAGGCCAAACAAGCCTATATCAATCTAGACATGAAATGAGGCATAACAACCTCAAACCAAGTGTTGTCTAGAAATGACTTAAACCAAACATTTACTTACACTCTAGGATCAAGAAATTGTACAAAATTCACAAATCAAAGGATTCATTTTAACCCAAAATTTTGTTATTCACTAGCATGCCCATTTACCTCATGTATGACACAAGCATGCATGCCCAATATTAAATCTTAACAATATTTGATGCAAAAAATTAACTAATGATTCCATTCAAAAATCATATAAATATTCAAATCATAACATGAAATTCATAAGCATTGACATCACATATCAAATGTGACAATAAGAGATGAACAATTTAAATTATAGCATAGTTTGCACTACACAACATCATATCAATGATTCTATCTACCCAAAGAAATAAAATGATGAACAAAAAATAACTTCTAGATCATGGTTCTCAAAGAGAGTTTTATAGTGCTTGGTTTAATGGGGGTTTTTGGTTTCTCTTTCATTGGAGGCGAGGTTGATCCTTTATCCCTCTTAATAATCTAACTAATTATTGATCTACTTTATTAAAATCTCCAAGTGGGAATAGCCATGTTTCACTAGTAAAGAACAAGAAAGAATGTGATATTTTTCTAAGGATCCCAAATCATATCATTCATAGAGGATTTTTAAAGATGGAATGTTCTCTTGTAGGAAATTTTTGTGGGCCTCACCCTTGAAAGGGAAAGATGGACCCAGTATGCACCTTATAGTATCCTATTTTTTTTAATCATATGTTCAAAAACTTGATACAAGCACATACTACTATAAATTTAAAGTGGAAACTAATATAGTTAATTTCCAATCACATTAATTGTCAGAGGAAATTGTAGCTTATATATCTAAGTAAATTTTGATAGCATAACACATAGATCAACACTTTAATAACATGAAATTAGAAGACTAGAAGAAAGATATGCATAAGAGAAGAAACATCAATACACGTGGGAAAACCCTTTCAGGTAAAAATACCCACACTCTAAATTATTGAACCAATGTATTAACCTACAACCAAAAACATGTTATAATACACTTGCAGTCTGAAAGCCTTAACATGGAGATTTACATCTTTCTTCTCTGGAGTAAATACGACAACATAACTCTGGAATGAATAATTCTCCTCTCTACATTTCTCAAGAAAACACCCATATTTATTGAGCCACAAGATGGATGATTAGAAATGGAACATTTCATCAACCTCTTCACTGCATGCATGCAAACCTAAAGGTGAACATACAAGGTGCCTATCTTCATCTATTGATGCAAAATGGATCAAATATCAACATGAAAGGTGTTTTCATGTATGTAAATAGTCCCACTTGACATGCAACATGCCTCATTAATGCAAAGGGTCCCACCTACCATAGAAACATATATTTCTAACTCTTATAGTTGTCATAATCTATCATTGTCACAATTAGACATAAAATTTATCATAAACTCTTACAACTTATGACACATGCCACAAAGTAAGCTTCTAGTGAGGTCCAAAAAGTGTGACACCTATTTCCATTAATTTAGGATGCATGTGATCCTAGTCACCTTTTATGTAATATTCCAACACACTGGGGTGGGTCCCACAAAGTGACATAATAGGAATTACATAAAATTAATACATAGGCTGAAATAAATAATTAATTAACAATATTAATGCTAGTACTTGTAAAGGTTGAGGCAACTTAATCTCAAGAACCCTGACATTGATGGTGTTGGATCCTAGCTGCATAAGAGATTGAGGTTAAAAGGACATTGTGAAACTATAGCTATGGAAAATAGATGTCTCCCTTCTTCTCTACTTATAAAGAAATTTATGCTATTTTATCTAGTGGAACTTGGTTTTACAAAAAAAATAACTTGGTTCTAAATATTTGTAATTGAGATTCAACCCAAATATTGAATCCTTTAACTTCACTTTGATTTGGATTTGAATACCAATTATTCCTATATAATAATGGGAGGAAGAATATTTTTTTGGTATTGTTGGTGTATCTAGGAATCTCTTGGAGATTGATCTAGTCACTAGGTCTAGGAAATGCTTAGTCCATGCTAGAATTTGTCTTAGTATATTTACAAGTATGCCTCTTCACCCTAATATTGGTTTGGAATTCAAAGTGTAGGTATAAAATCAAGATATTAAAAATGATAACTCCCCTATGACATGTTTCAAATGTAAAAATATGGTGCACTAGGTTAAAATTTGTATCTAGCTCCAAGGAAAGTCATTGATGGTTCTAAAGTCCTCCTTCCTTATGGAGGTTCTTCACATCATCCCAATATTAAAAGTTTCACCTCTTATGATGAGGTGGTAATTTAGGTCATTATCTATAATGGATCGGAGGTAGATTTATCTCAAGATAGACTAGAAAATGGTTTATTGCAAATTACTTTTTTGGTGAGAAGTGGAGTTGAAGGCCCCCTATGCAAAGGTAATTAAAACCCAAGGTGGTGATGAGTCAAAAAATGTCTCTCTTGGTTTAAAGGACCTAGCCAAATGAGCTTGGTCCTTGTGGAAATATAGAGGAATATTTTAAAGGATGGTCCTCTACTATTGGGCTAGATGGGTCATTCTTTTTCTAACTCACCAAATTTTATGAAGAATAATTTCATCCCCCAAATTAAAGTGTTGGATAAAGTGGGTGTTAAAAAAGAGTAAGAAATAACAATAGGATATTTCAAAAGTAATTCAAGAATAAAGAAAAGTGTAGACTACAACCCAAACCAAAAAAGGGCTCGAAGGTCTAGTAACAAAGATCTTATAGAGAAAGAGACTAGGAAAGATGTTACAAAAATAACCAAACCAAACTTATATATTTTTTCTGTAAAAGTGACCCTAAACTAAAAAATTAAATTAATATCATGGAACGTTAGAGGGTTGAACAATCCACACAAACATGAACTTTTGGCTAATATCTCCCAATAACACAAGATAGATATTTTGCTTGTTCAATAAACTAAAATCCCTTTAGAGAAGGTTTCTAGAACTAAAAGTAGAATTATCAAGGATTTGGCTATTTAGTGAAACATGGGAAGATCTCTCAAGTTGTGGGACTTTAAGCTTGAGATGAAGGGTTGGTTCCCTACCTATTGATGTTCCCTAAAATTGAAAATAACCTTATAATACTTTATTTTCATTATTAGAAAAGAAAAAAGAAGTTAAAAATAAAATAAAAATTATTTGGTGATGCACCTAAGTGAATTTGAAGAATTCCTGAGTGAAATTTATTATTCACAAAAGGATCTATAACAACTAATATATTGCAAAAAGCACATAAAACACTTGCATACGTTTAAGAAATGATTTTTAAATTACAAGGAATAGCTAATTCAAAAGATAATATTATAATTTTTCAGTAATAAACAGGTTAAAATATATGATAAAGATAAAAGATCTATTATTTTATTAATAAAAAAGATTGAAATACAATTGATACATGGCTCAGTTAAAAACAAAACCCAAAATCTAGAGAGTCTTACTTACCGTCATTCCATAAATATCTAGGAGAGCATAAAAAATTATGAGGGAATCTAGGAGGCGTCCCTTGATGGGAACACATGTTTTAAATTCATTTATTATGGGGTCAAACCCACTTTGGGCATTGGAGTAACATTTTCCCTACTTTTTCTCATTGAAAACCTTGTTTAGGCATGGGAAAAGTGATGATGATGAGTTGTCGCCAACTAAAAACTCCTAAAAGTTCTCTTAAAAAGATTCAACTATTGTCTCCACTTTCCTGGATAAAAGGATGATGATAAAATATTGTATCAAGTGTTTTTAATGGCCATTAGCTCTCTCAAATTGATCTCACATACGAATAGGAGCATGCTCCAATATCTTTCTCAACTATTCTAACTCCTAGGGGAAGTGGGAGAAAGTTTCCCAAGTTGGATTCATTAATGCATCCAACCACCCTTATTATGGCCTCAAACCACCCTTATTCCAATGTAATGATCTTCTCCCCACATTGAATACTCCATTCATGGCTTGCTTTATGACTACAATATTTATTATCTTGAAGATACATCATAATCTTAGACTTCCTTACATGTTCTTGTACGAAACTATTATCTTGTTGAGGGATATGAAAGTAGTATACACCCATGTCATGACTATCATAGTAGTTTTTGATATATTTTATACTCTGAGTAATGTTAAGCTAGGCTAGAAATAACTTAAATAGATATGAGAGTGTTCCCAAAGTGACAACAATGTATTTGACTATTTGATAGTCTTTCATAAGGCTTAAACATGATATTTTCAATCTAATTCAAGAATCTTGTTGACTACACCCTAATAACCTCCTCAAAACATCATCTCTTGAGATTTGATATCATCACTTCATCCATTAAATTTGAGTACATATATTTAACCTCATGCACACACTCTTGGACATACATGTTAGGGTTTCAATACTTTGACTATCTTCAAGCTTTTATTCCATTTGGTTTCTTTACTTATAAATCTCTTGACACCTTTTGAAGACTCTATAATGCTTGAGAAATATTTCAAAAGTATTAAATAATTCTATATCTGATCTTGTATTATATGCACTACATTTCCTTCATCAATTTCTCTTCTTTTTGTTCTTTTCCCAATAGGGTTCACACAAAGCTTCTCTAGACTCTTCAAATATTGGCAATACCTCTTATGTCTGAGAAAACCCCTACATAGTTTTTTATGAGTTTCCTAGGGTTTCAAATTATGCATTCATCTTAACACCTTTTATTGCATAGGGTTTAACATTAAAGCATTACTCTTATTATACTTATATAACCCATGCATGGAGCTCTTCAAAGTTAATATGGGCATCAAGATCAAATGTCTAGACTCTTATATGTTAATAAAATAATAGATTGGGATCTCCCAGTGACTTGATGGTGCTTTAGGGTTTGACAAACATTTTGAATACTTACACATATGATTTATGGAGAAGGATCAACTATAGAAGGAAATAAACATCTTGTTTACTTAACCCAAACCATTATTAAGAAAACATTTACTATAATAATATTATTCACTATTTTGTTAGTCATTCATTGTTTGATAGAATTATCTTCCACTGTTATGATTCTTCACACTCCAATAATCATACCTTGACAAAGACATCTCACACTCAAGAAAGTCTTTAGGAACATCATTACCATCATACATTAATCCATCAAACTAGATATCTCTATATGTTCTACTATTGAGAAATAATCTTTACCTTACACACTTGGTATAATTCTTTAATACTAGCATCATAGTTCATACACCTTGACTATCCTTTCCCTTAAAGAATTACTTTGATGGTCATGATTTTTTCTGAAACATATATGTTCCGATTGTTTGGCAGGGTTCTTCCGTGCAACACTTTCATTTGAGACCCTACATCATTATCACATCATGAACTAAACATGGTTTAATTTCTCCCATATATCCCATAGACCTATTACAAAGTCTTAGCACTTGATGGCATTACCTTATGTTTACACACTGTTCATAAAACATCCAACAATTTCATTCATCCAAAACTACTTGCAGCATCAATGTAATACCTAAAAAGGACTTCAAACATATTTAGAAGCTTCATACAACACTTAGATACTTGAGACACTACCACAAATTTATGCACTATCTTCACCAATCCCCTTTCTTCATTATTATTTTCCTCATAGGTTCATGCAAAGCTTCCATAGGGTTTTAATGAGTATTAGGTTTTAATAGATTCTTTGGTCCTCTCCTATTTATGTTCCTCAATATTATAGAGGGAAGATCCACTACATGGACAATGAATACCATGTCCAATGCACCCCAAACCCTTGCTAAGAAAAATATCAATGTGACAATATTGCTCTTTGTTTGATAGACTTATTTTGTGTTAGGTCTGTTATTATTTTGCCTCACCTTGGAAAACTATTTACCATGGAATTCTTGGAAAATTTTACAAGGTCATCATTTTATTTCCTAATTCTTTAAGAAGTGCTAAGTCAAGGTTTTTTTTAAGGCAGGATTCATTAAATCACAAGTCTTAAGGAGTCTTAAGCACCAAAGTTGAAACAAAAAATAAAAAATAAATTTTCTTTTCACTAAGTCTTTCATATTGAGACTCCATGATGAGTCTTCTTTTTGGTAGTTTAGGGCATAGTGAATGAGGGAGCTTAGGGTTTGGTTATTTTTTGTTTGAAGAAGTCTCCATGTTTGGCAAGGAAGTAGCATCTAGTTGATCTAATTTTTACCCATGTTGCAAGATATGGAGGGATATTTACCTTGTAGCAAAGATAATGGAGGATAAGTGGCACATATCTTGGTGTTGGAGAAGTTTCAAGAGTAAATTTACACTTTACCCACATTTCACGACACATTACAAAGATAAGAAGAAGACTTGACATGATGCATGGAAGATGGAGTTTTTAAGGAGTTCATTTACTTCACTCATTGTTGCAAGTCTATCTGTTCATGGAAAAATTAACACAAAAAAATGCAGGCAAGATGCAATTACCTTACCTCTCCTAAAAGAAGCAAATGATTGTTAAATCAAACACTTCCTGAGGTCCTAGGTGTTGGGTCATAACATTACTACTTTTTTAACCTTTCAATATGGTTGTAATATTCAAGGGGCTTGCTCGTTATTGAGCTTTTTTGGTTGTTGCAAAGTTGAACTCCTATCTAAACCTACTCTAACCGAATGATAAAGAAAAGGAAGATGATGGACGAGGGATGGAAGAGATAAAAAAAAATGTTGATTCATCTAATTAACCTAAATCAATATTCTTCAATGAATTCCTAAATTAAAGTATAAATTAAATCAACGTGTAGCCAATACATGATTACATTCATTCATAGTGCAAAAATAATTAGCATATTGCATATCATTCATTACAATTCAAAATGAAGAAACGACAAAACTTTATTCATTCCTTGAAAAAATTCAAATCAAATAGCTAATAAGACAAATACCATTCCAGAGTGTAATCTAAAGTAGGTTTAAGTCTGTCTGCTTCTACTGTGATGAAACAAATAAGCAAAATTTACAATTCCATAAAAATTCAGCGATGTACGAAAGTCAATATCTTCAAATTAACTTAGATAAACCAACAATGTAGAAAAACTCCATCATGTATTCTACTGTTAAACTCTAATCAGCTCTCTAACTCTCTAACTTGCAACTATCTAATCTCTAATGATCTAACTATCTAACCCCTTCAAAGTGAGTATATTCTACAATATATAGATCACAAAATCATAATTCCCACCAAAAAGATACATACAAAAGTAACCTTTTGCATGCACTTAGTTAATCTTCAAAGGAAACTTTCTATTTCAATTCCATTCCATCCATCCATTCCATTTCCATTCCATCCATTCCTTCCATCCATTCCATTCCATCCATTCCATCCATTCCATCCGTCCATTCCGTCCGTCCATTCCTCCTTCCTTCCATTCCTCCATCCATTCCTTCCATCCATTCCATCCATCCATTCCATCCATTCCTCCATCTTTCCATTCCTCGTCCATTCCATCCATTCCATTCCAGATCCATTCCTCCATCCATCCATCCATCCATTCCATTCCATCCATCCATCCAGTCCATTCCATCCGGTCGATCCATTCCATCCATTCCATCCGCTCCTTCCATTCCTCCATTCCGTCCCCTCCGTCCATTCCCTAATACAAGGGTAGGTATAGTAATGGGTGCCAACCTCAAAGGCAAGACTATCATGCCCAGGGATTGTCGATCGACATTATCAAACACATGAACGTCAATGGAAGAAGCATTAAGAGAAGATGGATCAATATTAATCTTAGGAAATAGATCAATGCTACATACATTGAGTGTCAAACCGGCATAATGGAGAGTATGTCTAATGCCAATTTTATTAATGCTAACTATGATCATTAGAGGATTTGCTTGCTTCTGTACTTTCATAGGCAGGAGTTCTTGTGGATAGAATGTAATATTCGGTGAATCCACATAAATATAAGCTATCAATGTATTAGAATCTTCTGACCTAGTGGAAGAAGGCAAGAGGATCTTTTGCAAGGCTTCTTGAAGAATAGCTTGGTAAACCGGAGCAGAGTGAAGCAAGTCCCTTAGTGAGATCTTAGTTGGAGTAATCCGAGGTTGCTCAACAAGATCATAATCACTAGGTGCTTTAGTTGTAGGTTTAGGAGCTTGAGGAAGGCTTGATTGTTTATTCATTTTATTCTTATAGTATGGGCTATTGCTCTATAAGAGGGAGCCATAGAAAGATCAGGAGAATCACTATCAAATGGAAGACCATTAGTAAAAAAAACCCTTTTAGGAGAAGGAGTAGTTGGACTTAGGTAAATGACCTGTCTCTTAGGCCTTTGAGGGGTAGCATAGACAAATTACATTTCCAAAATCATCACAACTAGTAGAATAATTATTCATAGACATATTCTCAACATCGATCCAAGGAGGATCAAATATGGAAGGAGATTCATTATTCATGAATGCAATGTCTCTAGAAGAGAGTGCATTAGAATGAAGGGAATAGAGAGTAACATTAAGAAATGTATCAATAATCTCATATTCTTGCAACAAAATATCCTCCGAAGCAAGAGGAATTTCATGAGAAGGATCAAAGATATCAAGTGACATAGGCAAAGCCAAGTCACCATCACATACATGAAATAGAACATCATTAATGCTTTGAATAAAATTAGATACTAAATTAATAAAAGAAGATATTAAGTTCATTTTGGTGATAGAACAAAGGAAAAGTGAAAATCTAGATTTTCATTTTTTTTGGGTATTTTCTAGGTTCTAGTAATTTACATTTTCAGAGGTCTTTGGAGCAGAATTTTAGGTCAGAACTTGCGTCGGTCCCTAAAATTAAATAGCTGAAGGCATTTTTTTTAGGGATTGAACTAGTTCTCTTGGAGACCTTTCCAATGGTGTAAACGGTTCTAAATTTCGAGCACCGAGTCAAAAGTTATGACCCTGTCAAGTCAGGGTAAATAAAATCGTAGTTTTTCACATCACTTTGAGTTCACCAAAAAGTAGAGAAGGGGAATTCACTACTCAGAAGTTAACTTCATTTAGAGAGCTTCACAGGGTGAATTGCCCTAAACTACCTCAAGAAACAATACGAGAGTTCTAGAATCAGAAAGAGCATGTGACAAAGATTCTCTGGACACGAGAAAAGCGATGATGAGTTGTCTACAACTAAAAACTCCTAAAAGTTCTTTAAAAAATATTCAACTATTGTCTCCACTTTCCTGGATAGAAGGATGATGATGAAATATTGTATCAAGTGTTTTCATTGGCCATTAGCTCTCTCAAACTGATCTCACATACAAATAAGAGCATGCTCCAATATATTTCTCAACTATTCTAACTCCTAGGGGAAGTGGGATAAATTTTCCCAAGTTGGATTCATTAATGCATCCAACCACCCTTATTATGGCCTCAAACCACCCTTATTCCAATGTAATGAAATTATCCCCACATTGAATACTCCATTCATGGCTTGCTTTATGACTACAATATTTATTATCTTGAAGATAAATCCCAGTCTTAGAATTCTTTGCATGTTCTTGTACAAAACTATTATCTTGTCGAGAGATCTGAAAGTAGCATACACCCATTCCATGACTATCATAGTATTTCTTGATATATTTTATACTCTAAGTAATGTTAAACTAGGCTAGAAGGAACTTAAATATATATGGCGGTGTCCCCAAAGTGACAACAATTTATTTGACTATTTGAGAGTCTTTCATAAGGCTTAAACATGAGCTTTTCAATATAATTCAAGAATTTTGTTGACTACACCCTAATAACCTCCTCAAAACAACACCTCTTGAGATTTGATATCATCACTTCATCCATTAAATTTGAGTACATATATTTAACCTCATGCACACACTCTTGGACATACATGTTAGGGTTTCGATACTTTGACTATCTTTAGGCTCTTATTCCATTTGGTTTCTTTATTTATAAATCTATTGACACCTTTTGAAGACTCTATAATGCTTGAGAAATATTTCAAAAGTCTTAAATAATTCTATATCTGATCTTGTATTATATGCATTGCATTGCATTAATCAATTTCTCTCTTTTTTTGTTCTCTTCCCAATAGGGTTCACACAAAGCTTCTCTAGACTCTACAAATATTGGTGATACCACTTATGTATGAGAAAACCCCTACGTAGTTTTTTATGAGTTTCCTAGGGTTTCAAATTATGCATTCATCTTAACACCTTTTGTTGCATAGGGTTTAACATTAAAACATTACTCTTATTATACTTATATAGCCCATGCATGGAGCTCTTCAAAGTTCATATGGGGGTCAACATCAAATGTGTAGACTCTTATATGTTAATAAAACAATAGATTAGGATCTCTCAATCACTCGATGGTGCTTTATGATTTGAAAAACCTTTTGAATACTTACACATATGATTTATGGAGAAGGATCAACTATAGAAGGCAATAAACATCTTGTTTATTTAACAAAAACAATTATTAAGAAACCATTTACTATAATAATATTATTCACTATTTGGTTAGTCATTCATTGTTTGATAGACTTATCTTCCACTATGATGATTCTTCAAAATCTAATAATCATACCTTTATAAAGACATCTCACACTCAAGAAAGTATTTAAGGACATCAATACCATCATACATTAATTCATAAAACTATATATCTCTATATGTGCTACTATTGAGCAATAATCTTTACCTTACACACTTGGTATAATTATTTAATACTACCATCATAGTTCATACACCTTGACTGTCCTTTCCCTTAAAGAATGTCTTTAATGTTCATAATTTTTTTTGAAATGCATATGTTCCAATTGTTTGGTAGGGTTCTTCCTTGCAACGCTTTCATTTGAGACCCTAAAACATTATCACATCATGAACTAAACATGGTTTAATTTCTCCCATATCTCCCATAGACCTATTACAAATTCTTAGCACTTGATGGAATTTCCTTAAGTTTACATTGTTCATAGAACATCCAACAATTTCATTCATCCAAAACTACCTGCAACATCAATGTAATACCTGAAAAGGACTTCAAACATCTTTAGAAGCTTCATACAAAACTTAGATACTTGAGACACTACCAAAAATTTCTGAACTATCTTCACCAATCCCTTTTCTTCATTATTATTTTCCTCATAGGTTCATGCAAAGCTTCTATAGGGTTTTAATGAGTATTAGGTTTTAATAGATTATTTGGTCATTTCCTATGTATGTTCCTCAATATTATAGAGGAAAGATCCACTGCAGGGACAATGAACACCATGTCCAATGCACCCCAAAACCTTGTTAAGAAAAACATCATTGTGATAGTATTGCTCTCTCTTTGATAGAATTATTTTGTGTTAGGTCTGTTGATAGAATTATGGAAGTCTTGGAAAATTTTACAAGGTCATCATTTTATTTCCTAAGTCTTTAAGAAGTGTTAAGTCATGGTTGTTTTTAATGCATGATTCATAAAATCACAAGTCTTAAGGAATATTAAGCACCAAAGTTGAAATAAAAAATAAAAAATAAATTTGCATTTCACTAAGTCTTTCATATTGAGACTCCATGATGAGTCTTCTTTTTGGTAGTTTAGGGCACATTGAATGAGGGAGCTTAGGGTTTGGTGATTGTTTTTTTGAATAAGTCTCCATGTTTGGAAAGGAAGTAACATCTAGTTGATCTAATTTTCACCCATGTTGCAAGATATTGAAGGAGATTTACATTGTAGCAAAGATAATGGAGGAGAAGTGGCACATATCTTGGTGTTGGAGAGGTTTCAAGAGTAAATTTAAACTTTATCCACATTGCAAGGATAAGAAGAAGACTTGACATGATGCATGAAAGATGGAGTTTTTAAGGAGTTCATTTACTTCACTCATTGTTGTAGGTCTATGTGTTGATGGCCAAATTGACACATCAACATGCAGGAAAGATGCAATTACCTTACCTCTCCTAAAAGAAGAAATGATCATTAAATCAAACACTTCCCAATGTCTTGGGTGTTGGGTCACAATGTTACTACTTTGTTGACCTGTCAATATGGTTGTAATATTCAAGGGGCTTGTTGGTTATTGATTTTTTTTTGTTTTTGCGAAGTTGAACTCCTATCTAAACCTACTCTAACCGAATGATAAAGGAAAGGAAAAAGATGAACGTGAGATGAAAGAGAGAGAAAAAATGTTGATTCATCTAATTAACCAGACTCGTTATTCTTCAAGGAATTCCTAAATTAAATTGAAAAATAAATCAACGTGTAACCAATACACGATTACATTCATTCATAGTGCAAAAATCATTAGCATATTGTAGATCATTCATTACAATTCAAAATGAATAAATAAAAAAACTTTATTCATTCCTTAAAATACTTCAAATCAAATAGCCAATAAGACAAATATTTTTCCAGAGTGTAATCTAAATTAGGTTTAAGTCTGATTGCTTCTATTGCGATGAAACAAATAAGCAACATTTACAATTCTAGAAAACTTCACCAGTGTACAGAAGCCAATATCTTCAAATTAACTCAGCTAAACTAATAATGCAGAAAAATTCTATCATGTATTCTTCTGCTAAAATCTAATCAGCTCTCTAACTCTCTAACTTGCAACTATCTAACTATTTAACCCCTTCAAAGTGAGTAGATTTTACAATATATGGCTCACAAAATCATAATCCCCACTAAAAAGATACATGCAAAAGCAACCTTTTGCATGCACTTAGTTAATCTTCAAAGGAAACTTTCTATTTCCAATTTCTATTTGACTCAAGTTGACCTTAGTTTGCAATTATAGTTTCTGATTTGATCTTGAGTTCTCCACCTTTGCACAATGTAAATAATGTCTTTTTAGAAATAACTCCACAAAGTGTTTAGTTCACTTCTAGTTTGATGATTTTTCCAAAAATCTCCCCTTTCACATATGTTTTACAAATCAGATTGAAGATTTTGTCCTTCCATTCCCAAAAGAACCTGCAAGACATTAAAATTTCATTAATTATTCCACAAAATTAATTAATTTATAAAAATTAATTAATTTATAAAAATTAATTAATTCCCAAAAATCAATTAATTAATAATCTATTTTCAAAATTAATGAATTAACCCAAGATGTTTCTGTAGAGAAGGGGGATTCACTACTCACGAGTTCTCTTCATTCAGAGAGCTTCATGGGGCAAACTACCCTAAAATACCTCAAGGAACAACATGAGAGTTATAGAAATAGAAAGAGCAGGTCACAAAGATTCTCTGGACAAAATGACAAGCTTTCGGTCAAAGGACGATAGTGCAAAATACAGATGACAACGTGACACGTTGGCATCTCAAAGATATGTTGGCATCTCGTACAAACCAGAAAGCAAGTTTTTCACTGAAAATGACAAAGTGGCTACTAGCAATTCGATTGCTAAGAACTTACAAAACGTGGGAAATGATAGAATGTGATAAAGCTGAAATAAAGGTGAAATAGAAATAATAAAAAGAATAAGAGGTAGAAAAGAAACACTCACAACCACACAATTGATGAAGTCTCCAACACGTGAATGTCTTCAATACCCACATGTGTAATATCTAGAGAAAGGCTTAGGGCTGTATAGGGTTTTTCCTCTATCAAACCCTCATTTTGGTGTTCCCACCTCCACAGACAGCCAGATAGAAAGAGAGAGTGCAACCGAAATTGAGAAAGTGTGAGGTGAAAGAAAAAACCACTTCAGGAGTAGAACTCGCACCACCAAGTGTGAGTGATAAAAGAAAACCCTGCTTGAGGAGGAGAACCTGTATCAAAAAGGAGTCGATAAAAGAAATCCCCACTCGAGGAGGAGAACCCATATCATAATATGTAGATGTAATGGATAGGGGATGTGACAAATCCCAAGATGCTCAAATGTGCAAGGTAGAAGGTAGATATCACATGAAAGGCTTAGAAAGCCAAGGAAAACAAAGAGAGATACAAGAACCAAGAGTGTTGTAGAGGATGTTGTGACAAGTTGTATGGAGTTGTGAAAACAAGATAACAAGAGAGAAAATGCTAGAGCCAAGGTTGGAAAGAAGCTAGAAGTTAGAAGACCAAATTGATTGAAATAATGGATTAAAAAGAGAGAACATAAGATTTTTGATCCATTTTAGGGTGTCTCAGGTTGTTACTAGTGAGAAAACAAGATGAAAAGAGGAAAACATGCATGGAAACAATCATTTGAACATTGAAATGTCACAAGATTCTAGCACGGTACACAGATGTCCACACAACGTGCTAGTGTCCAGACACATCATGCTACAAAATGACATGAATGGGAAAAACACAATGTTTAACACAAAGCTGACACACAAGGGTAGCTACTGAAAAGGGGTGCAAAGAATCTTGAGAGGGAAAAGGGATGATGCGGGGGCTAAAATGTGCCTACATAAGAGCTAAGGGAGTGGACACTAAAGTAGATGCAAGAATGTATGTGAAATTACGAGGGGTGCAATTTTACAACATTACATTTCGCCCCCACTTTAGTGAGCATATGAATCTACACTATTATGTATGCTAAAGGAAACATAATAAACATAAATAACATCATTATGCCAAAAGGATATTGTAGAGGAAGTAGAAAAATCTTCAAATCAAGGAAAGATGTCCCCAATATGAACACTTGCAAAACAAATGCATTAGACAAGAAAAGCATAGACCAGACAATAATGTTAGTGTAAAAAATAAATAAAGGATTTGAGTGAACAAAGTGAAAGAGACCTTGATGTAAAAGGTTGTCTTAGTACTAAGCGTCATCCCCAAATTAAGAAATAACATAGAAGAATTCTAAAACAAAGAAAGGAAGGGCATATACTCAGGATGAAGAAGATGCAAATCTTCAATATGGTATATACAACTTGAGAAGAGAAGAGAGAGTGAGAAGGTTCAAGAGAGAGAAAGAAGGAGGAATGAAAATTCCAAGGGAGATGTCTCCATAGGTCCTCAAACCAAAGGAGAGTTGAAGAAAAGGACTCCATAGTTCCACAGAACTATGAAGTTGCATAGTGTACATCGAAGGCCCTCAGACCAATGATGGACAAATCCTATGGGATGAAAGAATCTCTCAGGACTACATACCTTCAAGGAGGCACCCCCAAGATCTCTCCCATGAAGGAAGCCCCATGAAGTATGCACTTTACAGGCCCATAGACCTGCAAGAAGGTATCTCCCAAGATCTCTCACATGAAGGAAACCCAGAGAAAAAAGAACCTTACAGGTCCAGAAACCTACAAGGAGGTGTCCCCCAATATCTCTTACATGGAGGAAACCTAGAAATGTAAGGGGACTCCAAAGAGTCAGAAAGTGGCTTCACAGGTGCACCTTTGAAGCAACATGTTAATCCATAGATAAAACATGCTAGAAGACAAAGCAACCAGACAGACACACAAGAAAAAAATCACACAGACCGTCAACAAGTTCAAAGGTTTTCAAGGGGGTCCCTCAGGAACCCTTCAAAAGAAAAGGGTTCCACTCAAGGGACACTTCAATTGAAAGATAGAGAGAAGAGAGGGTGTCCTTAAGAGGACACACATCTCTAGAACAAGTTATCACTGCCCCAAAAATACATGGGAGGAGAACCATGCAAGATACATTCACTAGTGGAATGGCCAAGCACTCGATGGTATGCACAAAAAGGATATTTTTCTTTATCATGCTTGTGCGATTTCTTGCATGTAGGAGGAGGAAGAGTAATCAAGCGGGCTTTAAGAAGCCTCAAAAACATACAATCTTTCTTAGGAAAAGGTTGAGGAGTAGGAAGCAACCCTTTGTCTTACAGAGAAAAGTTTTACTACTCACAAGAATAAGATACGAAGATGGAAGACAAAGGAGGATGGACTAATCCACAAGAACTAGGTTGAGTGGACATCATGTCAACATTCATCTATGGTTTTTTCTTATATTGTTCATTCGAGCAACCAAGCCCCAAATTATGCTTGCGAGGTGTGCATTCTATAAGGACCTAAATGCCTTGTTCATTACACCCATAACCATATTTAGAGACAAGCTTAAAGTTGGGGCCATATCATGTTTGAAAATATTAGGAAGAGGGGGGATCTACATAGAGAGTATTATTCTAGCAAGGGGAAACATACTCTTCTATAGGATCTCCTTCATCTTCTTTAATAGGACTGCCAATATTATCCTCTTTAGCAGAAGCATAATCATCTTCCTCAGAAGGAGGATCAACACTAAGAACATTACAATTTATGTTCACATTATCTCGTGATACAAAATAGTAATCATCCTTGATAGCAGGTTTGGATGATGTTATCAGAAGGTCCAAGTGGATTGGGTTGACTATATATTCCCTAGTGAAGGATTCTGTAAAGTCTAAAGAACACCAATCATCACCAAGACATGCATTCCTTTGAGAAGTAGGAGCAGACTTAGGATTTATTTCTTCAAAAGGATCTTCTCCAAGGACATCTATCTCAAGAGTATCCTTTGTATTAGGTACTGCTGGAGTAAACATCGACACAGTGGAAGACACTGAGGAAGGTTTGATTGTTTATTTATTTTATTCTTATAAGTATGGGCTACCGCTCTGTAAGAGGGAGCCATAGAAAGATCAGGAGAATCACTATCAAATGGAACACCATTAATAAAATAAACCCTTTTATGATAAGGAGTAGCTAGAGTTAGGTAAATGACCGATCTGTTAGGCCTTTGAGGGATAGCAGAGACACAGATTACATTTACAAAATCATCACAACTAGTAGAATAATTATTTAAAGAAATATTCTCAACATTGATCCAAGGAGGATCAAATGTGGAAGGAGATTTATTATTGATGAATGCAAAATATCTAGAAGAGAGTGCATTGGAATGAAGGGAAGGTAGAGTAACATTAAGAAATGTATCAATAATCTCATCTTCTTGCAATAAAATATCCTTCGAAGCAAGAGGACTTTCATGAGAAGGATCAAATATATCAAGTGACATAGGCAAATCCAAGTCACCATCACATGCATGAAAGGGAAAATCATTAATTCTTTGAATAAAATTAGATACTGAACTAATAAAAGAAGATATTAAATTCATTTTGGTGATAGAACAACGAAAAACAAAAAATCTAGATTTTCATATTTTTTTGATGTTTTCTAGGTTCTATTAATTTACATTTTTAGAGGTGTTTGGAGTGGAATTTGAGGTCAGAACTTGTGTCAGTCCTTAAAATTTGATAGCCGAAGGAATTGTATTTTAGTGACTAAACTAGTTCTCTTGGAGACCTTTCCAATGATGCAAACGATTCTAAATTTTGAGGATTGAGTCAAAAGTTATGACCTTGTCAAGTCAAGGTAAATAAATTCCTAGTTTTTCAATTCACGTCGAGTTCACCAAAATGTAGAGAAGGGGAGTTTTCTACTCACGATTTCTCTTCATTCAGAGAGCTTCATAGGGAAAACTACCCTAAACTACCTCAAGGAATAATGCGAGAGTTCTAGAATCAGAAAGAGTAGTTCATAGAGATTCTTTGGAAAAATTGACAAGCTTTCGACCAAAGGATGATAGCACATAATACAAACAATAACGTGGAACACTGGTGTCTCAGAGATGCACAAGTGTCTCATACAAACCAAAAAACAAGTTTGTCACAGAAAATAGTAGAGTGGCTACTAGAAATCTGATTGCTAAGAACTTACAGATCATTCAAAAAATGATTGAATGTGATAAAGCTAAAATAAAGGTTAAATAGAAATGATAAAGATAACAAGAGGTAAAAAAGAAATGCTAACAACCATGTGAGTGATGAAGTCTACAACACGTGAATGAATTCAATACCTGCATGCCTAATATCTAGAGAAAGTGTTGGGGTTGTTGAACTGCCAAAAACACATATGTTCTAACAAGGGAAAGAAAATTCCCTTACTAGGCTCCTAGGGTTTTTCACCCTAAGGGCACTTGGTTAGGAATAACACTCTTTCCTCTTTGTTGATATGTGCAATGGGAAATTTTATTCAAAAGAGGGAAGGATTTGATGATTGGTTTGTGCTAAGTGTGTGTGATGTGTGGCTAGAACTAAAAGTAAAATGAAGCTAGTCTAAATGTATACAAATGTAAATGAAATAAAACTAAACTAATGCAAACTAGCTAAACCATATGCCCTAAATGAGAGTAATCTGGAAAATGACAGAGGAGGATAGAAGATGTGTACCTGGAAAAGTGATGATGTCGATGAATTCTCTTAGGATCTTCTAGAAAATGTCTGAACTGAGCAAAAGGACACTTTCGCCAACTGGGGTGACCTATTCCTCCAACCTGGAAATTATGCCAAAATAGGTTTCGAGGAAATGGGTGCCCAAAAATACAGAAACCCTTTTCCGGGCCTAGCATAGGGACAAGGTTGCCAATAGGGGTGACCTAGTCCTCTTGTAGCTTTCTAAGGAATCAGGGTTTGATTTTGTGTGTCTCGGTTGTCGTTTCCCTTTTCTACAACAATCCATGATAGGAACCCCCGAAAGTGACCTGTAGGTTGTCCTTTTGTCCTTCCTAGGGTTTGAGGCTTGGATTTGACTTGAGGAGAATGTTGGTACTTCTTGAAACAATTTTTCATTCACCTAATCTACATCAAAAGACCTACAAACACATGCAAAGAAAAGAAATTGTTGGGGTTAGGAAATATGGGTTTTCCTAAGTCAAACCCCTTTGTAGGTGATTAAACCCAAATGAGATGAAAGAAAAGGAATGTAAGATTGAAGGATAACACAATGGAAATGCTTACCAAACCTTTGTTGATGGTCTACAACATGCATGAGCAACTCCAATGGAGATAACCTAAAAACCCCAATGCTTGTATGCTTGCTTGTGAAGTCTTGGTTGCTTGAGTGCTTGAAGATTGAGAGCAAGAGAGTAAAAAATGAGCTAGGAGAGGGGTAAAATGGAGATGAAAACCCTTATTTGTACATGTGAAACCCTATTTTTTTTGAAATGCAACCTAATAGGCTGACCCTAGGGTTTAGGAGGCAAGATTCCCATTGAATCTTATTTAAAATTTGAATTTTATTCCTAAAGGGACTAGGTCGCCCAAAAGTGGCGACCTAGTCCACCTAGGCAAATTTTGGTGGTGATCGAGAATTAGTTTATGTTTAATAAAGTTAATTAGATTTTCCTCCTGAAACACACTTAGGTCGGGACTAATGATGCATTAAAAGGGAAAATTAGCATATAAAAATGGTTGATTTAAGGGTGATGAGCCTAGATAAGTGTGAAAATGAAATACAACACTTTACAACACTTTGTCTTAAGCCTTAGGAAGGTGTAAGAATGTATTATTTAGGTGAATTATTTTGAAAGGGTCTTAGAAAAGTGAGGAAATTCATTACAACACTTCACAACACCTTAGTAAAACATCATTATGTCATTGATGAATTGCAAGCTTACAAGGATGGATCAAGGTAATCAAGGTCAAAATCCGGTGGAAAAGACCAAAATGAGTGAAAACGTGCCAAGTTATACACTTTGTGGTGACACAACTGTATCAACCACCTAGTGTGGATGTTGTATACCGATGAAAGTCTCCCTCAATATCCATGAGATGCGTAAAAAACCTTTATAAGGGCTGGGAGATCTCTTAAATGGATGATTTACCACATATATATACACCAGATCATTCCGAAATATTGACTAAGAACTAATTTTGTAGAAGCCACTCCTTTGAGCCAAAATCATTCTTTTGAAGTGGTGCATCAAAAATTGATTCCAAGAAGTTACTTACCAAGTTTGACTTATGGTTGAGCTTATAACACTCTCCATTCGTTGCATGTAAAATCATCGCTTTGGGAAATGAGGTAAGCCCACCTACAAGAATGCATCTATCCCTAGGGTGTAAATTGTCTTCACGAAATTTCCAAATCTTTTGACTATTTTGAAACATCAATTTTTTTTCTTGAATTAAAATGAACACATCGAAACAAGCATTAAACATGGTTATCAAACTTCAAACCCTTTTTACTTAGTGTGAATCCTTTGAAAAGAGCCCTATATTTGCACTCCTTAAGGCTATCTTAAAACAATATCCCTAAAAGTTTATGGATATTTGGGCTCACATTTCAAGTTGCATTAAGGAAAAAGTAAGCATTGGAAACTATGAATTTAGCATTTCGACTTCCATGAAATTTGAGATTTTTTGGAAAGAAACATGCTTAAAGTTGTAGACATTTAGGGTCAAATAGTTTTAATTTTTGTGTTGCATGATATCGCTTGCCAAATCTCAAATCAGATCAAATGAGGTCATTCCAAATCTACAAAATTTATCCAAACTGTTACCAAAACATAAACTAGAAAACAAAACTAAACAGAGGCCTCTTTTGCTTCTATTTTTACCACAGTCAACCAAAAACTAGCTGTAGTTGACCAAAATCTGCTACATTTTCTCTATGTCTTATAACAGTCACTGGTGAAAACCTATCACTTTTTCTAAATTGAATTTACCTGATCTAAAAATTACCATAGTTGATTTTTTTGGTGCCACACTTGAAAAAATATATAAACCGTAGTTGACATTTAACTGGCTGCTTTTGACCAAGAAGTTTTCTTTTCCCTACACTATTTACCAAAATTTTTTTTTGAAAGAGAAGCCACTCTTGAAAAAATCTTACCACAGTTGCTTTCAGAACTTGACTGCTATTGACATAAAATTGCCACTTTTGCTCTATATTCTGGTGAAAATTAGAATACTCATCTAAAATTGATTTCAAACTTTGTGAGAAAAATATTAATTAGACTCCCAAAACACATCATAAATCCACATCAGTGCATCATCCATTTATGAAATCAAAATACTCCAATCTAGCTTTAAGATTCAAAATCAAAACAATAAACTTTGGATTATTCCTTCACTCAAAATTCTAAGATGTCAACATTTTCTTGAACGTCAAGGCTAGTTCAAGTAGATTTTTCGCAACATATCCTCTAGAATAGGATGTGAAATATCAATCCAAGTTTTCAACATTTTTGAATCCCAAAATTTAGCATTATTTCCAAAGCATCACTCAAATTTTAGGATCTTGAGTATCATGAAAACCATAGAGAAACACCTACACCTTTTTTCCAAAAGGTTATCTTTCACATCACCATTCATCATTCACCCAAATCACTCACTTTATGACCATTTGGTGTCTAATTGCTCCAATTCAACAACCAAATCATACAACACCTATCATACAACCAAGTCTCACACAAATTGACGGTAAACAAATGACATAAGAGACCCATAGGGATATAAACCAAGTGACCTTATAATATGGTATTGAGCATCAAAACATCCTAAACACACAACCATAATATCCCCAAAATATGTCAATCTATTACCCAAATACAGTTCCACTCTCTACACACATGGGGACATCATATTCCCCAAATGAATGATATATCAACTATGGATTCCCCTAATCAATATTTTAGCACATCTTGTCACATGGAAAATTTCAATCAAAACCCTATTCCATATCAAAATCACTCTTATCAAGGGTTTCAAAATCACCACCAAAGACTAAATCTAGAACATCAAATTTCCATAAATGCACTTGAGAAAATGATAAACGAACTTGAATGAAATAAAAAAATGACGTATCATCAACATGTTCAATGTCAAGACATTACATATCAACAACAAACAAACAACATTCCACAAACATCCCAATATCCACATCAACAACACTTCCCCCATCATAAAAACATTGATGCATATCGGCAACAAAGTCTATTTCCACAATGTCAAGTGAATCAACAACATCAATGGTCACAAAATAAAAATCAGATCACCCAACATCAAAATCAAATCCACCAGCAATATCAAACCCCAAATCAGTAATATCCACATCAAAATCACCCAAATCGTCAGTCTCAAGACCAACAAGAAATTCCATCTCAAATGCAACAATCATCTCCACCACAACAAGCCTCACAATCCAACCAAACTACTGAACATAAATACACTCCTTTAGGGGATCCAATTGAGTGGGTGTTAAACAAATTAGTCAATGCTAAACTTAAAACACTTCCAAAACTACCACGAAGCGGTGAACCTAGAATCAAATTCCCATGGTATGATGAAAAGGTCTATTGTAAATACCATGGAGTAAAAGGTCATGATACATCAAAATGTGTTACACTCAAAAATATCATCTAAGACCTTATTGATCAAAGAGAAATAGCTATTGAAGATGACATTCAAGGTTAATTCACCAATGAAAACATTGACAAATATTTCTCAAACTTGAATGTGCAAAACAATGATCAAGAGCCATCTACCATTGATCACATTGACAATGACTCTACATCATCCAATGAGCAAGAGGACATACATCAAGAATTTAATAACAAGCATGATAAAAATCAATCACCCAAGTCTAGCAATGATTCAGTCCAAGATATATTGACATCATCCAACCTCATGGTAGTACATATTGATGATCAAGAGACTCTTAATCCAACACTTATACCCAATGCAAAAAATCTAAGCCAAGAGCTATCACCCATGTGTCCACATTTTGAGGAAATCCTAGAAACCTTTACCATAAATCTCTTCTTTGAAATTGATTCATGTCAAGAGCACGAACAAAATCATGTCAAAGATAATACCACACAAATTCAAGATCAAGAATCCCTATCATCAAAATACTATAATGACTTGGCGGATATCTTCCAAGACATCCAATGTTTTCCAAAAGAAGAAAAAATCCATACACCAAGCACACATACACCTACCCATGAGATGCTTACTCTTAATGGGCATGGGGATGATCTTCATTCAAAACAAGAGTCTCATACTCTTGATATCATTATCAAGGAACAAGAGTCTCCTACTCTTAAAATTTGTACACATGATCAAGATATAGAAAAATCTAGAGACATCAAAAAGTTATCATGAAGAAGACTTCTACATAAATTGTGAATCAAAAACATCCTCTGAAGACATATCAGAGATTGGTCATGAAGAAGACTTCTACATAAAATGTGAATCAAAAAAATTATGTGAAGGCATATCAAAAATGAATCATCAATACCTCTTGAAGAAGCATTAAAATCTGATATTTCACAAGATCAAGTTGAAGATATCAATCAGGAAGTTATCCCACATATGGAGGATCCTATCACTTATAAATTTGGATTACTTACCTTTGTCAAGGAAATCTATCTTATCAATGAAGAAGTTATCACCTTTGAAGATCCACAACAAAGCGGAGAAGGATTAGCACCTTGTTTCCAAGGTAAATCATATCTTATTACAGATAAAAAATTTCAATAGATGAATTATCAAGGAAAAGGATTAGGCTTACATGAACAAGGTATCCTAGAACTAGTGTAGATTATTGACAATCCTAAGCATCAAGGTCTTGGTTATTCAGAAATTAAGGGATCTAAACATATTAGTGATACCTCTACAATTTACTGGATACAACTTTATATAATGTAAGCATCAACACAAAGAGCACAAAGAGTAGTTATGATGAAATTTATACTACTCCTGCTACTCTAACTCATCTTGTTGAAATTAGATTATATGAATAGAATTCCAAAGCTAACAATTCTCTCTTGTGTAGATTGGCAGATTCAAAAGTCTTGAAGGTAATGAATTTTAGCTCTACTAAGGATGTCTAGGGAAATCTTAGTAAAATATATGAAAGTGATACAAAAGTAATGTAAGCCAAGACACGGATCTTTAAAAGTGGATTTGAGACTTTGAAGATGACGAAGGATGAAGATATTACAAGTTATATTCTCTGAGTGCGAGAAGTTGTTTCTAGCATCACTGGTCTTGATGGAGAAGTGAAAGAAAGTGAAACTATGAAGAAGGTTTTTAGGTCTCTTGCAAAATCTTATAGTCATAAAGTGTCTTCCATTTAATAATCCAAAGACTTGGATCAATAGTTAGTTGATGAAATGTTCGGTGCCCTTACTACTTTTGAAATGAGAGAATTTGATCAAGATATTCCAAAGAAGGAAGTTGCATTCAAAGTTAACAAAAAGATTGAAGATGAAATTTCTGATCAAAATGATGAATTTGATGAAGTTGAAGCAAAATTTGTAAGAATATTGAAGAAAGGCATTGGAAAATATAAAGGTAATTTACCCTTCAAATGTTTCAATTATGAAAGAATTGGTCATTTTGCATCTAAATTTCCCTATAAAGAATCTATTGATGGTAACAAGAGAGAAAAAATCAAAAGAGGCCTCTATTATAAGGAAAGCAACTATTTCTCTAAAAATGAAGATAATGATGAAAATGATGAAAATATATTCATGGGTCTAGAAGAAAAAAAGAAGAATATTGGTGAAGGTAAAAGGTCCAGTACCTTACATAATAGTAAGGTTAATAAAAAATCGATGGCAGTATGAAATTCCTTTCATGCAAACGAAGAGGCAAATGTTGTTGGAAGTTTGTGTTATCATTGAATTCAACAGATCTTTGTTGCTCCATTGATGTCAACCTATGAAGATGCTTTGATTAGTTGCATTATGTTGTCATTAGTAGTATCACTGATGTCAACCTCTAGTATTTCTTTGATGAGAATATGTTTATGGATGTTAAACCTATTGTGTGGTTGAGATGCTAAGAAAGTTTTCTAGATGTCGAAATGATGTTTTTGGTGCTTGGTTTCCAAGTGCTTTTGAGAAAAATTGAATAAAAGAAGACACAAAGTGGTAAAGAGTGTTTAGTATGGCAGAATAGTGTTCCATGTTTTTCTCTGCATTTCTTCATGGTTGAAGATCTACTTGTGCGGTTCAAATATTTCAATCAAAGGTGTTTAGAGGTATTATATCTAGAGTTTCATGTTTTGGATCATAATAAGTTGTGTTCGCTAGTGTGTGAACTATGTTGTAGTGATGTCTAGGAGAAATGGTTTTGCTCCTCATTTCTCTGTATGGTGGTTTTTGGTCTTGTAGATCCATAAGTGTTCTTATATTATTTATATATATCACTAATTTGAGGTGTTTGAGTTTTGGTGCCCCACAAGGTTAGATTCATGGGTTACAGCGTGTAGAAGGTTAACTTGTTGTACATAATGAGTACGTTCTTCAAGTGTATGATGTTGCAAAGAATTTTTTGGATTTCATGGTGTCAATGGAATATTATAGATTGTGTTTAAGTTTTTTGTGTGGTCCAAAAGTTGTATTTGGATCAAAGGAAGTGTTTACTTAAAATTTTAATGGTGTTAACACAGGTTCGACTGACCTTGGGTGTTTACACTAATTTCGGATATCATTTGGTGTTTGTGGAGTGTGGCATGGCATGTATATTTGGATTTAGATCCAAGTTAAGGTGTGATATGGTCTACTTTCATTCCTCTCCACCATAAGAATGTTTTGGTGTTGACTTAATTTTTTTTTTCACACTTGACGTGCATATCCGACCTTGCAAATTGTTTTCAAGGTTGAGGATGGTATATACGTGTGATGAATTGATGAAGGATAAGTGTGTAGAGTGTGGTGCAAAGTGTCGATATGTGAAGTGTGAAAGTGTTAAATTTAGTATGAGATTTAATGAATAAGACTATTGGAAGCAATGAGGAGAAGGTGTCTACATTCTACCAAGAGAGTGTGAATGTTCTCATGAAGCAATGGTGGATCTTTTCTGATTCTTTGAGATGGATTTCTCATTGTAAGAATTTTCTTTCTTCTTCTATATAATTTGGCAGTGAGCCATTCACAGTGAGCCCTTCTTTCTTTTGGGCATTGAGCCCTTTGATAGTGATTCTATTGTATTCGGTGTTGCAATTACTTTATATTGTGAGCTAATCCTCATCGTGTTTTTTCCCTTCTTGGTTTTTCCATGTAAATCTAGTGTTCTAATTTGTTTTCATGTTTTTACATTTTTGTTTCTCAAGTTTACATTCTGCTAATGCAAGATTAAGGTTTAATGGTTTTGAAGGGTTTAAGAGACTAACTCTATATCAGTATAACATTGTAATGGTATATAAGGATCTAAATGTTAATGAAGGTTTTGATGTTTTAATTTACAACTAATTCACCCTCCCCTTAATTTTCTTTTGCATTCAACAATTGGTATTAGAGAAAGGTTCCTTTAAAGAAAGGTTAACTACTGCTTGAGGTAGCTCTAGGATGGCACACAAGAAAGAGGCTCCTTTGTTTGATGGATCTGATTATGCATTCTGGAAGACCAAGATGGAAGGCTTCCTTATTTTCCTAGGGTTTAGAGTTTGAAAGTCAATTGTTGATGGATATACAATGCTTGTAAATGGTTCGAGTACAGATGATGAGATTAAGGCATATGAGAACAATGGTAAAGCAAGGTATGCTCTCTTAAATGGTATTTCTAATTCAAAAGTTGTGAAGATTATGAGATACAAATTTGCTAAAGAAATCTAGAAGAAACTGGAAACTCTTTATGAAGGAGATGATAAGGTCAAGAAAGTAAATATGCAAAATATGAAGACTAATTTTGAAACCCTAAGGATAGTAGAAGATGAAGAGCTTATATGATGCATGCATAGAAAGGATGAAGTTTTGAATTCCATTAGAGTTCTTGGTAGAAAAATTGAAGAAGATGAGGTGGTAAAGAAGGTACTAAGAACTCTAACCAAATCATATAGTCATAAGGTTTGTGCTCTTGAAGAAGCTTAGGATTTAGATAATTATTCTAGAGATTAATTGTTTGGTTCTTTAACTACTTTTGAATTGAGAGAATTTGGTCTAAGTTAGTCATGAAAAGAAGTTAATTTTAAAGTTAGTAAAGCAAAGAAGAATGAAGATTCATATCTAGACGGTTTTGATGAGCTAAAAGCAAATTTTGTGAGGAAATTGAAAAAGGGCACTAAAAAGTATAGAGGTAAGTTACCTTTCGAATGTATCAGTTGTAGAAAGATAGGTCATTATGCTTCAAGATGACCAGTCAAAGCTTCAAATGACAAATTCAAGGAGAATAAAGGTAAATTAATTAAGAGAAGTTATTATGTTAAAGAAGATTTCAGTATATCTGATGATGAATTTGATTACTCGAATGATGAAAATGATGAATGAATGTTCATGGCTCTGAATATTGGAACTAATTCTACTAAATCTAAGAGATGTATGAAGAAAGTTGCTTTCGGGAGTAGGTCATAATGTAAGAGGGACTATGGTGACCACTTTTCATGCAAGAGAGGACAAAAACTACTAGGTTATGGATAGAAAATGCTCAAATCATATGACATGTGATAAGAGTAAGTTTGTTAAACTTGAGAAGTTTGAAGATCTTGTTAAGTTTGGTGATGATACATCTACTAAGATATGTGGAAAAGGTTCAATCAATTTTTATGGAAAGCACAATAAATATGATGTTATTTATGCTAAGGGGCTCCGACATAATCTTCTAAGTGTAGTGACCCTCCTGATGACATTTCTATTCTAGCTGTTTTGAGTTACTGTTAGTATTTAGATGTTGAGACTATGTTACTTTGATGCATTTTTTTATGGTTTACATGATTAGTTGTGAAACTCAGTTCATGATTCACTTTACCTTATGATGCTATGTTTACTTATGTGAGATGACATTATTATGATGATCTATGATTCTTTGTTATGTTTATGATGATACTATGATGTGGTTGATGTCAGATGCTATGTTTTATGTCAGTTGGGTGAAGGAGACGGTTTAGCAGTACTCATCCGTGAGTGCCCTGCTACACCGCAATTCTTCTTCACGGTGTGTCTTCATATATATACATGTTTCGATTGACCCTGTAGTGTGATGCAACTTTAAGGTACAGGCATCTAATCCACCCGCTTCATCAAGTTTGAGTGTGCCATGGCCCAATGGAATCGTTGAAGGGAGATAGACTTGTCCTCTGTCATGAACCATCATTCTAGAAAGAACAAGTATCATTTTTTCACCCATATGTTATGTTGTCGTTCGTTTGTCGTATTGTTCATTTTTGTCACGTCATGTTGTATTTACCATGTTTTCATAATGTTGATTTAGATTATTTAATGAATTAGAATAATGGTAATGGGGATTAATGATTAGTTACAATTTTTTAAGTTAAAAGTTATTTTTAGATTATTGTGGAATTAAAAGTGAAATATTAAAATATATTATTTGTAAAAGATTAATTATTTGTAATTAATCTATTTGTGCAAGTTTGATATTTTCAAAAATTAAAACAGTCAGTTGTGTTTATTAGTCGCAAAATATATTTTCTTGATGATTGTGTTCGAAAAGTTAACTGATGGATGTTATGCATGCAAATGAAGAGTTAAAGTATTGTTTGCATTGTAATTTGAAGAAAAGGATATAGCATAGGAAAATCAATCAATTTGGACAATAGTTGTTTTGAAAAGGAAGAATTGTTGTTGTTTCACAAAAAAAGTTTGTTCTTCTGTATTTTTCTGGGGTTTTGCTTTAAAAGATGAAAATTGATGACTTGAAGCCGTGTGTGTATTGAAAAGTTCCGTGGATTGAAATTTTGGAGTTTACGCTTCACTATTTCTCGATTCTGGAAAGCGTTTTAGGTTTTCCTCTTTTAGATTTCAAGCTTGTTTTGATAAAATCTTGCCAAATTCTTGCTGAAAAACTTTGTCTGAGATATATGTGAATTTTTTTCTTGAGATCTTGCATGCACAAAAATAAAATCAAAAAATTATTGTCATTATTGTTGAGTCCTACACACAATAGAAAATGAAACCATTAATGATTAGTTCTATTTAAATCCAAGAGAAATTCTAAAGAGGAAAGAAGATTTAGTGGAAATTTTGTACATGAATTTATGTGCTCTTTAGAAAACTCTCACTCGTTCCCGAATTTATCTCTACTTGTGAATGAGAATTGAATCCCTTGTATGCTCCTCAAGTTTGAAGCTATCGATCTGTTTAATGTTCTAATTATTTTTTATTTCATTGTTTGCATGCAAAGCTCGCATATTATGAGGTTTTGTCTATTTTTATCTTGTTGTTGTTGATTGCTCCCTGTGGAGTACCTTTGCCTCTAGTTTTCAGTGTGGTTTGTTGGAATTTATTTCTATTTTAATCTCCATGATGATATATGTAAATATTTATAGATCTATTCTGCAACTCGTATTTCTTTAGTGGTATTTTTAGAACTTGGTTAGTTTGGGATGGCATGTATTGTTTGAAGTTTTTCCTGAACCACCAGCGTGGCTCTCTCTACCCTTTTTGGCTGCTTCCTATCTTATCTACTCTTTTGATCAAACCTTATAGAATTCCTCTTGGCTGTGATTAATATTTGAATCTTTTAGTAAATTATCTCTGATTTTTTTTTTTTTTGTTAGAATGCATGGCCGACAATTTTAGACGTATAATTCTGGTTGTATGGGTTACCAATCGGTCTCCTATGTTTGGATCTCTCTCTCTCCAACATAATCCATATCCTCATTATTACTAGGATGGAAGAAAAAGGAGGAGTTCCTATTTTCGTTCTGAGCTATGTTGATTGCAAATGGTCTCGGTCTGATGCATAACAAGTTCATTGTGTCTATATTTGATTTACAATTTTTCTTTTTGTTTTGCGAATCTTCCCCTTAATGTTTTCTTTGTCTTAAGAACTTCATATTTGTTCTGTGCTTGCTCAGTTTTCAGATTCGACCTATAGTCTATCTTGTGGATGATAAACATGCTGAGTGGTTGTTATATTTGAGTTTGGTAATTATTCTTAACTGTTGTTCATAATGCATACAAGAAAATGTTAATATTTGTCCTTATTTGAGTCCGTTGAGTCTACAGAATGCTCACATGTCTTATTACATGCAGAGCATGCTACACATAGTATTGTTACTTTATTTATTTACCAGTTCACCTTCTGGTGGATGCATGCTTACTTTGGTTCCTTTGTGAAACTCTTCGCTATGCCTTATCTCCACATTAACTTCTTTTTTTTTTTAGTCGGCTATGACTCTTAGTCCATCCAATATTTCGTTCTATTATTACTAATATGAAGATTACCCTTGGCATGAGAATTCGATTCACTTTCGAAATGTGGTTGTTGTTCTTTTGATATTTTAGTCATTTACATTGATTGGGGATTCATGATAATCTAGCTAGGAACCCCTTTGACTTTAAGATAACTGAAGTCTTAGCTTAGTATAGGTTACTATAAGAAGATTATGATTCTTTTTAAAGTAAATGCTTTTACATAATTTGTAAAGATGCTTTTTTTTATGGGAAGGAAATGTTCCATAATCTTGCTAATGTTTAATAAGCATAGTGTTTTTAATTCCTTCTTATATTTTTTCAAATGATATAGGTATGATGTTTTGTCATATTGTTAAATTCATTATAAATTATTTGAATTGTAGTAATGAATATATGTGGTTAAGTAATTGATTTTGAGTCCTTACTTTAAATTGTGAAATGACTTTGTAATTTTAAATACACATGTTTTATAAAAATTAGAATCATGAATTAGCTTATATTGTTGGGATGAATTTATATATATATATTGATGATAGAGTTTTTAAATGCTTAAGTTCATCGTTTATAAGATCGTGTAATTACAAACATCATCATCTTAAGTTATTGTCATCTCATTGAATGAACGTAAATGTTTTGAGTTAGCAATGTATAATTGGAAATCTTGAATAAGATTTGTAAGTTATGTGTAAATGGTATTCCTACTTAGAGTTTATTCTTAATTCTTGTATTGAGATATAGTGTTAGTGTATTGTCTTTCAGAGGATTGGAATTGTCATTTTTTTTTGAGATAAAACATGATTTGTTAATATGGAGGTTCTTGGTCTTGATTTTAAAGTTGAAACATGAATCATGCACTTTATGCCTTATGTGATATTATTATTGGATGTCTTGAAGTCCATGTTATGGAAGTGCATGTTTGTGAAAGTTTTGGCCATGCATGTTTTGTGGTTCATCTTGAGATATTTAATGTTGTTGTTTAGTTTCAATGACTTTGAGTCTTTGTGTAAAGTAGTTTTATGTTACATGCATATTGGCTTCATTGTTTAGTCTTTTGAGAAGTTGTACCTTAGGAGGAGTGGCTTCTATTAGGGGCTAGACCCAGAAGTGGTTGAATGGGTAACCTCACAGAAGTGTGTTAACCAAGTGATAACCTTAATAAGTTTTAGGGGTTTGGGTAGTTAACTTTAACCATTCAGATCATGTTTTCCTCACCTTGGACTTTAATGCGTGTTTAGGTTAAAGCGGGTTGAGAAGGCCTAGAATGAAAACTCGAACACTTTGTCTTCTCAAGAAGTGATTCGAAGCCACACAAGTTTGTGTAGGGGTTGGAAGTCGTAAGAGGTTGCCAAGTTAACTCTGGTAGAGGGCTAGTAACCTAGGAAGGCTATCCAGGCTAACCTGCTACGTTTATGTGATGACACTCCTGTCCTTGTGTACTTGTTAGTTCTCTTGTGTTGAGTTACTTGTGAACGTGAGTTGCCTCTGGGAGTATGTCAATTGATGTGTCATTGTGATGTCATGTATGTCGACCATGTATTGTGTGTTGTTCTTGTTGTTGTTGATTTTGACTTGAGGACATGCTCTATCTCCTAGCATGGGGGCCGGGCTTTCGAGTCCCACACGGTTGGGAGGAATGTGCCACATATTCCATTGGGTCCCTTATAGGTGATATTGTTCAAGACATGCTTTTTCCTTACAGGATCTTGAATACACATCATTCACGTAATTGTTCACTGGACGAGTTCATGGACATGGTCATCATCTGTTCTTGATCTTATTCTTTATTGTACACACTCATGATGTTACATGAGGTTTCATTTTATTGTTATTTTTGATGTATCAAGATTTGTCACAATCTCGCTTCTTGTAAATGAGCTTGTAATGTAACTCTTGATATAATGTAATCTAGATATGACTATTCAATTGATTTGATATATATATAGATCTTGTTATGATGTTTATTTATTTTAGTAGCGTAGTTGTGGAACCCGAGAACGTTCATGTTAGGTTGTTAATCACATGTAGTTATGAAATGTTTTTTTTTTTTAAATTATCCATTTGTTTAGCGTTTGTAACATGATGTTCCCTAGGTTTCACGATGGGCCGTTACAACTTGGTATCAGAGCGAAAGTCCTAACACTGGGTGGTCTAGTTAATATGAGCCCACTAGGTTGTCCTAGGTGTTAGATTCTTGCGTGTGTGTGTTTTCTTGGTTTCTTATGTCTTTAAACTAAGACTTGGCTTTGGCCTTGTGTAGGATCATGTCGCCAAGGCAAGGTCATTTTAGAGGTTGTGGTGGTGGCTATGTGGCGAATTGTCAGAATACACCATTGTAGAGTTCACATGAAAGTGAACATGGAGAACAACCTAATCCTCCAGGTAATAAGGGAAATAATGATCATGTTTTGAATCAGCCTGGTGCAGGAGATCTCCTACATCCATTACTTGAGCAAGATCTTGCACATCTTGGGATGAGATAGGGAAATGATCATGAAGTGGACAAAGAGAGAGACATGACACCACCTAGGAGGATAGTTCAAACCACAGAGAAGGATGCCTTAGTTGCAGGGCACATGAGGGTTTTGTTGAGGGCATGCCCTCCTATTTTTGATGGTATGGTGGTGGTTTGGAGGCGGAGACATGGTTACTAGATTTAGGGCAGTGTTTTTCTATGCACCTGTATGGTAGCAACACCTGAGCGAGATGCACCATCATGCATCCTAGAGGCTTTGCCTCTACTTGGTGGAAATTGGAGGAGCAGAAGCTCCATCCGGAGATAGGATCGGTATCATGGGACATGTTTCTAGTGCATTTCAAAGTGCACTTCTTATTCGATCACTGGAGGCAATGCCATGCATATGAATTCCATGATCTGTGCCAAATGGGAATGTTTGTCGAGCAGTTTGAGCATAGATTCTACAAACTCAAACAATATGTATGGATAGCAGATGATGAGGCTATGCTAGTTCAACGTTTCATCAGGGGCTTGAACGCCCGAATTAGTGGTGGAGTTAGAGTCTTCAAGATGAAGACGATGGAGGTAGTAGTTGAGAAAGCTCAAATTATAGAGGAGAATCTATCTATGGCATTAGGATGACAAATAGGTGTTTTGATTGGTAGTGCTTCTACTGTAGGATTCGGTCCGCGTGGTGGTGAGATGCAGACACGTGGTTCCTCTCAAGACTAACAAGCACCCTCTAAGGATGTACAACAATAGCATCAGAATTATTCATTTAAGAATAAGGGTTCTCTGAAGTAGTCGGGTAACGGTTCTCAGTTTGGAAAGAATCGTAATTAGATACGTAATAAGCATAATAGCCAGGATCTACCTACTCAGAGTGCACAATCAACAGTCAGTAGAGGTAGTTTCCAGAAATTGAATGCACCTTCGAGTGGTAGAGGTTTTGGCAGAGGTTATGGTAGGGGCACTGGATGCTTCTCATGTGGTCAATAGGGCCATATTGCGAGGCAGTGTGTGATGCGAGGTACTTCAGGGTTTGGTCAACAACCTATAACTTCAGAGCCGATTGTTGGTGATGCAGGATGTTCTCATAAAGTATTTTCTATAGTGGACAATCACCAAACATATCACCAAAATACTATGGTTGAATCACCAGGTTACTTACTGGGTGTTAGTATTTCTATTTTATTTGATTTTATTGCATCTGATTCTTTTATCTCACCTCCCATTGTTGAGCGATTCAGACTTGCGGTTGTTAAGCAAGGCGTTAGGTGGTAGGTAGAATTGGCTTCTAGGGCTAAGGTAGTGGTTGAATCCCTTGTTCATGATTGTGGACTTAGGATTGGATCATTATTTACCTTAGTAGATCTTCGAGTTACACCCATTGGATCATATGATATTGTTCTGGGAATGGATTGGTTAGAATCTCATAGTGCAGTGATAGACTGTAGATGGAAGACAGTGAGCTGATTTGATGAATCTGGTGTGGAGATTAAGATTTTTGGTGTGCAAAGACCCATATCCTTGAAGATTATTTCCTCTATGCAGTTAAGGAGGTGTATACAATAGGGTTGTTAGCTGTTTGCAGCTACTATTAGTGACTTGGAGGTAGGGGACAGTCGAGAGATATCTCTTGATGACTACCCTATTCTTAGAGAATTTGTAGATGTGTTTCCTAGTGATATTCTAGGTATGCCGCTGAAATGGGATATTGATTTCAAGATTGATCTCGTACCTGGAGCTGAGCCTATATCTCAGGCTCCGTAGAGGATGACTACATAGGAGTTGGAAGAGCTTCGATTGCAGTTGGAGGAGCTCTTGGCTAAGGGTTTCATTCGACCGACTATTTTGCCTTGGGGAGAACCTATCATCTTCATGAAGAAGAAGGACAAATCCCTCAGGTTATGCATTGACCACCATCAATTGAATAATGTGACGGTCAAGAATTGATATCTTTTGCCTAGAATCGATGACCTTTTTGACCAAATTAAGGAAAAAAATGTGTTCTCTAAGATTGATTTGAAATCTGGATATCATCAGTTGCATATTTTAGAAGCAGATATACATAAGGCTACATTCTGAACTCGTTATGGGCACTACAAATTCACTTTGGTACCGTTCGGGTTAATGAATGCACTATTAGTTTTTTTGAGCCTTATGAATGGTGTTTTTCACACGTACCTGGATCGCTTTGTTCTAGTGTTTCTTGATGACATTTTGATTTATTCTAGAAATATGAAGGAGCATGAGGAACACATGAGGCAGGTATTGTAGTATTTGAGGGAGAACTATTTGTTTGCAAATCTATTGAAGTGTGAGTTCTTCCAAATTGAGGTGAAATACCTCAATCTTTTTATCTCTAGAGAGGGGATTGCAGTGGATCCTTCGAAGATCCAAGTCATTATGGATTGGCCCGTGCCTACCAATGATCCTAAGGTTTGTAGTTTTATGGGTCTCGTAGGGTATTATAGGTGGTTTATCGAAGGTTTCTCCATAATTTATCATCCTATTACTTCTCTTCAGAGGAAAGGGAAGAAATTCATTTGGTCAGATCGGTGTCAGTTGGCCTTCCAGACACTCAAGGAGAATTTGATGAGTGTTCCTATATTGGTTGTTCCTGATCCTACAAAGGACTTTGTAGTTTGTATTGATGTCTCCTTGGAGGGTCTAGGATCCATTTTGATGCAGGAAGGTCGTGTGATTGCCTATGAGTCTCACAAACTGAACTGCCCCACTCATGATCTAGAGCTTGCTGCAGTTGTTCATGCTTTGGTTGGTTGGCATCATTTCTTATTGGGACATCACTTTGAGTTACACAGTGATCACTGTAGTATGAAGTACATATTTACTCAGCCTAATCTTAATGCTAGGCAGAGATGGTGGATGGAGTTCTTGTGCGAATATGATTTTAAGGTCAAATTCATTTAGGGGAAAGAGAACATGGTAGCGGATGCTCTTAGCTGGCGTAGACATGAGATATCTACCATGAATCTAGGACTTTAGTTGAGGAGTCAAGTAGTGGCAACACTTCCTACCATCAGATTGTATTAGGAGGTGAAGGTAGATTTGGATTCAGGTAGACCTTTGGAGGGTAGGTTTGAAAATTATATGCTTGATTTCGATGGATTTTGTGACATTTGGGTCATATTTATGTGCCACTTACAGATGGACTTCATACCTTCATATTATCAAAGGCACATTGAGCACCATACTCAGCTCATCTTGGTTTCAAGAAGATGCATGCGGATCTTCATCAATTGTACTTTTGGCCTGGGATGAAGCGTAACATTGTTGATTTCATTGTGAGATGTCTAGAGTGCCAAAGGGTTAAGACAGAGCACTAGCATCCCGTAGGATTATTACAACCTCACCTTGTTCCAAAATGGAAGTGGGACATCATATTGGCTGAATTAATTGTTGGGTTTCCTATGTCATATCGTCGACATGATGCCATCATGGTTATTATTGACAGGTTAACTAAGGTAGCTCATTTCTCTTTGGTTCGTTCATATTATAATGCCTCTTTTGTGGAAAAGATATTCATGGAGGAAATTGTTCATTTGCATGGAATCCCATGCAAAATCATATTGGATAGAGATCCTATTTTCACATCAGCTTTGTGGACTTCTCTTCAACATGTTTTAGGTACATAGTTGAACTTCAGTTCAGCTTATCATCCTGAGATAGATGGGTAGACTGAGAGGGTTAATCAGGTGCTTAGGGATATGCTTAGGATTTATGTCATGGATCAATAGTCATGATGGGAATAATATCTCTACTTAGTGGAGTTCACGTATAATAATGGGTATCATAGTTCCATAGGTATTCCTCCCTTTCAGGCATTGTATGGATGCCCATGCAGGACTCGATTGAGTTGGGATAGACTTAAGGATAGAGTACTTCTTGGACCTGATATGTTATGAGATATGGAGCAATAGTTAGATTGTATCAGAGAGCATTTGATTGCGGCACAGGATAGACAAAAGAAGTACGTCAATGCTCATCGTGTGGATCCCCAGTTTTTTGTTGGTGATAGAGTGTTTCTTCGAGTGTGTCTGTGAAAGAGTCTGATCCATTATGGAAAATGATCTAAGCTTGCAACTCGATTTGTTGGGTCATTCGAGATTTTGGAGAGCATCGGTCTTGTAGCTTACTGACTTACCTTGCTACCTAGCTTGTCACACATCCACAATGTCTTTCATGTATCTGTTCTTAGACCCTATCATCTTGATGTTTCACATGTACTTGATTGGAATGCTCTATAGGTCGAGGATGGGAAACTGGCTTTGGAGCCCATGGGAATTCTACAACATAGGAGACTCACCCTCATGGGTTGAGACGTTGATCAGGTGAGGGTCGAGTGTGACCCTAGTGATGAGGCTTCTGCTACTTGGGAGGATGCAACGCGTATGAGGGAGTTGTATCCCTATCTATTTGTAGGCTTCTATGAGTAAGCCTTACCCTAAGCAGGGAGGATGTAGTGACCCTCCTGATAACATTTCTATTCCATCTATTTTTAGTTATTGTTAGTAGTTAGATGTTGACACTATGTTACTTTGATGCATTATGTCATGCTTTACATGACCAGCTATGAAACTCAGTTGATGATACACTTTACCTTATAATGATATGTTTACTTATGTGAGATGGCATTATTATGATGATATATGATGCTCTGTTATTTTTATGATGATACTATGATGTGGTTGATGTTAGATGCTATGTTTTATGTCAGTTCAGTGAAGGAGACGATTTAGAAGTACTCATCCATGAGGTCCCTACTATGCTGTGATTCTTCTTCACGGTGTGTCTTCATATATATATACATGTTGTTTTGATTGACCCTGTAGTGTGATGCAACTTTCAGGTATAGGCATCAAATCCACCTGCTTCATCAGGTTTGAGTGTGTCATGGCCCAATGAAATTGTTGAAGGGAGATAGACTTGTCCTTTGTCATGAACTATCGTTTTGGAAAGAACGAGTATCATTTTGTCACCCATATGTTACGTTGTCGTTCGTTTGTCGTACTATTCATTGTTGTCATGTCATGTTGTATTTACCATGTTTTCATAATGTTGATTTATATTATTTAATGAATTAGAGTAATGGCAAGGGGGATTAATGATTAGTTACAATGTTTTAAGTTCAAAGTTATTTTTAGATTATTGTGGAATTAAAAGTGAAATATTAAAATATATTATTTCCAAAAGATTAATTATTTGTAATTAATTTGTTTGGGCAAGTTTGATATTTTAAAAAATTAAAACAATCAATTGAGTTTCTTAGTTGCAAAATATATTTTCTTGATGATTGTGTTTGAAAATTTAACTGATGGATGTTATGCATGCAAATGAAGAGTTAAAGTATTGTTTGCATTTTAATTTGAGGAAAATGATATAACATAGGAAAATCTATCAATTTGGATAGTAGTTGTTTTGAAAAGGAAGAATTGTTGTTGTTTCACGAATTTTTTTTGTTCTTCTGTATTTTTCTGGGGTTTTTCTTAAAAAGATGAAAATTGATGACTTGATGTCATGTGCATATTGAAAAGTTCTGTGGATTGAAATTCTGGAGTTTACGCTTTGCCGTTTCTCGATTCTGGAAAGTGTTTGAGGTTTTCCTCTTTTAGATTTCAAGCTTGTTTTGATAAAATATTGCCAAATTCTTGCTGAAAAACTTTGTCTGAGATATATGTGAAAATTTGTCTTGAGATCATGCATGCACAAAAAGAAAATGAAAATGTTATTTTCGTTATTGTTGAATCCTGCACACAATAGAAAATGAAACCATTAGTGGTTAGTTCTATTTAAATCCAAGAGAAATTCTATAGAGGAAAAAATATTTATTGAAAATTCTGTAAATGAATTTATGTGCTTTTCAGAAAACTCTCCCTTGTTCCCGAATTTATCTCTACCTATGAATATGAATTGAATCCCTCGTATGTTCCTCAAGTTTGAAGCTACCGATCTACTTAATTTTCTAATTATTGATGATTTCAGTGTTCACATGCAAAGCTCGCATATTATGAGGTTTTGTCTATTTTTATATTGTTGTTGTTCATTGCTCGTTATGGAGTACCTTTGCCTCTAGTTTTCGGTGTGGTTTTTTGGAATTTATTTTTATTTTAATCTCCAAGAGGATATATGTAAATATTTATAGATCTATTCTGCAACTCGTATTTCTTTAGTGGTATTTTTAGAACTTGGTTAGTTTGGGATGGCATCTATTGATTGAAGTTTTTCCTGAACCACCAGCGTGGCTCTCTCTGCCCTTTCCAGTCGCTTCCTATCTTATATACTCTTTTGCTCAAACCTTATAGAATTCCTCTTGGATGTGATTAATATTTGAATCTTTTAGTAAATTATCTTTGTCAAAAAAAAAATTCGTTTGAATGCATGGCCGACAATTTTAGAGATATAATTCTAGTTGTATGGGTTACGAATCGGTCTCCTACGTTTGGATCTCTCTTTTTTCCATAATCCATATCGTCATTATTGCTAGGATGGCAACGAAAGGAGGAGGTCGTATTTTCATTCTGAGCTATGTTGATTGCAAATGGTCTCGGTCTGATGCGTAACAGGGTCGTTGTGTCTATATTTGATTTACAATTTTTCTTTTTGTTTCGTGAATCTTCCCGTTAATGTTTGCTTTGTCTTAAGAACTTCATCTTCATTCTGTGCTTGCCCAATTTTCAGATTCGACCTATAGTCTCTCATGCATATGATATACATGCTGAGTGGTTGTTATATTTGAGTTTGGTAATTATTCTCAGCTGTTGTTCAAAATGCATACAAGAAAACATTAAATTTTTTTCCTTATTTGAGTCGGTTGAGTCTATAGAATGCTCGTTTGTCTTATTACATGCAAAGCATGTTGCGCATAGTATCATTACTTTATTTATTTACCAGTTCGCCTACTGGTGGATGCATGCTTACTTTGGTTCCTTTGTGAAACTCTTCGCTATGCCTTATCTCCGCATTAACTTCTTATTTTTTTTTAGCCGGCTATGACTCTTAGTCCATCCAATATTCCGTTGTATTATTACTAATATGAACATTACGCTTGGCATGAGAATTCGTTTCACTTTTGAAATGTGGTTGTTGTTCTTTTGATGTTTCTAGTCATTTACGTTGATTGGGGATTCGTGATAATTTAGCTAGGAACCCCTTTGACTTTGAGGCAACTGAAGTCTTAGCTTAGTATAGGTTACTATAAGAAGATCGTGATTCTATTTAAAGTAAATTCTTTTAGATAATTTGTAAAGATGTTATTGTTATGGGAAGGAAATGTTCCATAATATTGCTAATGTTTAATAAACATAGTGTTTTTAATTCCTTCTTATATTTTTTCAAATGATATAGGTATGATGTTTTCTCGTATTGTTAAATCATTATAAATTATTTGAATTGTAGTAATGAATATATGTAGTTAAGTAATTGATTTTGAGTCCTTACTTTAAATTGTGAAATGACTGTAATTTTAAATAAACATGTTTTATTTAAATTAGAATCATGAATTAGCTTATATTGTTGGGATGAATTTATATATATATTGATGATAGAGTTTTTAAATGCTTAATTTTATCTTTTATAAGAGCGTGTAATTAGAAACATCATCATCTTAAGGAAGTATTTATTGTGATCTCATTCAATGAACGTAAATGTTTTGAGTTAGCAATGTATAATTGGAAATCTTGAATGAGATTTGTAAGTTATGTGTAAATGTTATTCCTACTTAGAGTTTATTCTTACTTCTTGTATTGAGGTATAGTGTTAGTGTATCATCTCCTAGAGGATTGGAATTGTAATTTTTCTTTAGATAAAACATGATTTTTTATTATGGAGGTTCTTGGTCTTGATTTTAAATTTGAAACATGAACCATGCACATTATGCCTTGTGTGATATTATTATTGGATATCTTGAAGTCCATGTTATGGAAGTGCATGTTTGTGAAAGTTTTGGCCAGGCATGTTTTGTGGTTCATCTTGAGATATTTAATGTTGTTGTTTAGTTCTGATGACTCTGAGTCTTTATGTAAAGGATTTTTCTATTACATGCATGTTGGCTTCATTGTTTAGTCTTTTGAGAAGTTGTACCTTAGGAGGAGTGACTTCCGTTAGGGGCGAGACCCGAAAGTGGTTGCATGGGTAACCTCATGGAGGTGTGTTAACCAAGTGATGACCTTAATAATTTTTAGGGGTTTGGGTATTTAACTTTAACCATTCAGATAATGTTTGCCTCACCTTGGACTTTAATGCTTGTTTAGGTTAAATCAGGTTGAGAAGTCCTGGAATGGCAACTCAAACACTTTGTCTTCTTGAGAAGTGATTTGAAGCCACATAATTTCATACAGGGGTTGGAAGTCATTAGATGTTTCTAGGGTAACTCTGGTAGAGGGCTGGTAACCTAGGAAGGCTATCCAAGGTAACCTACTACGTTTATGTGATGACACTGGACTGTCCTTTTACACTTGTTAGTTCTCTTGTGTTGAGTTACTTGTGAATGTGAGTCACCTCTGGGAGTATGTCAGTTGACTTGTCATTGTGATGTCATGTATGTCGACCATGTATTGTGTGTTGTTCTTCTTGTTGTCTATTTTGACTTGAGGACCTGCTCTATCTCTTAGCATGGGGGGTGGGCTTTCGAGTCCCACACGGTTGGGAGGAACATGCCACATCTTCCATTGGGTCCCCTGCAGGTGATATTGTTCGAGACATGCTTGTTCTTGGCAAGATCCTGGATACACACCATTCATGGAGTTGTTCATTGGACAAGTTAGTGGACGTGATCGTTATTTGTTATTGATCGTATTCTTTATTGTACACACTCATGATGTTACATGAGGTTTCATTGTATTGTTATTTTTGATGTATTGATATTTGTCACAATCTTGCTTGTTTTAAATGAGCCTGTAATGTAACTCTTGATATAATGTAATCTGGATATGACTATTCACATGATTTGATATATATATAGATCTTGTTATGTTATTATGTTAATTTACTTTAGTAGCGTAGTTGTGGAACCCAAGAACTTTCATGTTAGGTTGTTAATCACATGTAGTTATTATATATATATATATTTTAATATCCGGTTGTTTAGCGTTTTTAACGTGAGGTTCCCTGGGTTCCACGACATGGCGTTACACTAAGTGTAGGGAAAGTGTGTAGGAAAGGATATAATCTTGTATTTCAGGATGGTGATTGTGAGACCAAGAAAGGCTCTAGAAATTTGGTTGTTGTAGGAAGAAGGATAGATGGAAATGTTTATTAGCTTAAGGGTGCTAATGGTATGTGATTTATGACTAAAGTTAATGAAAGTTGGCTATGACATAGAAGAATTTGTCACATAAATTTTGATAGCCTAGTGAGAATCAACTTTTCTAAAGCTATGTGAGATCCGCCAAAGATTACAAAGCCTATGAATGCAGTTTGCAAGGAATATCAGGTTGGGAAGCAAGCTAGAGAGAGGCTCAAGATCAAAGAATATTCTATTGCAGGACCTTTGGAGTTGTTTCATACAAACCTATGTGGACCTACAAGAACAAGAAGCTTTCAAGGTGACATTTATTTCATGTTATTGATTGATGATTACTTTAGAATGACTTCGGTAACTTTTCTTAAAGAAAAATAAGAAGCTCTAGATAAGTTTAAAGCATTTAAAGCTATGGTTGAGAATGAAATAGATATTAAAATCAATTGTTTAATATTTGATAAAGGTGGAGAGTTCACCTCCAATGAGTTTAACAATTTTTATGAAGATCATGGAATAAAGAGGCATTTGTTAGCCCCTAGAACTCCTCAACTGAATGGAGTGGTGTAGAGAAAGAATAGGAATGTTTAGGAAGAAGCAACGATAATGATGAAGGAATAAAATCTACCAGATGTTTACTAGAGAGAAGAAATTCATATTGTTGTTACATACTTAATAAAGAGAAAGAAAGGACGAATAATTTAAAAACCCCGTATGAGTTGTGGTATGGAAAAACTCCTACTGTCAAATATTTCAAAGTTTTTAGAAGAAAATGTTATATCAAAAGAGATGAAGAAAACCTGGTAAACTTTGATACAAGATCTAATGAAGGAATATTCCTTGGATATTCTACAAGAAGCAAGGCTTACCGATGCTACAATAAGAGGCTAAAAGGGATTATTGAGAGCACAAGTGTCAAAGTGGATGAAGACTTACATAGAAGTTTTGTGCTAATAGAAGGATATGAATTAGATGAGTCCTCTTGCAGAGAGGAAGAGAAAGATGATGGTAAGGAAAAAGAAGAGCATATTAAAGAGGAAGAAGCTTTGAAAAGGATCCCTAAGACTCTGAGGTATGTGTAGAAGAATCATTTAGAAAATCAGATCATTGGAGATAAAAGCATAGGTGTATTAACAATAAAAAAGGGTGCTATGACAACTGAATAGGTAAATATATGTTTACTTTCCAAAGTTGAACCTAAAATAGTGATTGAGGCACAAAGATGAATATTGGATCAAAGCTATGGAAGAAGCACTAATGTAGATTGAGAAGAGTCAGACTTGGGAACTTGTCCCAAGATTGGAAACAATAATGTGATTAGAACTAAGTGGGTGTTCTGGAACAAGCTAAATGAAAGTGGAGAAGTAGTAAGAAACAAGGCAAGACTTGTGTGTAAAGGCTACTCACAATTAGAAGGAATATATTTTGAGGAGAAATTTGCTTCAGTGGAAAGGATAGAGGCTATTAGGATATTTTTGGCTTTTGCAGCACATAAGGATTTTAAAGTTTATCAAATGGATGTGATGTATGCATTCTTGAATGGTGAATTGGAAGAAGAGGTATATATTTAACAACTGTATGGCTTTCAGTTATCAGATAATTTGGATATGGTCTATAGATTGAAGTAGGAATTATATGGACTCAGGAAAGATCCCAGAGCTTGGTATGCAATAATGGACATGGGTATTTGTTGCAACAGGGATTCAATAAAGGTATCACAAATAGAAATATGTATTTTAAAATTGAGAAATATTAAATCTTGATTGTGGTTGTATATTTTGATGATATAATCTTTAGATGAAATGAAAGTATGTGCAAAATATTTACAGAAGAGATACAAAAAGAGTTTGAGATATCTATGTTTAGGGAGATGAATTTCTTCCTTGAGCTTCAAATCAATCAGAAAAAGAAAGGAATATGCATATCACAGTCAAAGTATGTTGGGGAAATGTTGAAGAAGTTTGAAATGGAAGACTCTAAAATGGTATGTACTCCTATGGTTACTGGTTGCAAGTTGAGTAAAAATGATGAAACTTCTATTGAATGCACAATACAACTAAGAGGAGGGGTTGAATTAGTTGTAGATTAAAACATAAAAAACCTCAATAACATACAAATTCTTATCAAACACAAAGATGAATATTGGATCAAAGCTATGGAAGAAGAACTGATGTAGATTGAGAAGAGTCAGACTTGGGAACTTGTCCCAAGATTGGAAAACAAGAATGTTATTATAACTAAGTGGGTGTTTTGGAACAAGCTGAATGAAAGTGGAGAAGTAGTCAGAAACAAGGCAAGAATTGTGTGTAAAGGCTACTCACAAGTAGAAGGAATAGATTTTGAGGAGAAATTTGCTTTAGTGGAAAGGATAGAGGCTATTAGGATATTTTTGGATTTTGCAGCAGATAAGGATTTTAAAGTTTATCAAATGGATGTGATGTATGCATTCTTGAATGGTGAATTGGAAGAAGAGGTATATATTGAACAACTAGATGGATTTCAATTATCAGATAATTTGGATATGGTCTATAGATTGAAGTAGGAATTATATGGACTCAAGAAAGATCCCAAAGCTTGGTATGCAATAATGGACATGGGTATTTGATGCAACAGGGATTCAATAAAGGTATCACAAATAGAAATATGTATTTTAAAGTTGAGAAATATTAAATCTTGATTGTGGTTTTATATTTTGATGATATAATCTTTATATGAAATGAAAGTATGTGCAAAAGATTTGCAGAAGAGGTACAAAAAGAGTTTGAGATATCTATGTTTAGGGAGATGAATTTCTTCCTTGAGCTTCAAATCAATCAGAAAAAGAAAGGAATATGCATATCACAGTCAAATTATGTTGGGGAAATGTTGAAGAAGTTTGAAATGGAAGACTCTAAAGCGGTATGTACTCCTTTGGTTACTAGTTGCAAGTTGAGTAAAAATGATGAAACTCCTATTGAATGCATAATACAACTAAGAGGGGGCTTGAATCAGTTGTACATTAAAACATCAAAGACCTCAATAACATTCAGATTCTTATCGACCTTATTTAGAAACAACAACACATCAACATAATACACATGAGAACACCATATTTAGATGGAAAAACCAAGAATTTAAAAAGCATGTTGAGGATTAGCTCACAATATTGTTAGAAGATGGAAATTTGTCATGGATGATGCAGTTCAGAAACATGAGGATGCGGTGCATATATTGTATGATATAGTGTTATTGATTTCAAAATTGTTATGATCATCCTAGCATAGCTTGGAAGTATTTTTGACATGTACAAATAAATTTGGTCTAGAAAACATGATTATATAGGAAATTGGCTAAGTATTTCCTTTGGCAGTTTTGTAGTTTAGTGCAACAGTTTTTAGGTCCGCGCTCCACCGCAAGTGGAGATGTCACTCAACAATATTAGATATAGTTTTGAGATTATTAGTTGCAGATATATTCAATATTTTGTGGCATTCAGTGAAGTTTCCCAAAATTTATGATTAACTGTGTTCAACCCTATATATTGTAGTTATTTTTCTATACAATGTATTAGTGTGGGAGATTATACATTTCTTCACAAATAATTATTTTTCTCTATGATGTTGAGGACAAGCTAATAGATGTCAGTTGAATGGGAATTCAAAGAGAGATCGAGTTTTGAAGCATTTTTTTGGTGAGTTGTATGTACATATGAAGGTTTTGTGTTTAGGTCTCATTTTTGGGCCGACCTAACACATTTGATGTTTTAGAAAGAATAAGAAAGTAGCTTTACCTTATGTGAGATTTATATTAGGTCCATCTCAACCTATATTGATGTAAATTGAATTTTGAATTAAGGCACAAAGTATGGGTGAAATGTTTTGAGGACGACACACTTAATCTTGTGTGTTACTTCTAATTAGGCCGACCTAATTGAAGTTACACTTGACATGGATATATATATATATATATATATATATATGAGATTAAATTTGATGTTGAGGGGGAGTTTCTTTTGAATAAAGAAGATGATGAAGAGATAGTAGATGGTATGCAAGTTATGAGTGACATATGACATGTATGGTGTTCCACCTACATGAGTGTGATCCAAAATTGAGTAGATTGTGAATAGAGTAGAGTATTGATTTAGATTAGAGTGAAGATAATTGTGTACTTCATTGGAACTATAATCCAGCATATGATAGATGATATTGTATCAGTTCAAATAGGTTGTATAACCACCATTTCTTGTTTTTCTTCTCTTTCTATGTGGGTAGTGAGTTCACTTGGACAGTGAGTCCACCAGGCAGCGAGATTTTCTATAATATACTATATCCAGATATAATATATTATGAGCTAACACTCACCATGGTTTTTCTATTTTTTCATTTTCCACATAAAAATATTGGTGTTCATGTGTTATGTGATCTTGTGGATGTTTCATGTTTTCCTTTACTATTGAAATTGGATCTATGTTAATGATTGGATGGCTTATTCTTAACTGGTTTAAAGGAATATTGATTCACCCTCCTCTCAATATTTTGGGTGTTAAAAAATTGGTATCAAAGCTTGGATCCTTGGAAGGAGCTTGACCACTTTGGGAAGATCTTGGAGTTTGAACATATGGCTGACAGAAAGTACCCTATTCCTCCGGTAGAGATTCCTACCATTGAATACATAGAAGAAGATTGCATGATTGACAAAGAAGAACTTAAAGTATCCCTTAAAGATGTTGACAAAGTTGAAGATGATAATAAAGATTTGAAGGAAAACCTAAAAGAGGCAAATGAGTGCATCAGAAAATTGAGAGAGAAGACCAGGAAATTTAGGGAAAGGCATAAGAAATTCAAAGAAAATTTGAGGAAATAAAATGAGGACATCACCAGATTGAGAATTCAAGTGGAAGAAAAGAACTGGATTAAGGAATTCCTAAATACAATGATAAATAACAAATATAATGAGTGTACTACACTTGAACAAGAAGTGGTAAATCTAAGATTAGATCTAGAGAAGGAAAGAATTCATGAAGAAAAAATCAAGACAAGATCTACAATACTTGATTAGTTTATTGCAGGTCAGAAGGAATCTAAAGACAAGGGTGGTCTAGGACTTGCAAAAAGAGAAATCTCTAAAGGAGATCAAACATTTAATAAGAAGAATATTAGTGAACCAAATAATATTGGAGACAAAAGGAACTATGGAAAGTTCTGAAATCAAAGAAACAATTCTAGAAGGTCTCCTATCAGACAACCAAATGCTGAAAGGTACCCATCTTTCAATGGTTTTTTCTATTTTTTTAATAAATATGTGCATAGAGCAGTGGAATGTATAATCGAAATGAATAAGAATGTCTCATCCTTTACTAGTGGATGCCTTACATGTAAGAAATTTGGAGATAGAGAAAATGAATGCAGAGGACAAATGATGAATAAATACAACAATGGTAGAATGATTCAATGTTTCAATGGTTACTACAATACATGTTATGTATTTGGACACAAAGATAATCAATGAAGATCCCGTATGAATGAAAGGAAAAATGGTCAAGAAAATATCATATGCAACAATTGCAGAAGGGTGAGACATATTGCTAAATTTTATAGAAACAAAAATACAAGGGCAATCCAGTAAAGAAGAATGAATCGGTCAAAATTATTGATCCAAATGAAGTGAAAAAGGAAATGGAAAGGATTTGGAGAAATAAATAAGATACTGAGGATAAGGGAGAATCTCTACCACTCTCCGATGTAGATGTTTCCTCTAGTAACTAAGCCTAGAGTTGTGGCTTAAGGGGAGCTTTAATGAAAATCCTATGACCCTCACCAAAAAAGAGGTGCTTGAGATACAACATGAAGATATGTTATAGAGAAGGAAGAAAATTGCGGAAGAAAATAATATAATGTGACGATTTGTAGAGCTTGGAATGATGACTATGTATGTAGATTTTAGGGTTACCAAATTTTTGTTTGAAGCATTTATTGCAAAATTGGGTCAAATCGAAGAGTTAAAAGTGTACTTGGTAAGATAGATTCATTTCACTAAACACATTCAAAGAATAAAAGATGAGCAAGAAACAAGTTTGAAGGGTCTGAAGCATCTTCAAGACATAGAATTCCAAACCCTACCTCATTAGGAAAAGGAAAGGTATTTAGCAATCCTTGTAAATTCTAATTTTTTGGAATTCTCATTTAGAAGCAATTTAAATGTAATGGCGATGTTGAAAAAAGTAGACATCTCTCAAAGGATGCAACCTAAATTCAGAATGTACTTCGCCAAAATCTTAGAGAATGATCCCCTAGGTGCATTTTCACAAATTCCTCTTGGCATTCTTCCTATGGAAGACATTAGGAATTACATTCATGGGATTTTGGAAGAACGCACCTACACAAAGTTGCACAATTTATGGGGAGATGAGTTGATTGGAGAAGATTACACTTTGAAACCAGAGTACAAGATTTTGACTAAGAAGAAACTAGATATGTGGCACTGCTTTCCATACTTTGACAATGAAGAGAAGTGCATTAGAATGGATCTAAGTAGGATTCATGATCATTTCATGTGGATTGATGGTTCCCACATGATTACTAGAGAAGTGATCAGAGAAATCGCTAGTTCATGGTCCACCAGACTGATTCCAGTAAGAGAATTCAACAAGAATAAAGACATAATGCTGAGAAAAGGTGTTGCAATAAACCCTATAAAAAATACAACAGTTCAATATGCAGATATGGTTATTGGATATATGATTTATGGAGACAATTCAGTCTCTACCACCACAATTCATGTGGCTTTATATATAATTGAGAATAATGTTGAGTATGACCTTTGTGAGTTTCTCCAACAACAATTGTTAGAGAACCTAAAATAAATCAAGAAGAAAAGCAAGTATTTAGGTATGGTACATTGGTGATATGCTTGGTTTTCTACTTCATGAAGGAAGTTTCGATAGTTGGGAAGGTTAATTGGTCAAATGAAAAGCATGTTTGTCATCAAATAAGAGAATGCATGAGTAATATTGGAGGCATAGAGGCTCAAAGTGGTGTCTTTACAACTTTCTTTTTAGTATTTCAAAGACGGATGAATATGAGACAAAGGATACCAAGTAACATGGTAAGGAAATATATGAATGACATTACCTTTTTGGTATCTACCGATTTTTGCACTATGGAAGCAATTGAACCAAGAATCAATTGGGTTCCAAATCTTGGTTATGAATGGACAAAAGATGAAGACACTGGCTATGCAAAAGTACTACTCAACAACCCTAAAGAAACTAGCAGACCAAAATTTGGAAGTTACAAGGAAAATTCAATAGAAGTTCAACAAAAATTCAAGAGATCACAGATGAAGAGAGAAATTAATGCTAAGGTAGAGTCATATTCCAAAGAATTTTGCATCTCAAGAGACAGAGTCGGGATAGCCTTATAAATTGCTAGAGATGATATGAGTACACAAGTGGCTTTCGGTAGCTCCAGAAGATCAATTACTGCATCTTTAACTACAACTAGTACGAAGACAAGAACCATAGATAGACTTTGGTAAGGGAGAGATCCCCTCTGGGATTCCATTCCATCAGGGTTCAAGCCAAGAAAACCACTAGGAGAGTTAAGTAGAAGGCCTTAAGGAAAAAGGGAGTTTGCACCACTATGACATCTAAAGAAGATATGGATGGACATATGCATATAGATGATGCTCAAAATGAGCACGAGAGTAGTAAATCAGTGGATTGCTTCAAGGAATTTATCTCTGGGTTGAGAGAATAAGTTGAAGAAGTTGGAACATGGCTAGTAGAAAATAATTTATTGGACATCATAGAGAAGTGTCTAGCTACACATAACAAAGTAGAAGAGAGATTGAAGGATGTTCAAGCTTGTAAAGATGAAGAAAATAATTTATTCTTGTTTTGCATGAAGTGGCCAGACACCACACTGCGTATAAAGGATGCCATGAACACAATTGAGACACAAATCAGAAGTACATCAAGCAATTATGATCTAGTACAAGACAGAGATGATCATACCTAGAATGCTTTGGTGATCTTACAAGAAGAGTAATTTACTTTGCAAAGTCATAAAGATGAATTAATCAAGAAATTTGAGAAACTAAGGGACTTGGTGAAGATGAAGTACATACCTGTCTCAAGTTCCCTTGTAAATACTGACAAAAGTTCAATGATAAATCTTACTCCCAATACTCCGAAAGAAGGAAAGAAAATCCTGGTAAAGTTTGAATCATAATACAGGACACTAGTAGAAGCAAAGAAGCTTTGGAAAGAAGGCAGATCTACTTGGCAAGACATCCTACAAAATCTTCAAAGGTCAACATCCTCAGGTTGACAATTTTCACTTTCATGCATTTTTCTAAAGTTTTTCAGATTTCTTTTTGGATATGGTATAGAAGGTTTTTTGGTTATTTCCATGAGGGGGAGTCACCATACTCTTCCAACTATTTTTTTCCATATATATATAAGGGGGGTATACAAAAATTTTGTACATCCTTTTCCATTGATGTTAAAGGGGGATAAATATTGGAAAAGATTTTGAAGAGATACTTGGAGAGATATTGGGAAAGATTCTTGGAAATATATTTGGGATGATATATGTGTAAGGGAGAGAGAGAGAGAGAGAGAAAAGTTTTTTTTAAGAATATTTTGGCATGCATGTTTCCATCAATGAGAAAGGGGGAGATTGTTGGAAGTTGGAAGTTTGTCAAGGGGAGAATGTTGGAAGTTAGAAGTCTGTCATTGATGATGTAATTTATCAACATGACCATGAGGTATATATATTGCATGATCCAGTGTTTTCATTAATTTTAACGTCGTTATGATCATCCTAGCATAGCTTGGAAGTATTTTTGATGACATATGTATAAAGAAAGTTGGTCCAGAAAACATGATTATACAGGAAATTGGCTAAGTATTTCCTCTCGTAGTGTTGTGGTTCAGTGCGTCAATTTTTGGGTTTGCACTCCACCGCAAGTGGATATATCACTTTAAAATTTTAGATATATTTTTAAGATTATAATTTTGAGCTATATTCAATATTTTATGGTATTAATTGAAGTTTCCCGAAAGTTATGAATAACAGTCTTCAACCTTGTATATCACAGTCTTGTTTTATATCATGTATCAGTGTGGGAGATTCTACATTTCTTCGTAGATAATTATTTTTCTCTATGATGTCGGGGGAAAGCTAATAGATGTCTACTGAATGGGAATTCAAAGAGAGATTGAGTTTTGAAGCATACATTTGGCAAATTGTATGTACATATGAAGATTTTGTGTTTAGGTCTCATTTTTGGGCTGACCTAACACATTTGATGTTTTAGAAAGAATAAGCAAGTAGCTTTATCTTGTGTGGGATTTATATTAGGTCCATCTCAACCTATCTTGATGTAAATTGAATTTTTAATTAAGGCACAAAGTGTGGATGATTTTTTTTGAGGATGACACACTTAATCTTGTATGTTACTTCTAGTTAGGCTCACCTAATTGAAGTTACACTTGACATGGATATATATATATATATATATATATATATATATGAGATTATATTCTATGTTGAGGGGAGTTGTTTTTGAAGATAAGAATAGGATGAAGAGATAGCACATGGTATGCAAGATATGAGTGACATATGACATGTATGGTGTTCAACCTACATGAGTGTGATGCAAAATTGAGAAGATTATAAACATAGTAGAGTATCGATTCAGAGAAAAGTGAAGATAATTTTGTACTTCATTGGAATTGTAATCGAGCATATGATAGATGTTATTTTATTATTTAAAATAGGTTGTATAGCCACCCCTTCTTTATTTATTCACTTTCTCTATGGGTAGTGATTTCACTTGGATAGTGAGTCCACCTGACAATGAGCCTTTCTGTAATATACTACATCTGGATATAATATGTTGTGTACTAACCCTCACTGTGGTTTTTCTGTTTCTGGGTTTTCCACATAAAAAATTTGGAGTTCATGTGTTATGTGAACTTGTCGATGTTTCATGTTTTCCTTTACTATTGCAGTTGGATGTATATTAATAATTGGATGGATTATTCTTAATTGGTTTAAAGGAATACTGATTCACACCCCTTCTTAGTATTTTGGGTGTTCAAAAATAAAGTAATTGCAAAACCAAATATAATGAGGCTAACTATAAGAGGGCTTACTGCCCAAGAGAAAGAAGAGATCACTACCAATCACTCACTATTAGATTAGAATAAAGAAGATAAAAAAATTTTACAATGAGAAATCCATCTCAGAGCAACAAAAAATATCCGCCACTGCTTCACTAGAACATTTGTACTCTCTTTATTGAATGTAGACAACTTCTAGTCATTGCTTCCAATAGTCTTAGGCATTAAGGCTTATAATTATTTTTGTACTTTCACATTTCACATCTCTGCACTTCACATCATAACTCACACCACACTCCACACATCTCATCCTTAATAATTTACCTCACATGTATACCATCCTCAACCTTGAAAACAATCTACAAGGTTGTCTATGCACCTCAAATGTGCATATGAAAATTAGGCCAACAACAAAACATTCCTATGGTGGAGAGGAATAAAGGAAGACCACAAAAATATCTAAATAAAACCTAAATCCACTCATACACACTATTGCACACTTCCACAAATGTCGAAGCATATCCATAATTAGTGTAAACACCCAAGGTCGGTCAAACCTATGTTAAAACCATTAAACATTAAGTACATGCTTCCTTTGATCCAAATATAACTCATGGAAAATACAAAACACTTCATATCCTAAAGATATTGTATGAATATTCCACATCTTTAGGATATTCACCATTACTACTACAACCTCCTTAAACTTAAGAACATCTTCATCTAGTGCAATCAAACACACTAGCACAAGCATCCAACAACCAAAACAACCTTGCAGAGGACCAAACCTCAAAAAAATTAGGTTGGAGATAGATAGAAACAATATAATCACACTTCCAAATCTGCAACACTAGAAACCATACTACAGATAAATGCAGAGAAAATCCATTTCTCCTAAGAAAGTATTGCAACATAGCTCACATGTTGGTGAGCACAACTTCCTTTGCACAATGATCCAGAACATGAAACTCTTTATATAACACCTCTTACCACCTCTAATAAACATATCCAAATCACACTGGAATATCTTCATCCATGAAGAAATAAAATCACTAGAACACCATATAGCCACATTGAACACACTTCAGCATATTGTTTTCTCTTTATTCAATTTTTCTCCAAAAAACTTGGAAACCAAGCATCACAAACACCAAATCAACATTTGGAAAACCTTCTTAGTATCTCAAACACATAAGAGGTTGAGCATCCACAAGAATATGCTCATCAAAGCAACACCATAAACACCAACTCAACATTTGGAAAACCTTCTGAGCATCTCAACCACACAAGAATTTGAACATCCACAAGCATATGCTCATCAAAGTAACACTAGAGGTTGACATCAGTGATAATACTAATGAAAACATAATGCAACTAATCATAGAATCTCCATAGGTTGACAACAATGAAACAATAAGGATCTATTGACATCAATGACAACAAAATCTTCCAACAATCTCCCCCTTTTTCATAGATAGTAACATATGAAAAAACCATAAAAAAAAAACAAATCTAATCACCAAACTCATATACCTACACCTTAGTGCACATTGATCTCCCTTACACAATCATCCACTCTTTCTCCCCCTTTCTTCATATGTTTTTTTAGATAGCTCTCTCTCCCCCTTTGACAAGGGGAAATATATTCCTTATTTTATTTTCTTCTCCTTTGAAATCAATCACACATACTTTTTCTCCCCCAAAGGCAACACCTGTAAGGGACAAAAATTTCTCTCCACTGCTTTGCAACTCTTGCTAGATTACTCCTTTAGCACAAATGATAAAAGAAATCTATATACTTTATTTATTTTCACACAATGACAATACTTACTCCCACAAAAATACCACTACCTACATGTTTTATTATCATTTCCTTTGATAGTGTTTCAAAGGACAACACCAGAAAACAAATATTACACCATCCAGAAACCACTGCTACCTACTCCCCTTGAGAGGTAGCCACCATCATTAGTCTGGAAGAAATAAATCTTGAATTTCTCCACCAGAGTGATGCACATCCTTATGAATCTAGTTGAAAGGATGGGAAATGAACCCCAAATTTTCCCTGAGATACTCAAAAGTATCCTTAGGAAGAGCCTTAGTGAATATATTAGCAACTTGATTTTTAGTAGGCACATACTCTAGCTTCACCTCATTCTCTGCAACCTTCTCTCTCAAAAAGTGATACTAGATTTAGATATGTTTTGTCCTTGAGGGAAATACTGAATTATATTAAATATTGATAGTACTTGTATTGTCACATAAGATAGTAATTTTTTCATCATATGATGCTTTGATATCCTTCAAAGTTTTTTTTCATCCACAACACTTGTGTGCAACAAGATGTTGCTGCAAAATATTCTACCTCCACAGTAGATAATGACATTGAATCTCGCTTCTTGCTTAGACAAGACACCAAAATTATTCCAAGAGATAAAGCACCACCACTTCTACTTCTTCTATCATCCAAACAACCTACCCAATCTAAATATATAGGAACTTAGAGATAAATTAGTATCCCTTGGATACCATAAGCCAAAATTCTAGAGTTCCCTTCAAATATCCGAATATCCTATTCACTACTACTGCATGTGAATCACTAGGATTTTCTTTAAATCTAGCCACAAGAAAAACTACATGCATGATATCTAGTCTAGTAGTAGTTAAATATAGTAGTCCTACAATCATTGAACTATACTTACTCCGATCAGCCTTAGGAGATTCACCATTTTTACTCAACTTGCAACCAATAGCCATAGGAGTACATACTAGTTCAAAGTATTCCATTCAAAACTTCTTCAATATTTACTTGACATACTTTGACTTTGATATGAATATTCCTTTCTTTGTCTGATTGGTTTTACGCCCATGGAATAAATTCATCTCCCCAAACATAGACATCTCAAACTCTTTCTGCATCTCTTGTATAAATCTTTTACACATACTTTTATTTCCTCCAAAGATTATATCATCAACATATACAACCATAATCAAGATTTGATATTTAAAATGAAAATTTCTATTTGTGGTACCTTTATTGTATCCTTGTTGCAACAAATACCTATCCAATCTTGCTTACCAAGCTCTGGGAGCTTTCTTGAGTCCATTCTGTAGACCATATCCAAATTATTTGATAATTAAAAACCATCTAGTTGTTCAATATATACTTCTTTCAATTCACCATTCAAGAATGTTGACTTCATATCCATCTAATAAAATTTGAAATCCTTATGTGCTACAAATGCCAAAAACATACTAATAGCCTCCATAATTTCCACCGGAGAAAATGTCACCTCAAAATCTATTCCTTCTACTTGTGAGTAGCCTTTACACACAAGTCTTTCCTTGTTTCCTATGAATTCTCCATTCTCATTCAACTTGTTCTAGAACATCCATTTAGTTCTAATCATATTCTTGTCTTTCAGTCTTAGGAAAAGTTCCCAAGTCTGATTCTTCTCAATCCACACCAATTATTCTTCAATATCCTTGATCTAATATTCATATTTTCATGTCTCAATAATTGTTTTAGGTTCAAATTTTGAAAGTAAACATGATTTTTCATGTTCTTCTATCATAAAATCCTTTCTTCTTGTCAACACACCTCTTCTTTTGTCTCCAATTATCTAATTTTATGAATGATTCATCTATGCATACTTAGGAGTCAGGGATCCTTTTTAGAGCTTCTTCCTCTTCAACCTACACTTCTTTTTCATTACCATCATCTTTCTCTTCTTCCCTGCAAGAGGACTCATCTGATTCATATCCTTATATCAGCATTGAACTTTTATGTAAGTCTTCATCCACTTTGACACTTTCACTCTCAACAATCCATTTTAGCCTCTTGTTATAGAACCGATACTCTTTAATTCTTGTAGAATATCCAAGGAATATTCCTTCATCAAATCTTGCATCAAACTTTCCTAAGTTCTCTTCATCTCTTCTGATATAACATTTTCTTCCAAACACTATAAAATATTTGATAGTAGTTCTTCCATACCATAAGTCATAGGGAGTACTTGAATTGTTTGTCCTTGCTTGTGATCTTTCATGTATGTAGACTGCAGTATGAATTTCTTCTCTCCAATAGACATCTGGTAGGTTTTCTTCCTTCATAATTGTCTTTGCTACTTCTTGAATTTTCCCATTCTTCCCTTCCACTGCTCTATTTTTCTATAAAGTCCTAGGAGCTATCAAATTACTCTTTATTCCATAATCTTCACAAAAATTGTTGAACTCATTGGAGTGAACTATCTATCTCTGTCAAATCTCAATCATTTTATTTTCATATGCATTTCATTTTCAACAATAGCTTTAAATGCTTTAAACTTATCTAGAGCTTCTTATTTTTCTTTGAGAAAATTAACCCACATCATTCTAGAGTAATCATCAATCAATAACATGAAATACCTATCACCTTGAAAACTCCTTGTTCTTGTAGGGCCACACAGGTTTGTATGCACCAACTCTAGAGGTTCTATAGGAGAATATTCTTTGGTTTTCAACCTCTTTCTAGTTTTCTTCCAAACATGACATTACTTACAAACTGCATTTATAGACTTTGTAATCTTTGGCATATCTGTCACAACTTGAGCATAGTTGATTCTCACTAGGATAGAAAAATTGATGTGACACATTCTTCTATTTCATAGCCAAATTAAATTAACTTGAGTCAGAAAGCACATGCAATTAGCACCGTTAAGCTAATAAACACTTCCATCTCTCCTTCTTCCTACAACAACTAGAGTTTCAAAGCCTTTTTTGATCTTACAAACACCATCCTGAAATACAAGATTATATCCTTTTCTACACATATTTCCTACACTTAGAAGATTATGTCAAAGACCCTTTATAGAAATAACATCATCTATTCTATGCATGCCATCAAAACTGATTGAACCTTTTCCACATATTTGAGTAGAAGTATCATCACCAAACATAACAATACCACCTTCAAACTTCTCAAGTTTATCAAACTTACTTTTATCACTTATCATATGATTTGAGCATATGCTATCAATAATCTAGTAGATTGTGTCATCTCTTGCATGAAAAGAACTCACCATAGTCCCTTTGACATTATGACCTACTTCCAGAGCAACTTCCTTCATTCATCATCATATATACTGACATCTTTAACATAATAACTTCTCTTAATTTATTTTCCTTTATTCTCCTTGAATTTTTCTTTTGAATCTTTGACTATACATCTTGAAGCATAATGATCTATCTTCCACAATTAAAAAATTTGAAAGGTAGCTTACCTCTATATTTTCCAATGCCCTTTTTCAATTTTCTCACAAGTTTGCTTCTAGCTCATCAAACTCATCTGGATCTAAATCCTCATTCCTTCCTACTTTTCCAACTTTAGAAGTAGTCTCTTTTCTTGAATCACTTACACCAAAATTTCTCAATTCAAAAGTAGTTAAAGCACCAAACAAATGATCTCTAGAATATTTGTCTAAATCCTAAGCTTATTCAATGGAAAAAACTTTATGATTGTAAGATTTAGGAAGAGTTCTTAATACCTTCTTTACCACCTCATCTCTTCAAGTTTTCGACCAAGGACTTTGATGGAATTGACAAATTCGTCCACTCTATGCATGTAGCCTATACTATCTTCATCTAATATATCTTTAGGGTTTCAAATTTAGTCTTCATATTTTTCATTTTAGCTTGCTTGACCTTATCATCTCCTTCATAAATAATTTTTCAGATTTTTCTAGACCTCTTTAGTAGATTTATAGCTCATAACCTTCACAAATTCTAAATTAGAAAGACCACTCAAGAGATCATACCTTTCTTTTCCATTTTTCTCATATTCCTTGATCTCATCATCATTATTCAAACAATTGGTAGGTATTGTATATCCATCTTCAATTGAATTTTAAATTCCAAACCCTAGAGAAATAAGAAAACCTTCCATCCTAGTTTTCCAGAATGCATAATCAGATCCATCAAATAGAGGGGCCTCCATCTTGTGTGTCATCCTCGATCTACTTCAAGAAGTTAATCTTTCTCCAAAGGAAGCTTGTTCTAATACCAATTTTTGAATGCACAATATAATTGAGAGGGGGGTGAATCAATTATACATTTAAACATCAAAACCCTCAATAAAATTTAGATCCTTATCAACCTTATTAGGCTTCAATTTGTTAAATTGATTTATCATGAAATAAAATAACAAAAAAAACAACAAATCAACATCATACACATAAGAACACCAAATTTATATGGAAAACCCAAGCAAGGAAAAACCATGATGAGGATTAGCTCACAATATAAAGTAATCGCAAAACTGGATACAATGAGGCTCACTGTCATAGGGATTACTATCCAAGAGAAAGAAGGGCTCACTACCAATGACTCACTATCAAATTAGAAGAAATAAGATGGAAGATTTTTACAATGAGAAATCCATATCAAAGCAATAGAAAAGACACACCACTTCTTCACCAAAACATTCACACTCTCTCTATAGAATGTACATACCTTCTGCTCACTACTTCCATTAGTCTTAGGCATTAAGGCTCATACTAAATTTCACACTTTTACTTCACATCTCTGCACTTTTCATCACAACTCACACCACACTCCACACATCTCATCCTCAACAATTTATCTCACATATATACCATCCTCAACCTTGAAAACAATCTATAATATCGGCTATGCACCTCAAATGTGCATATCAAAATTAGGTCAACACCAAAACATTCTTGTAGTGGAGAGGATTGAAGGTTGACCAAAATACTCCTTAACTCGAACCTAAATCCACTCATACATGCCACACCATACTTCCGAAAACAATAAAGCATATCTATAATTAGTGTAAACACCCAAGGTTGTCCAAACTTGTGTTAACACTATTAAACATTAAGTACATGCTTCCTTTGATCCAAAGATGACTCATAGACCATACACAAAACTTTAAAATATTCATACAAAATCTCAAAATATTCACCATTACTACCACAATCACCTGAAACTTAAGAACATCTTCATCTAGTATAGTCAAACACACTAGCACAAGCATCCAACAACCCAAACAACCTTGCAGAGCACCAAACCTCAAGAAACTTAGACTATAGATAGATAGAAAAATTATAAGCACACTTCTAGATCCACAACACCAGAAACCATACTGTGGAGAAATGTGGAGCAAATCCATTTATCCCAGAAAGCATTACAACATAGTTCACATACTAGTGAACACAAATTCCTCTACACAATGATCTAGAACATGAAACTCTTTATATAACACCTCTAACCACCTCTAGTAAACATATCCAAACCATACAGGAATATTTTTATCCATGAAGAAATGTAAAGAAAAACACCAGAACACCATACAGCCACATTGAACACACCACACCATATTATTTTCTCTTTTATTCATTTTTTTTCAAAAAAAATTGAAAACCAAGCACCACAAACACCAACTCAACATCTAGAACACCTTCTTAGCATATCAACCACACAAGAGGTTGAACATCCACAATTATATGATCATCAAAGAAACACCACAAACATTAACTCAAAATTTGGAACACCTTCTCAGCATCTCAACCACATAAGAGGTTGAACATCCACAAGCATATTCACATCAAAGCAACACTAGAGGTTGACATCAGTGATACTACTAATGACAACATAATGCAACTAATCAAAGAATCTCCATAGGTTGAAATCATTGACAACAAAAACTTGTGAAGGTTATGAGCTACAAATTTGCTAAAGAAATCTGGAAGAAATTGGAAAGTGTTTAGGAATGATATGATAAGGTCAAGCAAGAAAAAATGCAAAATTTGAAGACTATGTTTGAAACCTTAAGGATGGCAGAAGATGAAGACATAAAAAGCATGCATAGAGTGGATGAATTTTTCAATTCCATTAGAGGTCTTGGTGGAAAAATTGAAGAAGATGAGGTGGTAAAGAAGGTACTAAGAACTCTTCCCAAGTCATATATTCATAAGGTTTCTACTATTGAAGAAGCTTAGGATTTAGATAATCATTCTAGAGATCAGTTGTATGGTTCTTTAACTAATTTTGAATTGAGAGAATTTGGTCCAAGTGATTCAAGAAAATAAATTGCTTTTAAAGTTACAAAGCATAGAAGAATGAGGATTCAAATCCATATGGGTTTGATGAGCTAGAAGAAAAATTTGCGAGGAAATTGAACAAGGGTGTTGGAAAGTACAAAGGTAAGTTACGTTTCAAATATTTCAATTATTGAAAGATAGGCCATTATGCTTCAATATGTTTAGTCAAAGTTTCAAACAAAAAATTCAAGGAGAATAATTGAAAATCAATTAAGAGAAGTTATTATGTTAAAGAAGATGCCAGTATATCTAATGATCAATATGATTACCTAGATGATGAAAATGATGAATGCATGTTCATGGATTTGAATGTTGGAACTAATTCTACTAACTCTAAAAGATGTATGAAGGAAGTTGCTATGGAAGTAGGCCATAGTTTTAGAGGGACTATGATGAGTTTCAGAGGGACTATGATGACTTATTTTCATGCAAGAGAGGACAAAAACTATTGGATTATAGAGATTGTATGCTCAAATCATATGATAGATTATGAGAGAATTGTTTTTAAACATGAGAATTTTGAAGGAGGTCTTGTTAAGTTTGGTGATGATAATGTGGAAAAGGCTCAATTAGTTTTGATGGAAAGCATAATATAGATGATGTTCTTTATATTAAGGGGATTCGGCATAATATTCTAAGTGTAGGAAAATATGACATAGCAAACGATATAATCTTGTATTTTAGGATGGTGGTTGTGAGATCATGAAAGGCTCTAGAAATATGGTTGTTGGTGGAAGAAGGATAGATGGAAATGTTTATTAGCTTAAGGGTTCTAATGGTGTGTTATTTATGACTAAAGTTAATGAAAATTGGCTATGGAATAGAAGAATGTGTCACGTTAATTTTGATAGCCTAGTGAGAATCATCATTGCTCAAGTTGTGAGAGATCTACAAAAGACTATAAAGCCTATGAATGCAGTTTGCAAGGAATGTCATGTTGAGAAGCAAGCTAGAAAGAGGTTCAAGATCAAAGAATATTCTACTATAGGACCTTTGGAGCTGGTGCATACAAACCTATGTGGACCTACAAGAACAAGAAGCTTTCAAGGTGACAGGTATTTCATGTTATTGATTGATGATTACTTTAGGATGATGGGTAACTTTTCTCAAAGAAAAATAAAAATCTTTAGATAATTTTAAAGCATTCAAAGCTATGGTTTATAATGAAATAGATATGAAAATCATTTTTTTAAGATTTGATAGAGGTGGAGAGTTCACCTCCAATGAGTTTAACAATTTTTATGAAAATAATGGAATAAAGAGGCATCTATCAACCCCTAGAACTCCTCAGCATAATGGAATGGTGAGGAGAAAGAATATAAATGTTTAGGAAGCAACAAGGATACTAATGAAGGAAGAAAATCTATCATATGTCTACTATAGAGAAGCAATTCATACTATTTTTCACATACTTAATAGAGTGAAAACAAGGAGAAGCAGTTTAAAAACCTTGTATAAGTTATGGTATGGAAGAACTCCTACTGTCAAATATTTGTAGAGTGTTTAGAAGCAAATGTTATATCAAAAGAGATGAAGAAAAATTTGGAAATTTTGATGCAAGATCTAATGAAGGAATCTTCCTTGGGTATTCTACAAGAAGCAAGGTTTATTGGTGCTACAACAAGAGGCTAAAAATGATTTGTTGAGAGTACAAGTGTCAAAGTGGATGAAGAATCACATAAAGGTTTAGTGCTGATGGAAGTATATGAATCAGATGAATACTCTTGTAGAGAAGAAGAGAAAGATGATGGTAAGGAAAAAGAATTAAAAATTGAAGAGGAAGAAGCTCTAGGAAGGATCCCTAAGACTTTGAAGTATGTGTAGAAGAATCATTCAAAAAATCAGATCATTAGAGATAGAAGTAGATGTATATTGACAAGAAGAAAGGCTACTATGACAGGTGAACAGGTAAATCTCTATTTACTTTCCAAAGTTTAACCTAAAATAGTGATTGAGGCATGAAAAGATGAATATTTGATCAAAGCTATGGAAGAAGAACTAATATAGATTGAGAAGAATCAAACATGGGAACGTTTCCTTAGAATGAAAAATAAGAATGTGACTGGAACTAAGTGGGTATTCAAAAATAAGCTGAATGAAAGTGGAGAAGTAGTAAGAAACAAGGCAAGACTTGTGTGTAAAGGCTACTTGCAAGTAGAAGGAATAGATTTTGAGGAAAAAATTTTTCCAATAGAAAGGATGGCAGCTATTAGGATGTTTTTGGATTTTTCAGCACATAAGGATTTTAAATTTTATCAAATGGATATGAAGTCTACATTATTGAATGGTGAATTGGAAGAAGAGGTATATATTGAACAATCAGATGAATTTCAGTTATTGGATAATCTGGATATGGTTTCCAAATTGAAGAAGGTTTTGTATGGTGTCAAGCATGCTCCTAGAGCTTGGTGTGTAAGATTGGATGGGTATTTTTTGTAGCAGGGATTCAATAAAGGTATCACATATAGCAATCTGTATTTTAAAGTTGAGAAAGATCAAATCTTGATTGTGGTTATATATGTTGATGATAATATTTGGATGAAATGAAAGTATGTCAAAAATATTTGTAAAAGAGATGCAGAAAGAGTTTGAGATGTCTATGTTTGAGGAGATGAATTTTTTCCTTGGACTTGAAATCAATGAGACAAAGAAATGAATATTCATATCACAACAAAAGTATGCTAGGGAAATGTTAAAGAATTTTGGAATGGAAGACTCTAAACCGATATGTAATCTTATGGTTACTAGTTGCAAGTTGATTAAAAATGATGAATATCCTAAGGCTGATCAAAGCAAGTATAGATCAATGATTGGTGGGCTGCTATATCTACTACTACTAGACCGGATATCATGCATGTAGTTTTTCTTGTAGCTAGATTTCAAGATCCTAGAGAGTCACATGTGGCAGTTTTAAAAATAATATTCAGATACTTGAAGGGCACTCTGAAACATGGTTTATAGTATCCAAAGGATATTAATTTATCCCTAAGTTCTTATACAGATGTGGATTCGGCAGGTTGTGAGGATGACAGAAAGAGTATAATTTGTGGTGTTTTCTTTATTGGAAGTAGGTTGGTATCTTGGCTAAGTAATAAGTAGCATTTAGTGTCATTATCTATAAAAGAGGTAGAGTATATTGTAGAAGAATCTTGTTGCACATAGGTGTTGTGGATGAAGAAAAATTTGATGTATATCAAAGTGTCATATGAGGAACCAATTCCTATCTTATGTGGAAATACAAGTGTTATAAACATTTAAAAAAAATTGGTAAAGCATTCAAGGAAAAAACATATCTTAATCTGGTATCACTTTTTGAGAGAGAAGGTTGTAGAGAATGAGGTGAAGCTAGAGTATGTGCCTATAAAGGATTAGGTTGCTAATATATTCTCTAATGCTCTTCCTAAGGATACTTTTGAGTATCTTCGTGAGAAGTTAGGGGTCATTGTCCCTCGTTTCAACTAGATGCATAAGGATGTGCATCAATCTAATGGAAGAATTCAAGATTTATTTATTTTGAACTGATGATGGTGGCTACCTCTCAAGGGGAGTAGGTGGCAATAGTTATTTTTTGGTGTTTTCCTTTGAAGATTTTTCAAAGTAAATGAATATTTTGGTGGCATTGTTGGTTGTTTTTGTCAAGGAGAAGTAAGTGTTGTCATTATGTAAGGATGAGTAGTTGGTGAAGTCTGTTGGGACATGGTGTGTACTCCTAAGGGGGAGTGTGAAAGAAAATGAAATGAAAGAAATATGTAGAGAAGGTGTAAAGAAAAGAAAGAACAGTAAAACATATAGGATGTTAGAAAGCAGATATGTGTGTGTGTTTGATGTCAAAGGAAAGCAGAGACTAGAAGATATTTGTTTCCCTTTTCCATTTATTTGTTAATTTTTAGTTATCTTTATGCTGCTTATAGACATTACTAAGAGAATTATTTGATACATATTCCTACAATATGCCATATTTTATGTTTATTATGCAAACCTTGAACCTTGTTTAAGTATATGGAAATATGGTTGTAATATGATGGTTTTGCATGATTTATATGTGAATATGTATGAAATATGATTGATATCTATTCTTAATCATGGTTTTTAGTATTGTGCATGTTTTTTGAGCTAACTAGCAAAAGGAAGCATTGTATCTCATAGCAACTGTAGGATGTAACCCACAACCAAAGGAATTCTTGGATAGGGAAGCAAGGGATGTTCTTGAATAAACTGAACACGATAACTACTTAATGGAGACACTTGATGAAGATGGTTGTGCATCATTATTACATTCAATAAAGAGACTGAAGAAGAAGAGCCCTTTTATCATTAGGATTCTAGCATAACTGATTTGATGTTCCACGTTCAAGTTTTTTTATTGAAGAGTTATAATCCTATTTAGATTCTTATTTCTTTTTAGTTGCAGTTAGACTAACTAAAAATTAATTACACTTTGATATCTAGGGAGTTGTAATTAATGGTTTCAGTTTAGAGATATGTTTTGAATAAAACCCCCTTGTGCCTATGTATAGCTCAACAGTTCAGTCTCCAAGAAGTTAGTTGGTTAGTCTTTCAGTAGTGGATTTGGTTATCCATTAATTTTTTAGTTTTCAATCATTTTTACATAGACATGTTCATTGTTCAACATGTTTTTCTTAATATAATATTTGAGCAAGATTTCATATGATATTATGGAATGTGCAATGAATGATCTTTGACTTGATATGATTGTGTTGATCTAAGAGGTTAGATTTAGTTTAGATTAGTGAAGGCAACTACTTGAGAAAGGGACACTCAAGGTAACTATCTTTCACTCATTTCCTATCATTTCATTTATGTTTAGTAGTTACTTCATAAATACAAGTTATGTTAATAGATTCTTTTTGTTTCAATCATTAATAGATATATGAATAATTCTTGTTTCATAATCATACTATAATTACTTGAGTGTGTCATACTCCTGAGTGTAGTATAGGTTTAGCTATTAGTTTAATTAATTTCCAGTATTCATTCTTAACAATAGTGAGTTATAGTCATATGCTATAAGTACTCATAGCCATAGTTTCATTTTTATTTCCTTCACTATTATTATTTTTTATTTCTTTCCATCAAGTGTAACATCTTTACTAGAATGATTTAGGTAGTCATAAGTCTATAAAAGCACATACAGTGCTGGTGCCATCACAAGCCTACTAGCCCTGGTTGATAATTCAATGAAGGTCTTTCCAATGTTTAAGTGGACTATTTAGTTAGGTTCTTCCTCTAAATTATGTGATCACCACCAAGTTTACTAGACATTAGTAGGGACTCTACATTTTTTGTGCCATTTTTAGGATCGTGCTACTTTCATAGGCTTGTCCTTTTAAGATTTCATAGTTTACAATTTTCTTTTAGCATTAAGTTAAATAGGTTTTATTTCCTCAATTTTCAAATCTTTTTACTAACATTGTGCACAATTCGTAGCTATACAAAGTTCTACCCATTGTATGTAGAGGTAGAGATACCCCTTGGGAAGATTTCTCCCCTCAAACCAACAAACCAAAGCAGATATTTGTGATAATAGTGAGAAGAGTGAGGTTATTCCATAAGAAGAATCTTCCATTTCACCAATATATAATGCACATATAGAGGAGACCTTCCAAACAATGGCAAATGTAGTAGTGGATAATCCACCAGAACATGTCACCTTTGAGTTCCCAATCACCAACCAAGAGAGGGCTACTGTTATGAAGAATATACCACCTTCGACCCTCCTAGTCTTCTATGGTTTGGTGACTGAGGACCTAGATACATTCTTTTTTGAGTTTGATGTCCTATGTAGAATTTATGACTACATAATTGATTCCCATAGGCTCAAGCTCTTTCCTGCAACCTTGAAGGATGCAGCCTTGATATGGTTTATGGGACTGGGCAGAGATGTTGTTCTAGATTGTGACACAATGAAAATAATATTCTCGGAGAAATACCAAGGCTATTGTAGAGGGTTTGATAGGAGAAGAGATGATATCTTTAGAATGACTCAAAAAGAGGATGAACCATTGAAGTATTATGTAGAAAGGTTCCAATTATGCTTGAAGAAAACCCACAAAATAGACTCTCAGAAGAATCCCTAAATCTTGTGTTTTTGAGGGGATTCAATGATGATTGCATGGATACCATAAATCTTATTAGGCAAGGGGATGTGTCTCAGCTACCCTTTGAATATATTTGCAAGTTCTGTAGAAATTATTCTAGGACCTTTATCAAGAGGAAAAGGGGAGACAAAACATCCACCATTAGCAAAATATCTAATGGGGTTTCAAGAGTAGAGTTAAGTAACTTGTTGTACAAAATGAAGGAATAAATTATTTGTCATATAGCTAATCATTTAGACACTCTATATATAAAGAAGAAGCAAGAAGAGGCTGAATCAATGCTCATTGAATAATGCCCCAATTGTAGACAAAGAAAGGAAAACTACAAGTGTAAAAGGGTTGCAAGTATCACAAAGAAACTAGATTTTCAACCATTAGAAGGAGAAGATTGACAACTATTTTACATTTCACAAATAAGGCCATGAAAATAAAAACAAGGTATGCCACAAGACCCTCTATATTTTGATACATCTTTTCCAATTGGTAATCGGAATTTCTTTGCTTGGAATTCTCAACCTTGGCTAAATACCCAAAGACAATGGAAAAAAATCAACAATGACAACATACTCAACAAAATTGGAACCATTAGCAACAAAATGCATGGCCACAAAAAAATTTCCAAGGTTCCAACTATAACCCTCAATGGCTAGTGCAACAAAATCAGTGGTATCCACAATGGCAAAAAATAGAGTAGTGGAAGCAACAAAACATGAATTACCAATAGCCTTTGTTGCCTCCTCAACCACAACAACAAGCCATTATTCCCAATCCATAAAATTCAACATCCTGGCCACCAAGGCCACCACAATTACCTACCCAACCTACACCTAACCCCAATAAAAAGCATGTTCAACAAACATACACTAACGAGGCTATGTAATACCCCACTTATGGGGTAGAAGTGAGTGATGTCCACCTTAGGTTAGGAAAAACAGTAGCTGGTCCTTCATCCCCCCAAATTACTGAAATGGTAGATGAGGAACCCACAACTGAAGCTTTGGAAAATTCACCTCTGGAGCCTGAGTCTAATAAGGTAAATCAGACTATTTCAAGTTTAGATCCTCCATTTCATGAGTGCATAGCTATATCAAGACATCAAAGCCAAATTGAAACAAACCTATTGGGTCAATTAAAGGATCCTAGTATAAATATTTTTCTTATTCAAGCAATCAAATATATCCCCTTCTATACCAAGATAGTAAGACACCTTTGTCTTAAGAAACTAGGGAGAAAGAGGAAGGGCCCTCAGATAGTTCATGTCCTAAGGAACCTTGCTAATATTATGTTAGGGAACATAACTGTCCCTAAATATACAAACCTTGGAAGTCTAGTAGTGTATGTTAAGATTAATGGGACCCTTATCAAGAACTCCTTGATTGATTTAGGGACAACAATTAATGTCATGAATAAAGATATAATGCAACTCCTTCAGCTATCCAACCTTAGACCTACACCCACTATTTTATAGTTGACAAATAGGTCAATAGTAAAGCCTGAGAGAATCATTGAGGATTTAGTCATAGCATTAGATTCCTAGGAGTATGCTACTAATTTTATAGTCTTGCAATCAAAGGTCAACTTTGAAGGGTATCCACTTATTTTGGACAGACCATGGTTAGCAACATTTAATGCATTTATAAGTTGTGGGTTTGGGAACATGATAATATCTAATGAGACTGTGACCAAGAAATTGGTTGTTTATCCTCCAACCCAACCTCATGTTGATATTGAGAAAACCATAAGGTCTACTTTGGATGAGGAAGACTATTATTCCCTCGAAAATTTAATCACCATAGAATGTAGCCCTTGTTTGAATGATCAAGATGAATATGATCTAATTGCTCACATAATACATAATGAATATGGTATTGGGAATTTTATGCCTCAACTTTTTGGATCCCTTTTAGACTTAGGCATTTTCTCCTTATTTCTGGCCTTTACTGCCATACTACTGCATGTTTTACTTGGTGGCGTAGTTGAGTGGATTACTGCTTTAACACAGGCCACTCTATCTGGTGATTGGGTGTGTTATCGCCCCACCGTGGTGGTCATCTTCTAGAGGCGTGGTAGTGTGGTGAGCGGCGGGGTGGCAGAGTGTTGCCTTACCTCCTTACCATAGGATCTTTGTCTGGCAGTGGAGGTAGCACAGTGAGTAGCGCGAGAGTGGTGAGTTGGCGGAGGAAGGCTCACTACCTTACCACTGGCGGTGAGAAGTCTCATCGTGGTGTCCACAGTAAGGCCGTTGGCAGTTTGCTTGACTGCCATCGCCTTATCGTGGGTGGTGAGAAGTCTCACTGCGGTGGTCGTGGTAAGGCCGCTGGTAGTCTACCTGACCACCACCACTTTACCATGGGTAGTGAGAAGTCTCACTGCAGTGGCCACAGTAAGACCACTAGCAGTCTACCAGGTGGTCACCGCCCTATCGTAGGGTGGCCTGGAAGCCTCCGCAGTAGCATGCTAGTGATTCCAAGTGGTTACCGCCATATTGTGACTGGCAAGTCTGAGGTCGGTGGTAGCATGGTGGATGACCATGGTGAGCTCAGAGCTCGGTCGACCGAGTTTGACCGAGCTTGACTCAGAGTCAAAGAAGCGAATGAATGGGAAAGCGACACATAGCAAGATCTTTAAGATCTGATTGGCCAAATGATTATTTTCTGATTGTGATGGGATGCATTATTTCAATGGAGGTTGATAGATGTATCTGAAACCAATTTATTCCTGTGTGGCTCAATGCACCTGCAGAATGATGGTGCATGTTATCAGAGAATAACGAGAAGCTTGTAGGTGGGATAATGAATATCTTGATGACCGTTGGGAAAAACAGGTAGGCACATGGTAAGAAATTATAAAGTAATCTCATGTGTAATCGAGATGATGATGAGTGAATAGAGAGAGAGGCTGAGAGTGTTTGAACGGTTTTTCATATTGCAGAATAATCATGAACACTTTGTCTCTCAAATATGAGAAGATGTGAACCTGGGATGCCTAGAGGCTAGGCTGGCCATGAGGCTGGCTGAGACAGTCAACTGAGGAGCTGAAGTGAATCTACACAGTATGTCATGTGAGGACATTATAACTGTGTGAAGATTTTGTATATGTTGTTGCTTGTATTCTCTAGATGGACAAGATGTAATCATCTGAAGAGCATAGCTCTGAATTTTTATTGTAACTATTTTGTTACTAAATAATACAAGTGAGGTGAGTTTTTTGGAGGGTGGGTTTTTTTACCCGAAAGGGTTTTCCCCATGTAAATTTGTGTGTCCACACATTTGTCTTTCATGTTGTTTGATTTTGCAATCTGAATTTGTGCTTGTGTTGAATCTACTATTAGTTATGCATTTACTTTTCTCAGAAGGATTAATGGGGGATTCACTGTGCCTGTTTCTGCTTTATGGCATAGTTGTTTGTGTCTTTGATGTGATTTGAAATGAAAATAACTAAGGCACTGTTGTCTTAGATGTCTAATCTATGATGACAGACCCATCTTGTATCCCCAAAACGTGGTATCAGAGCTAGTTGAAGGGAGGTCAAGGCTTGATGATACCAACAAGTGGTGTCAAAGCCTTCTCCTAGTTATTGAAGTTCTAGGTATTTCTCTTGTGAAGATTTCTTAGCTTGGCAAGCTTGAGGAAATCTGGAGGAATTTTTTGTTGCTTGATCCTTTTGATGAGTGGAAGTTCTGCTTCTTTGATTCAAAAAATAGATTGAAAGACGTTGGAGAAGATTGGAGTTGATCATATTATGGCAATATGGTCTAAGGCTCCTGACTAGCAACAAATGATCCTGATGCAATGGGTGTGAGGTATGCTTATGGTTGTGTTGCAGCAGAGCATGGTTTCATACTAGGTGTCTGTGTGAGAGGCTCCTTGGAGGTATGGAGTTTCTTGTGTTGTTGTTCAACCATGGAGTATTGTGCTTGTGCTGGGTGTTCTAACTTAGCACTGAAGGCGGTTACTCTATTGCTCTGATTGCATGAAGGCTATGGAGTTGATCTGGGTGCTCTATAACTTCTATATAGCCTGGATCTCTCATATCCTTGTGCATGGCTATGGTCTTGGAACTAGTCTCAAACAGACCTACTATTCTTGCTTACCTGTATCTTGCATTCACATGTTTTAGTTTCATTTCTTTGGCTCTGAAGGTTTTTTGTAGATTTTCTTAAAAATTCTATGATGCATATTCATGTTATTTTTCATTTTTCTAGTTAACCATGTTGGTTATGTGCAGACTCTTGGGTCGTCCAGATGAGCAGTGAATATGGAGGTGCATGGGTATTTTATAAACACTGTGGTTTTGTAGGTTTTGTACGGTCAAATAAAACTTGTGGCTTGTGGATTTGTTGTTAAGCTATTACCTAGACCCTAAATTTTGGGGTGTGACTAGATGAGATAGTTGCAGTTCGACATGGTTTTAGGAGGTGTGATATCTTCTCTACATGGGAGTGTTGGTATGTGTTTTTCAGCATTCTTGTGGTGGTTGCTTATTGGTTTCTTTGACAATGGTGCTTGAGGTGTGACATGATTGGAAAATCGGATCTATTATTGATCTGGTGTTTTGAGTCATGTTTGTCTACTATGGTTGTTCTCTTTGAGATCTCAGTTTTGTAGTTTCCAGTGTGATGATAGATTTGTAGTGTTTCCGTTGAAGTGGATCTACAAGTTGTGCAATGTTGTGGGTTATCTTTACCTACATGATTGTTGTGAGTCAAATCGGAAGTGGACTATCAATATCCATGAGATTGCTTCTGTGGTGGTACAGATCTATTAGCTGACCTTGTCTATGGTCACTTGTGCATTGGCATGGTTGTTTTGAGATGAGAAGGTGGATGGAATTTGAGTACCTAAATAGTTATTTATCAAGACCGGTAGCATGTGAATCATGATGTCATGGAGAGCTTGATACACTGTCTAGTGTAAGCTTTTGACAGTGATGGTGCAGTCTATGTGATCTGGGGATCTTGGTGTTGTTCGGTGTTGTTGTCCGATGGACATGTTTTCGGTCGTACCTAGAGGTTGTTTGGATCAACAGATGGTCGTTCATGATGCTTGGAAAGTTCGGTGTCATGGTTTAGTGGGAGCTTTAGCAGAGACTGTGGATTCATCACTTGGTGGTGAATGATCTTCTTCGGTGTTGCAAATGTCTCTGAAGGGAATCTTAGATCCTATTGCTGTAGAATATTTCTTTTACATTTGCAAGGACATTATTTGAAGATGTGCAGGATCTTGGAGCCATGGAGGACATTTGGAGTCTTTGGTTGAGTTGTTGGGGGTGCTTGGTAGGTGATGTTGGTTTAGAGTTTGTTTGCTTGATGTCATGTGTACTCTTGCTTGTGCATTAGAGTTTTGGCATGTTGCTTTGCTCTTGATAGTGGTCTGGGGTTTCTCTGTGTCTTGAGTGCATTGGTCATATGCTTGAAGACTTCATGTTAAGTGAAGTAATGTAGATTGGAGTTAGCATGAGATGACAAGTTGCTGGTGCTTATGGATGCATGGAGAATAAGATGATGCTGGAATTCCTTTGTGAATGTTGCTGGTTACAGTTGAAAGTTTGAGTAGCCTTCACCTTGGTTGAACGCAATTTCAATAGAGACCAGTAAGGAGATTTCTCTTGGGTAAGTCATGGTGACTTGTATATCTTGGAGGAGCATCTTTTCCTTTTACTTCTTCTAGTCTGCTCGATGGTGCTTATTTGAAAGGTGTTCACCCATTATATCTTTCAGATGTGTTTTTTATGCTTGCTTTCATGATATGAATCTTGAGTTGTTGTTTTAAGATTCTGGAGGATTCATAGTGAAAGGTGTACAAAATAGTGTATCTCCTTGTGCTTTTGAGGACTGGTAGGAGATGTTTATATGGGTTAGTTTGATCTTCTTTGAGATGCTTACATTCATGGAACTATTGGGTGTTGCTATAGCATTTTCCTTGGGATATTAAGATCATTCTTGACACAGTTGGCATTTAGAAGTGTATGTAGGAGGATGCTACATGTTATGATTTGTTGTTTCTCTCTAATCTAGTCTTTTCTTCCTAAATTTTCATATGAATTTAGATGTATGTGGACCCGTGATGGTCACTATTTTATGTGGTCATGTGTTCTCACTTGGGTGATGACAAGAAGGTTCCTGTGACTTCTTCTTTTGTCAGATATGGAGAACCTTGGAAGAACAGTGGAAGATTATTGAGAGAAATGTTTCTTGCAATAGGTAGTTTTAGGTTGTGCGTATTAGTGTGGATGTTCCTCAGAACTACATGGTTACATTTTTCTATGTACAAAGATTGGTGGACTTGGTATGCCTGGATCACGTGTTATGATGCATTGTATGCATTCATCTGGATAGTACCCTTGCAATGTGAGTACCTAGACGTGTTTGGTCTTTTGACTGGTTGACACATGGTGTTTGTTTCTACTATTAATGGGTGGTTATGTGATGTCATGAGTTTACTGATGGACATACCTCTAAGGTATGGGTAGTTGGATGAATTAGCACGAGTTGTGGGTGTTGGTTTTCAGCCATGTGAGTTTGATCAGTTGGATGGGGGCAGTTAGTTGTCTGGTTACAATTCTAGATGATGGTTTGTCTTATTCTAGAGAATGGCTTCATGTATGTGTTCATGTTTGAAGTGATTTGTTGCTGTTGCTTTGGTGCCTTTTCCACCTGAAGGATCTGATGCTTTTGTTCCAGAGACTAGTACAATTTTTCCTTGGCCTATTCCTTTTTCTTGTGGTGGATGTTTGGAGCTGTTGCCTGAGATGGTGGACATTTATCAGATGTTGTTGTAGGTGTCTTGGTTGGAGCATGAAAGAATTGTGATGGTCCTTGTTTGAGTTTGGAGGAATCTTGAAAGTCTTTGTCAAGTGGGAGATTGTTGTGAATTTTATTCCTCAATTTTTTGGATCCCTTTCGGACTTAGACGTTTTCTCCTTATTTTTGGCCTTTACCGCCATACCATTGGATTTTTTACTTGGTGGCATAGTTGAGCGGTTTTCCACTTTACCGTGGGCCACTTTATCTGGTGGTTGGGTGGTGTTACCGCCCCATCGCGACAGTCATCTTCTAGTGGCGCGGTAGCGCGGTGAGCGGCGGGGTGGCGGAGCGTTGCCTTACCTCCTTACTGCGGGGTCTCTATCTGACGGTGGAGGTAGCACAATGAGTGGTGTGGGAGTGGCGAGCTAGTGGAGGAAGGTTCACTACCTTATTGTGGGAAGTGAGAAGTCTCACTGCGGTGGTCGTGGTAAGATCGTTGGCGGTCTTCTTGACCGCCACCGCCTTACCACAGGCAGTGAGAAGTTTGAAAGTAGTGGTAAGGCCACTGGCGGTCTTCTTGACCACCACTGCCTTACTGTGGGTGGTGAGAAGTCTCACCACGGTGGCCATGGTAAGACTGCTGGTGGTCTGCCAGGCAGTCACTTCCCTATCGTGGGGTGGCTTGGCGGCCTCTGTGGTAGTGTGGTTGACTATGACAGTGATGCCAGGTGGTTAACACCATACCATGACTTGCAAGTCTGAGGTCAGAGGTAGCGCGGTGGATGACCATGGTGAGCTTGGAGTTCAGCTGACCGAGTTTGACCAAGCTTGACTTAGAGTCAAAGTAGCGAACGAATGGGAAATCGACACATGGAAAGATCTTTAAGATCTGATTGGCCAAATAATTGTTTTCTAATTGTGATGGGTTGCATTATTTCAATGGAGGGTGATGGACGTATCTGAAACTAATTTATTGTTGCACGGCTCGATGCACCTGCAGAATGATAGTGCACGTTATCAGAGAATAATGGGAAGCTTGCAAGTGGGATGATGAATATCTTGATGACCGTTGGGCAGAATAGGTAGGAACACGGTATGAGATTATAAATTAATCTCGTGTGCAATCAAGATGATGATGAGGGAATAGAGAGAGAGGTTGAGAGTGTTCAGATGGTTTTGCACATTGCAGAATAACTGTGAACACTTTGTCTCTCAGATCTGAGAAGATGTGAACCTGAGATGCCTAGAGGCTGGGCTAGCCGTGAGGCTGGCTGAGACAGTCAACTGAGGAGCTGAAGTGAATCTGTATAGTATGTCATGTGAGGAAATTGTAACCGTGTGAATATTATGTATATTTTGTTGCCTATATTCTCCATATGGACAAGATGTAATCTTCTAGAGAGCATAGCTCTGAATTTGTATTGCAACTATTTTGTTATTGAATAATACAAATCAGGTGAGTGTTTTGGAGGGTGGGGTTTTTTACCTGAAAGGGTTTTCCCCATGTAAATTTGTGTGTCCACACATTTTTCTTTCATGTTTTTTGATTCTGCAATCTGAATTTGTGCTTGTGTTGAATCTGCTATTAGTTATGCATTTAATTTTCTCAGAAGGATTAATGGGGGATTCACTGTGCCTGTTTTTGCTTTATGGCATAGTTTTTTGTGTCTTTGATGTGATTTGAAATGAAAATCACTAAGTCAATACTGTCTTAGATGTCTAATCTATGATGAAAGACCCATCTCGTATCCCCAACATATGGTAGGAACCCGCAACAACAAGACTATCTTTCATGCTTATAGGATCCACTAAAAAATATCATACCTACAAATTCATCAAAAGAAATATCCCAACTTTTCCATGCCTTATTTCCCTAAAAATGTGTTCCAAATATTAGTGGGCTTGACCTTAGCTCTATCCAATCTACATCTAAAACATTAGAGATCATGCCTAGTAAAATGTTGAACATTAACAATGGACCGATAGAAGAACAGTAGAATTCCCTGAATACTATGCTATAGGCACACGTAGCAACCCTTCCATGAGATTACCATGACATGAAATGGATTTATCCTAACTTGTGCATGCATTGGATCTACATAAATTATGGTTTTAAATCCATTAGATAGTCTCATTGATGAATGAACCCTTCCTTAAGAGAAATAGTTAAAGTTGAGCTACAAAAATTGCTTAATGCAAGATTCTTTTACCCTATTTCTAGAAATGAATGGGTGTCACCTTTAGATATTTTCCCTAAAAAGGGAGGAAAATGGAGAGTATGTGTGGACTATAGGGAGCTAAACATAGCCACTATAAAACATCACTTTCCCTTCCCTTTCATTGACCAAGTGCTTGATTCCTTAGCAAGAAAAAAGTACTTCTCTTTCCTAGATGGGTTTAGTGTTTATAAGTAGATAAAGATAGCTCCAAAGGACCAAGACAAAACCAAATTTACATGCCATTGGGGTACATATTCCTATTCGGTCCTTCCCTTTGGTCTATGCAATGTCCCAACCACTTTCTAGAGGGCATTACTAAGTATTTTCTTTGACTATGTACATGAATCCATGGAGATCTATATGGATGAGTTCACTACTTATGGATAAAATTATGAGAAAACACTTACTAAATGCACACACACCTTGGTCCATTACATTTCTCTCCTAGGGAAAGGAGACAACTAGTACATAAGAGTTTTCCATATTCTTGGGTGGTTGGTTATCTCTTCTACACTGGTCCATATGTCTACAAGAAGATGAGGTCTTTGATATCCTAAAATATTTCGATGATGAGCCCAGTGGGGGTCACTTTGCAGCCAAAAGGACAAAATTTAAGATCTTAACAATAGGTTACTATTGGCCAACTCTCCACAAGGATTTAGTGAAGTATACCAGAAGTTGTGACAAATACCAAAGGATGGGAAAACCAACAAGGATAGATGAAATTCCTTTACAACCATAGTTGACCCTAGCACCATTTGATAAATGGAGGTTGGAATTCATTGAGCCAATCTCAACATCTATTGATAAAAGAGTACATTCTAGTCTGCAAAAATTATCTAACTAAGTGGGTTGAAGTTAAAGCATTAAAGTTTTCTAGAGATGCAAATGTAGCCAAGTTCTTGTATGAAGACATATTTACAAGGTATGGAGTTCCTAGAGAGATTGTCACTGACCAAGGTCGTCAGTTCACTTTTGAACTCATCTACAAATTGGTTAAATAACATGAAATAAGACATAAGAATTCAAAAAATTATCACCCCCAAGCAAATGGGTAGGTGGATGTTACAAACAAAGAAATTGAGAATATTTTGACCAAGATAGTGCAGATCCATAGGAAATATTGGGTTGCCAAAATACCTAAAGCAGTGTGGGCTTACAAAAATACATGGAAAACAACTACAAGGTTCACACCTTATGAACTAGTATATTGTAAAACAATAGTTTTTCCAATAGAGTTTGAGTACAAGACATTAACAATAGTAGTGGACTTGGACATGGATCTGATAGAGGCACAAAAAGAAAGATTGCATAACCTAAATGCACTAGATGAAATAAAATGGAAGCAATGCACCACACAAAGATAGTTCAAAATAAAATAAATAAATGGCATGCTAAGTTCATAAGGACAAAAGATTTCAATGTAAGAGTTGAAGAAATTAGCTAAACACCTAGGAACACCTACAAAGAACAAAGATAAACCTTCCACAAGAGGATATGCAAGAAAGAGCTTGTTGAATATTGATCAAAGATTTAAAATGAGGTATTTTACAATTGATACATGAGATGCCTTAAAAAGGAAATGAATGCACAACCCTAAACCTAACTTGAACTGAAAGATAACTCAACTAGATAAGGATAACTAGATGCAACCTAAGACTTAAATTAATTCCTAAGTAAACTTATGAAAGTGTAATTAAATAATTAATTACACCAACACCCCCCATAAGTGCAACTTAGGGAGAAGATTATTATGAAAATGATGCAAACATGCAAAAGATGGGTCCTGAAAACAAGGCCATGTTAGGTACTGATGCACAAATGAAGAATCTCTCACAAATGGAGAAAAGGAGAAAAACCCTATGGGAGAAAACTCCTCTCCAAAAGAGAGAAATACAAGACATGAAGAACATCATTGAAGTAGGAAGAAGATGCAAACTACTATCAAAAGATGATTGATATGGTGCCAAAGAACCTCCTTTGAAGATAGGATGATCAGGATCAAGAAGAAAACAATCTGCATGAGTACCCCCAATGATACTACTCGAACAATGATCGAAAATAAAGATGGCACATGATTCTGTACGAGTGACCCCAATGACACTACTCAATCAATGAAAGCTGAAAATATAGGTGCCAATAGTATGAAGAACACAGATCAACTGAGGATGGAATATTCCTTCCAAGGTGAAACCAAGGAAGAATTAGCATGAACAGTATAATACCCCCCATAATGTCGACTGGGAGAGCCTGACAAATCCATTGAAATGTTGTGTAACACCCTGTAGTGCATGAAGGAGAAGAAACAACATCGGGAATTGCACAAGAAAGCACCTGCAACTGAAAAAGTGGTGTGCAAAACAAAGCACACATGCATGAGGCTGGAATCAAATGGATCAACTGTTGTTGTGGAATTGGGACACTCACCAGAAAAAGGTGTGATGGAAAAAACAAAGGTACTACACAACCCCCCCGTGGAACTTTATAATATAGTGCAAGTACAAAATATGGCACAAACTTATGTGCAAAATCCCCCAAAATACATGTACAATAGTGTGGCACTTTATCTCAATGCATTTGCATATAAGAAATTGCTTACAAATGATGCTCAAAATGCCCACAAAGGACAAAATACTGAACAAACATATAATGCTACCCAAATGAAGCCATCCCATGTGAACAAAAAGTTTCTAGGTGCCAACATGTCCAAGTAATTAACAAAAGTGCCATATTGCAAAAAACTAAATTAATTATACTTGGGGACAAATCTGGAAAAAATGCATGAGAAACTTTGAAGAGTTTGGAGAGACCTTTCCAACATCGCAATGATCACGTAAAATAAAGGAACGGTGCAAAATTTATGAGCTCGGGAGTGAAAATAGCATATTTGACTTCAACGAGCAAAAAAACCCACCAAAATGAAAAATATCTAAAAATGAACTGTTCCAAGAAAAAATTGGGATCGCTAGCTTTTCGACGATATCTCGTTTCAAAAATTTCGCCTCTGGGATCAAAAGTTATCGCAAAATGAAAAATAGCTATTTTTGGAAAATTAGGATAATGCAAGACTAAATAGGGGCAAATTTTGAAGGATAAATCGGCACAAAAAATTAGCACCTAGTCACACCATATGACTGCGAGCTAAAAAATTGAAAAACATAGATCTTGACACCCGATGGGTGGTGGTCAGGCTAGGCAGTGATGGAACGATGGGTGGCATTGTCGGTGGTGCTGCTCCAGCAAGCGAAGCTCTTGGGCTCGAATAGAATTGAGGGCTTGGACGAAGGAGGCCAATAGTTAGATGGTTGGAGAAGGGGTAGTGGTGGCTGGAAGGAATAAGGCCAGTGGGTAGGAATATGCTAGTGGTGGAGAAAATTTCTGATAGGTGAAGGTAAGTGGACGATAGTAAGGATGAAGGCAGTCGACAAACCTGTAGGGAAATGACAGTGGGCCGACAAAGTCTGTAGTTAACCTATTCGACCTTACACCTGGCAGGCCGTACGACCTGCTGGGTAAATGTTTTTGCCTCACGAACAACTGACGCTGAATATAGGTGTATTATATATCTATTTTCATCTCTTGGGCTCTCTGGAACTGATGGAGAGGTCCGGTCTACCTGAAAATGCACCAAAAGCTCTGCAACTTCCAGATCTAGCAAACCTTCAAACCCTCATAACTTTGGCAAAGAATGTTGGATTTAGGCAAAACAAAAGTCGATTTTGACTATTTCGACAGCCCTAGACTTGAAAATGAGCTTAGATTTCCTCCAACATGCACTGAAAGTGACCATGCAAGAAAACCCACATAAAGAGGCAACCTCAAAAAGATCTTATAGCCATAGCTCAAACCTCAAATTAGAGAATGGCTTTTGCAGGAAGGGCTCTGATACCATGTAAGAGCTGACAAAATTAGCTCAACACCAAGGAACACCTACAAAGAACATAGATAAACCTTCCACAAGATGATATGCAAGAAAGAGCTTGTTGAATATTGATGAAAGATTCAAAATGAGGTATTTTACAATTGATACATGAGATGCCTTAAAAAGGCAATGTACACACAACCCTAAACCTAACTTGAACTAAAAGATAGCTCAACTAGATAAGGATAACTAAATGCAACCTAGGACTTAAATTAATGCCTAAGTAAACTTATGAAAGTGTAATTAAATAATTAATTACACCAACACCCCCATATGTGCAACTTAGGGAGAAGATTATTATGCAAGTGATGCAAAGATGCAAAAGATGGGTCCCAGCAACAAGGCCTTGTTAGGTAGCCATGCACAAATGGAGAAAAACCCTATGGGAGAAAACTCCTCTCCAAAAGAGAGAAACACAAGACATGAAGAGCTTCACTGAAGCAAGAAGAAGATGCAAACTATTGTCAAAACATGACTTCTATGGTGCCAAAGAACCTCCTCTGAAGATAGGACGATCAGGATCAAGAAGACAACAATCTGCATGAGTGCCCCCAATGACACTACTCAAACAATGATCGAAAATACAAATGGCATGTGATTCTATATGAGTGACCCCAACAACACTACTCAACCAACGAAAGTTGAAAATATAGGTGCCAATAGTTTGAAGAATACTGATCAACTGAGGATGGAATATTACTTCCAAGGTGAAACCAAGGAAGCATTAGCATGAACAATATAATACCTCCCATAATGCTGACTGGGAGAGCCTGACAGATCCACTGAAATGTTGTGTAACACCTTGTAGTGCATGAAGGAGAAGAAACAACATCTGAAAGTGCACAAGAAAGAACATGCAAAAGAAATATTGGTGTGAAAAATAAAGCACACATGCATGAGGCTAGAATCAAATGGATCCACTGTTGTCATGGAGGGACACTCATCGGACAAAGGTGTGATGGAAAAAACAAAGGCACTACACAACCCCCCCATGGCACTTTATAATACAGTGCGAGTACAAAATATGACACAACCTTATGTGCAAAATCACCCAAAATACATGTACAATAGTGTGGCACCTTATCTCAGTACATTTACATATAGAAATTGATTACAAATGATTCTCAAAATTCCCACAAAGGACAAAATACTTAAAAAACATATAATGCTACCCAAACGAAGCCATCCCATGCGAACAAAAAGTTTCTAGGTGCCAACATGTCCAGGTAACTAACTAGAGTGCCAAAATGCAAAAAATTGAATTAATTATACTTGGGGCCAAATCTGGAAAAGTTGCATGAAAAAATTTGAAGAGCTCAGAGAGACTTTTCCAATGCTGCAAAGATCGTGAAAAATGGAGGAACGGTGCAAAATTTATGAGCTCAGGAGTGAAAATAACATCTCCGACTTCAACGAGCAAGAAATCCCACCAAACAGAAAAATCTCTGAAAAAAAATTGCTCCATCAGAAAATTGGGATCGCCAGATTTCCGACGATATCTCGTTTCAAAAATTTTTCCTTCGGGATCAAAAGTTATGGCAAAATGAAAAATAGCTATTTTTGGAAAATTAGGATAATGCAAGGCTAAATAGGGGAAAATTTTGAAGGATAAATCAGTGCAAAAATTTAGCACTTGGTCGCACCATATGACCATAGACTAAAAATTGCAAAAAATAGATCTTGCCACCTAGCGGGCGACAGTTAGGCTGGGGGGTGGTGGCACGATGGGTGGTGTTGCCGGTTGCACCACTCGGCCAAGCGAAGCTCTTGGGCTCAGATAGAACTGGGGGCTTGGATGGAGGGGGTCGGCGGTTAGATGGACGAAGAACTGGTAGCGGTGGCCGAAAGGAATAAGGCCCGTAGGTAGGAATATGTCTGTGGTGGAGAAAAATGCCAACGGGTGAAGGTAAGTCATCGACAGTAAGGATGAAGGCAACCGACAAACCTGCAAGGAAATGACAGTGGGCCGACAAAGTCTACAGTCGGCCTATATGGCCCTACAGACTTTAATTTGTCTGGCTATTTTTTAATAAAAACCCCACAAATAAAAATGCCACCAATAATATAATACGCCCCACAAAAATTTGAATAAAGCTCAATTTTATTTTTTTTGAAAGCCGATGGAATAAATTTGCAGAACATGAAAAACTAAAATATTTTTTTATTTTGCACAATCGTACCCTATACCTGGCAGGCTGTACGGATTGCTAGGTTAAAAAAAATTGCCTCAGGAACAATCGACACCCAATATTGGTGTATTATATGTTGATTTTCATCTCTTGGGCTCTCTGGAACTGATGGCGAGGTCCGATCTGCCTGAAAATGCACCAGAAGCTTTGCAACTCCTAGATCTGGAAAACCTTCAAACCCTCATAAATTTGGCATAAAATTTCAGATTTAGGCAAAACAAAAGTTGATTCTGACTATCTCGATAGCCTTAGACTCAAAAATGAGCTCATATTTCCTCCAACGTGCACCAAAAGTGACCATGCAAGAAAACCCACATAAAGAGACAACCTCAAGAAGATCTTACAACCATAGCTCAAACCTCATATTAGAGAAGGGTTTTTGCAAGGGCTCGGATACCATGTAAGAGTAGATGTATGTACTCCCACAACTCCAAGAATCACCTGCAATGATAAACCTTTCACACTATGAAGAAATAAGCAAGATATTATTGCTCAATAACTCAAATTTGATAAAATATCAAAAATACATTATGTGAACAACTGCTACACTGAATATGTTGTTGTAGAGAATGAATAATTACAATGAGATCAATCCTTAAGAAAGGAGATCAAAACCTAAAATAAACCCTAGTGTGGACACTTAATAATTAATAAATAATTAATTATTCATGTTCCTAAGTTTAGCTTAAGTAAATTTAAAGTGATAAGTGACTTAATTAATTAACCAATATGATTAAGTTAATTAAGTGAAATAACTTATTACTCTAACACCCCCCCTTAAGATGAACTTAAGAAGTAGCTAAAACATTAAGGAAAAAATGCATGAAAGCAAAGATGGGTCCCGACAACAAGGCCTGATCAGGTACCCAATCACAAGCAAATCTCTATAAAGTGGAGTAAAGGAGAAAACCCAGTGGGAAAAACTCCTCTCCAAAAAGAGATGGAAATACAAGAGTGAAAGAAGAATAAAAATAGAAGGAGGACTCAACATGACCCCCCAAGAACTGATTCTATCACACAAGTACAAAATATGTTCCCCCCATAGGAGAGAGAAAAAGAGGATATGGATCCCCCCACAAAGAAATAGCTTCTATATCACTCAAAAACATCTAAAGATAAAATATGATCCACTGCCTACAAACAATATTTCTCCCCTTAGGAAGAAATAGGCCAACTGATGAAATGTGAAGCCAATCCAAAAAAATGGGTGAATTCGGAATCCAAATCCAAATTGCGGGTGTCTCTAAAAACTGCTCAAGGATCCTCAAGTTAGAAAGATAAAATTCCAATCCTAAAACTTGTGAAGATTGATGAAGCACATGCTCCAAATATGATGAACATGATGGGACAACAGTGGTGATGTGGTTGTCAACAAAGAGGAGATGAATGTCCTCAAAATAATAGTCCAAATCTACAATATAGGACTCCACAAACAAGAATGATATGTCTACAACATAAGAGTCCAAAGTAGCTATATCTGGAAGATGAATGATGCCCTGCTACATTGAATCAGGAATAATAGGAGATGTTGATGAAGTCTCAATATGAAGAGTGGGAACATGTACAAGTCTCTGAACCATCGACACATGCAAGACCTATGATATACTCAAGCTCCTCTAGAGTATGGTTATCATAGGGTATGAAATCTACATCTGCAAGAGGGATGAGACAATCTGCAAATGGATCCTCTAAGAATGGAGGGATATTAGAGTCACCAAAAATCTCCCAAAGACATTGCCAAAGTGTGCGAGGATAACTAATGTTAGATAAAGCACACAAAGTGTCAAAATCAACACTACAACCAATAACCCGTACAATATGATCTTGAATAATAACCTATACTAATAAACTCCTTGATGTGTATAGTGTAGGTATGAGTCCATACAAATGAGGCAAAAGCCCAAGCCACCTGAGATGTGTTAGGATGCCATGATGCCAAGACTCATAGTTGTCCTTATCCAGCTTGATCACACAAGGGTGAGTAGAAAAACCCATGATACTAACTCAAACAAAAAAATCAGATACTAAAACTCTCAACAACGATAAATCAGATCAACATAACCCATCCAACGCAAACAGATCTCATGTAGGTGCCAGAACATCCAAGTAATTAAGAAAAGTGTAAAAACACACAATGCTGAATAAAAAGTACTTGGTAAATTATCTGATCAAACCAGCTATATATCTGGAAAGAGCACTGAAACACCTTTCCAATGCCTATTCGTTTGCACAAAACGGAGTTTAGACACAAAAGTTACACCCTTGGAAGCGTGAAAATGATGATCTGACTTTGACTAAGAAAAAATGCAACAAAACAGAAAAAACAGAAAATAAAACCTTTGCCATTGGATTGTTCTTGTAACCAGCTTTCCGATGATAATTTTTTTTCAAAAAACCAAGTTCGTATGCAAAAGTTATGGCCAAAATACCAAAACTACTCCAAAAGGGTTTGGTGGTTAAGCCTAGCAGTTTGGCTAGCCACTAGCATTAACTGCTAGCATTAACCACTAGCAGTTAACTGACGGCAGCAGAAATTAAATATTGTTTTTTTTTAAAAAAAATCTCTGGTTGCACGTCTTACCAGGCCGTACGACCCAAAAATGATTTTATTTTTTCCTCCCGGAGTCACTGTGTCCGATTTCATTGATTTGACAGCCGATTTAGGGGTTTTTGGGCACTCTGAACGTGATGGTGAGGTCCGTTTAGGCTGAAAACAATCCAAAATTTCAAGTACACTTTAGATCTGGAAACCCTCACAGTTATGACAAACGAAGGCCTTTTTTAATGAAATGAAAGGAAAACCTAACTATTTCGGCAGCTCTAGATTCAATGAAATGCTCAAAAATTGACCATGGATCATGGATATTAATGCATGGGTTGATTTCTTTGAAAAAAGTAGACAAGGCGATTGTAGATCTGCTACTCTGATACCATGTAAGATCTGATGAAATTAGCTCAATAGATAGGCACTACGCCATTTACCTGCACGTTTATCTTTGTTCGTAGGGATATCCGAGCACCAGATATTCCTCAATGTAATTTATTAAGCATTCTCTATGGCAACATATTCAATGCAGCAGTTGTTCACATAATGCATTTTTGATATTTTATCATATTTGAGTTGTTGAGCAATTATATCTTGGTTATTTCTTCATAGTGTGATAGTTTTATCGTTGCAGATGATTCTTGGAGTTGTGGGAGTACATACATCTACTCTTACATGGTATCAAAGCACCAGATCTATAGTCACCTTGTCCACTTTTTTCAAAGAAATCAACTCATACATTAATATACGTGATCTGTGGTCAGTTTTTGAGCATTCCATTGAACCATAGCTATCGGAACAGTCAGGTTTGCCTTTCATTTCATCAAAAAAGGCTTTCATTTGTCAGATCTGCACGGGTTTGAAGTTTATGAGGGTTTCTAGATCCAGAGTGTACCTAAAATTTTGGATCATTTTCAGCCCAAATGGACCTCAGCATCACGTTCAGAGCACCCAAAAACCCCTAAATACTGTCAAATCATCAAAATCAAACACAATGACTCCTGTCGGCAATTCTTTTTCATTTTTGGGTCGTACGGCCTGGTACAGCACATAATCCAAGAAAAAATTTAATAGTGTTTAATGGTCATCACCGTTAGTTAAACATTGAGGGATTGCTCCATTAGGGAATACTTGATAAATTTCATAGGGTCCCAACCATCTAGACTATAGCTTCCCCTTATAATCTTTGTATCTTGAATCATACAATAGGGCCCAGTCACCTATATTGAACTCTTTGGTCCTTATGAACATAGCATGCCATTTATTCCTGGGTGGTGCTTAAAAACAACTTAAAGATTGAGGTGTTCTTGGGTGGTGCTACATTGAGGGATATCTGGTGCTCTTATATCCCTAAGAACAAAGATAAACCTTCCACAAGAGGATATGCAAGAAAGAGCTTGTTGAATATTGATCAAAGATTCAAAATGAGGTATTTTACAATTGATACATGAGATGCCTTAAAAAGGAAATGAAAGCACAACCCTAAACCTAACTTGAACTAAAAGATAGCTAAACTAGATAAGGATAACTAAATGCAACCTAGGACTTAAATTAATGCCTAAGTAAACTTATGAAAGTGTAATTAAATAATTAATTACACCAACACCCCCCCATAAGTACAACTTAGTGAGAATATTATTATGCAAATGATGCAAAGATGCAAAATATGGGTCCTGACAACAAGGCCATGTTAGGTACCCATGCACAAATGAAGAATCTCTCACAAATGGAGAAAAGGAGAAAAACCGTGTGGGAGAAAACTCCTCTCCAAAAGAGAGAAACACAAGACATGAAGAACATCACTGAAGCAAGAAGAAGATGCAAAATACTATCAAAAGATGATTGTTATGGTGCCAAAGAACCTCCTCTAAAGATAGGATGATTAGGATCAAGAAGACAGCAATCTGCATGAGTGCCCCCAATGACACTACTCAAACAACAATCAAAAATATAGATGGCACATGATTCGGTACGAGTGACCCCAATGACACTACTCAACCAATGAAAGTTGAAAATACAAGTGTCAATAGTTTGAAGAACATTGATCAACTAAGGATGGAAGATTCCTTCCAAGGTGAAACCAAGGAAGCATTAGCACAAACATTATAATACCCCCCATAATGCTGACTGGGAGAGCTTGAAAGATCCCCTGAAATGTTGTGTAATACCCTATAGTGCATGAAGGATAAGAAACAACATCTGAAAGTGCACAAGAAAGCACCTGCAACTAAAAAAGTGGTGTGCAAAACAAATCACACATGCATGAGGCTAGAATCAAATGGATCCACTATTGTCATGGAGGGACACTCACCTGACAAAGGTGTGATGGAAAAAACAAAGGCACTACACAACCCCCCCATGACACTTTATAATACAGTGTCAGTACAGAATATGGCACAACCTTATGTGCAAAATCCCCCAAAATACATGTACAATAGTGTGACACTTTATCTCAGTGCATTTACATATAATAAATTTCTGACAAATGATGCTCAAAATGCCCACAAAGGATAAAATACTAAAAAAATATATAATGCTGCCCAAATGAAGCCATCCCATGTGAACAAAAAGTTTCTAGGTGCCAACATGTCCAAGTAATTAACTAGAGTGCCAAAATGCAAAAAACTGAATTAATTATACTTGGGGCCAAATATGGAAAAAATGCATGAGAAATTTTGAAGAGCTTGGATAGACTTTTCCAACATCGCAAATATTAGGAAAAACAGAGGAACGAAGCAAAAGTTATGAGCTCAAGAGTGAAAATAGCATCTCTGACTTCAACGAGAAAAAATCCCCACCAAATAGAAAAATCGTTGAAAAACAAACTGCTCCATCAGAAAATTGGGATCGCCAAGTTTCCGACGATATCTCGTTTCAAAAATTTTGCCTCCGGTATCATAAGTTATGGAAAAATGAAAAAAACAATTGTTATTGGCAAATCAGGATACTGCAAGGCTAAATAGGGGAAAATTTTGAAGGATAAATCAGCACAAAAATTTAGCACCTGGTCACACCATATGACCGCAGGCTAAAAAATTGCAAAAAGTAGATCCTGCCACATAGCGGGCGGCAATCAGGCTAGGTGGTGGTGGCGTGATGGGTGGCACTGGCGGTGGCGCCGCTCTGCCTAACGAAGCTCCTAGGGTCAGATAGAATAGGGGGTTTGGACGGAGGGGGCCGATGGTTAGATGGCCAAAGAAGGGGTAGCGATGGCCGAAAGGAATAAGGCCAGTGGGTAGGAATATACCGGTGGTGGAGAAATTTGTCAGCAGGTGAAGGTAAGTGGTTGGCGGTAAGGATGAAGGCAGCCAACAAACCTGCAGGGAAATGAAAATGGGCCAAAAAAGTCTACAGTCGGCCTATACGGCCTTGTAGACTTTAATTTGTCTAGCTATTTTTTTATAAAAATCCCACAAATAAAAATTCCACCAATAATATAATATGCCCCACAAAAATTTGAATAAAGCCTAAATTTTTTTTTTTTGAAAGCCGATGGAATAAATTTGTAGAACATGAAAAATTAAAATAATTTTTTATTCTACACAATCGTACCCTATACCTACCAGGCCGTATGACTTGCTGGGTAATTTTTTTTTGCCTCATGAACAAGTGACGCTGAATATAGGCGTATTATATGTCTATTTTCATCTCTTGGGCTCTTTGGAATTGATGGCGAGGTCCGATCTGCCTAAAAATACACCAGAAGCTCCGCAACTCCCAGATCTGGCAAACCTTCAAACCCTCATAAATTTGGCATAAAATGTCGAATTTAGGAAAAACAAGTTGATTTTGACTATTTCGACAACCCTAGACTCGAAAATGAGCTCAAATTTCCACCAATGTGCGCCGAAAGTGACCATGCAAGAAAACCCACATAAAGAGACAACCTCAAAAAGATCGTATCGCCATAGCTCAAACATCAGATTAGAGAAGGGTTTTTGCAAGAAGGGCTCTGATACCATGTAGAAGTTGTGAAGTCCAACTTCACAGAACCCGAAGATCACCTATATGCAAATAACCTGTCACAGAAAGAAGAGATGGGGACAAAAAGGTAAAGGTGCTCTGAAAGCTGAGAATGCATTAATCAGAGAGAATGAATAATTACAAAAGATCAATCCTTATAAAAGGAGATCGAGAAACCCTAAAGGAATTCATTTAATAATTATTAAATGCCTACAAAATGCATTCTAAGTTTATCTTGAGTGAAATAATAAAAGGTGACTGAATTAAATAATTAAGTAATAAACCCGTTACTCTAACACCCCCCCTTAAGATGAAATTAGGGAGTAGCTAAAAGACTAAGGAAAAGATGCATGAAAGAAAAGATGGGTCTCGACAACAAGGCTTGATCAGGTACCCAATCACAACCAAATCTCTATAAACTGGAGTAAAGGAGAAAACCCAGTGGGAAAAACTCCTCTCCAAAAAGAGATGGAAATATTGTTGGATGTTGTGGTTGTGTTGCTGATATGTGGTTGTCATTGATGTCAACACTATTAGCATTTTAATCTGCTTAAGGTTGTATATGACGAGGAGATTGAGAAAATTGTTAAAGATATAGTACAGGTAGCCAGTTGTTCTGAGAAGGTCAAAATATTGGAAAGATCTGTATATTCAAGATCTGAAGGTGTGCTTCAAAGGTTTTGTTGTCGAACCTTTCTAGTATGTTGTCCAAAAGTTTCAGAGGTGTGCATTAAGATTTGTGGAAGTTATGAAGATCTGTGTGCCTATAGTTACTCAGTTTCTGTAGATGGTGTTCTTGGTTGCAACAGATGAAATTATGGTAATTTCATGTGTTGCGCATGTACCTATGATGTCCATGGATGAGTCTATATCGTACTCTATCCTTGTTGTATGTCCATAGTGATTGGATTGTTCGTGATCAGAGATTTTTCCTATATATGCCTGAGTGTTCATGTTCTTGGCCGACATTGTGGTGTTAGCATGTTGCGGATCCATATGGATTAATATTTTATTGTTTGGCATGTTTGGAGATGTTTTTTTGGGTCCTCACTATGTTGTGACTAACTTGTGTTGGTATGCATTGTAATTTATTCATGTATCAAGTCCAACAATTGTAATTTATTCTTTATTTGTGGCCGACTAAATAGTGGATGTAAATCTGTGTAGAAGATATATATATGAGATTGTTTTCCTCATTTAGGGGGAGGTGCTCAAGTGTACAAGTGATGTACAAGTGCAAATAAAGGTAAGATCATTCAGAGCAGAGTGTGGAAGAGTTTGAGCATAAGGGTGGAAGAGTTTGAAGAAGTTTTGTGTGCCTAACTGAAACTATAATTAGGCTTTTGTAGAAGCTATTTACTCAGCTCAAATTCATCAGATGGATTTAATCTGATTGTTGTATGTAAGGAAGTGAGCCTTCCCTCTGAGTAGTGTGCTCTAGGCAGTGCACCTGAATGCAAGTGCATTCTCTTTTTATTCTTCATTATAATTCTAACAAGGTATAATCTTGTGGAGTAACATCCACCGTAGTTTTTCCCCTAACATGGTTTCCACATATAAAATCTTGGTGTTCATGTGCCTTTATGTCTTTTTCTTATGATTGCATTATTAATTATCAGATATGTGATATAAGGATTGGTTAATGTTGTATAAGTTATTTTTTTGGTAACAACTGATCCACCCCCCCTCTCAGTTGTCTATCCTTGTTTTGCCAACAAAGTGTATCAGAGCAAGTTCCTCTGGAAGAAGCTTAACAACTTGAGGTGATCCAAGATGGCATCATTTAAGAAGGATAGTCCTAGATTCGATGATACAAACTACTCTCTATGGAAAGTCAGGATGGATTGTCATTTGAGGTACATTGGTGAACCTTTCTGGCAAATGACACAAATTGCATATAATATTCCTCAAAATGGCCCCTCCTCTGAAAATGAGATCAAGCAAGAAAAAATTAATACCAGATCAATAGAAACACTGGTAAGTGCTTTGATAGATTCAAAAACAAAAAATGTGCTAGAGGCAGCATACCAGATGTGGAAAAAGCTAGAAACATTGTATGAAGGAGATGCACTATTGAAAAGTGCTAAGCTACAAATTCTAAAAGGCAAATGGGAGAGCTTGAAGATGAGTGAAGATGAGAACATCTTTTCCTACTCACATAAGATAAATGAATTGGTGATGGACATTACATGTGCCTATGGAACTTTCGATGATGATGAAATTGTGGCTAAGATACTTAGATTTGTGCCCCCTTCCTACAAGACAAAAGATCATGCCATTGATGAACTCAGAACAGTGAAAAATATTATAAAAGACATATTGATTGGAAAACTTGCTGCATTTGAATTATGTGAATTCAATGAGTCTGCTCCTAAGATTGAATCTACTTTCAAGGCTACTATATCTAGGAAAAATAAATATGATTCAGGAGAGAGTTCCCAGAGAACATTCAGATATGAAGATGAGATGAAGCAAATTGAAGATGAAGAAAGGGAGTTGGAAGAACTAGAAGCATTGACTGTGAAAAGAGAATCAAGAGGTCATGGTAAGTACAAAGGAAATTTACCTATTAAATGTTTTTCTTGTATCAAGATAGGTCATTTTGCTTCTAGATGTCCTGAAAGAGTTTCAAAGTATAAGAATGAGAACACTAGATTTCAAAGAAAGTGCTGTTATGTTGAAGAAGGTGTAACTGATGAAGAATCTGATAAAGAAACTGGAAATGAAGATGAATGGGTATTTATTGTTATCAAAGAAAATGGTCAAGTGTCCATTGAATCTGCTAGTAATGTGAATGTTGAGAAAGCTCTTGCAGCTAAATTTGAAGAGAAAGATGAGTGGGTAATTGACAGCGGATGCTCACATCATATGAATGGTGATGAAAGAAAAATTTAAAGCTTGGAAAACTATGATGGTGGTGTTGTGAGGTTCGGTGACAACACTTCTGGTGTGATTCATGGCAGAGACACTATTTCTTTTGGTGGTAAGAACAATACTAATGATTTTATTTATGTAGAAGTCCTAAAGCATAACTTGTTGAGTGTTGGACAAATGGTAGACAAATTCTACAATCTGTAGTTCAAGAATTGTAAGTGCAGAATAATGGGAAGTTCAGGAAATATGATTGCTTCAAGAACAAAGACAAAAGGTAATATCTTTCATTTAAGTGTTTCTAGTGAAAGTTTTTTGATTTCTCAAATTGATGTAAGCTAGTTATGGCATAGGAGGTTATACCATGTGAACTTTGATAACATTGTCAAGATAAGCTCTACTCAAGCAGTCAAAAATTTACCTAAGTTATTGAACTCTACTAACACTATGTGCAAGGAATGTCATATGGGAAAGCAAACAAGAAATTCCTTCCAGAGAAAACAATATAGCTCTAATGGAGTACTAGATTTGATACATACTGATCTATGTGGTCCTTCCAGAATCAGAAGCCTACAAGGTGAAAGGTATTTTATGTTACTCATTGATGATTATTCTAAAATGATATGGGTCGATTTCTTGAGAGAAAAACATGAAGCATTAGAAAAGTTCAAAAGTTTTAAAGCTATGGTAGAGAATGAGACTAGGCAAAGGATCAAATGTCTAAGGTCAGATAGAGGTGGTGAATTTACATGAGAATTCAATTATTTTTGTGAAGAGCATGCAATCCAAAGACAACTATCTGCTCCTTGGACCCCTCAATAGAATCGAGTTGTTGAAAGAAAGAACATAACCATTCTATAAATTTCTAGAACTATGATGCTGGAAGCAAATGTTCCTCATTTCTACTGAAGAGAAGTTGTAAGTACTGTTGTGTACACCATTAATAGGGTGAATGTCAATAGTAATTCTAGTAAGAAACCTTTTGAGCTATGGTTTGGTTATAAGCCTACTGTCAAATACTTCAAAAAATTTGGAAGTAAATGCTACATCAAGAGAGATGATGATATAGGTAAGTTTGATGCTAGAAGTGATGAAGGAATCTTCCTACGATACTCTACTAAAAGAAAAGATTACCGGTGCTTTAATAAAAGGTTGAAGAAAGTGGTTGAAAGTGCAAATGTTAAGGTTGATGAAGACATTGGTAAATCATCCAGATGTAGTGATTATGATTCAGATGATCAACATGATGATGCTAACAATAATGTTCAAACACACAATCAACTTCAAATTGTTCCAATGAATCAAGGAAATCAAGAAGCAGAAGAAAGGAAAAGTGCAAAAGAAAGAACACAAGAACAAGAGGTAAGAGAAAAATTCAAAAATCCTAAGTGTGTAAGGCAAAAAAAATTTGATAGTCAGATCATAGGAGACAAAAGCAAAGGTGTGCAAACTAGAAGAATATTGCCTAATTTCCAAAGTTGAACCTAGAAATATAAGTGAAGCATGCAGAGATGAATACTGGATGGAAGCCATGAAAGAAGAACTGTTGGAGATACAGAAGAATAATACATGGGATCTTTTTCTTAGACCTCAGAACAAAAATTTGATTGGAACCAAGTGGGTATTCCAAAATAAGCTGAATGAACAAGGTGATGTAGTCAGAAGAAAAGAAAGATTGGTTTGCAAAGGTTACTCACAGATGGAAGGTATTGATTTTGAAGAAACTTTTGCTCCTATTGCTAGAATTGAGGCTATTAGATTATTTCTTGCTTATGCTACTTTCAAGAATTACAAATTTTATTAGATGGATGTGAAGTCAGCATTTCTGAATGATGAACTAGAAAAAGAAGCTTATGTTGAACAACCAGATCGATTTCAGTTGACTGATGAAAAGGACATGGTATGATGATTGAAGAAATCTCTTTATGGACTAAAGCAAGCCCCTAAAGCTTGGTATGCTAGATTGCAAAAAAAATTGTTGAAAATTGGATTCAATAACGGTATTGCTGATAGCAATTTGTATTTCAATCTAGATCAAAGCAAAAAACTAATCATTGAAGTCCTTGTTGATGATATCATTTTTGAAGGTGATGATGATTTATGTATGAAGTTTGTCGATGAAATGAAAAGTGAATTTGAAATGTCAATGATAGGAGAGATAAAATTATTTTTAGGATTGGAAATTACTTAGTTAGATGATGGAATCTTTGTCTCAATCTAAGTATGTGAAAGAGTTACTAAAAATGTTTGGAATGGAAGATTCAAAACTAGTTGATACACCTATGGTGACTAGATGTAAACTTACACAGAAAGATGAGACTCCCAAAGCAAATCAGACAAGATACAGGTCAATGATTGGTGGATTACTCTACTTGACTCAAACTAGGCCAAACATAATGAATGCTATGTGCATGGTTGCTAGATTTCAAGGTAATCCTAAAGAGTCCCATGTGACTGATGTGAAAAGAATATTCAGATATCTGAAAGGGACAGTTGATCTTGGTATTTGGTATCCTAAGGATGATGATCTTACTCTAAGTGCTTTTACTGATGCTGATTGGGCAAGAGATGTAGATGATAGGAAGAGTACTAGTCGTGGTGCATTCTTCTTAGGTAAGAAGCTGGAATCCTAGTTAAGCAAAAAGAAAAACTCAGTTTCATTATCTATTGTTGAGGCAGAGCACATTGCTGCTGCAAATAGTTGTACCCAAGTATTATGGATGAAGAAAATGTTGAGAGATGTCAGAATTGAGTATGGAGAACCCATTGCTATATTTTGTGAAAATTCAAGCACCATTAACATTTCTAAGAATCCAGTTTTGCATTCAAAGACAAAGCATATATCCATCAAGTATCACTTCTTGAGAGACAAAGTAAGTGACAAAGAAGTCAAACTGGAGTACATACCTACCAAAGAGAAAATTGTAGATATCCTTACAAAGTCATTTCCTAAGGATACTTTTGAGTACCTCAAAGGTAAGCTAGGGGTGATTTCCCCTCCTGATCAGAAGTAAGATGTAGGTATTTGCATCAGTTTTTGAATTCATTGCCATATCATATTCTGGATTGATATTGTGGTGACTGTTACTCAGGGGGAGTAGTCAGATGTTTCAAAATTCAAATCAGATCATGTATACCTTTTCCATTGATGTCAAATGGGGAGAGAAGCAATGTGAAAAAGTTGGAAAAAAGAGCAATGAAGGAAACAAGAAAAAGTGCACAATCTCAGGGGGAGATTATTGAAGAACAGTTAGTTGGGTTGATGGTATTTTTTTTTCACATCATGTGTTTCCATCAATGAAAAAGTGGGAGATTGTTGGATGTTGTGGTGATGTTTTTGATATGTGGTTGTCATTGATGTCAACACTATTAGCATTTTAATCTACTTAAGGCTGTATATGTTAAGGAGATTAAGAAAATTGTAAAAAATATAGTACAGGCAGCCAATGGAGCTGACAAGGTCAGAATGTTGGAATGCTCTGTGTGTTAAATATCTAAAGGTGCACTTCAAAGGGTTTTTTTCTGAACCTTTCTAGTATGTTGTCTGAAAGTTTCAGAGGTGCGCATAATTTTTTGTGGAAATTATGAAGATCTGTGTGCCTATAGTTACTCAGTTTTTGTAGATGGTGTTCTTAGCTAAAGTGGATGAAATTATGGTAATTTCATGTGTTGCGCATGTACCTATGACATTCATGGATGAGTCTAGATCATAATCTATCTTTGTTTTATGTCTGTAGCGATTGGATTGTTCATGATTGGAAATTTTTCTGATATATGCCCGAGTGTTCATGTTCTTGGCCGACTTTGTGGTGTTAGTGTGTTGTGGATCCATGAGGATTAATATTTTATTGTTTGGCATGTTTGGAGATGTTTTTTGGGTCCTCACTATGTTGTTACCAACTTGTGTTGGTACGCATTGTATTTTATTCATGTATCAAGGCCGACAATTGCGATTTATTCTTTCTTTGTGGCAGATTGAATAGTGGATGTAAATCCGTGTAGAGGATATATATATGAGATTGTTTTCCTCATTTAGGGGGAGGTGATCAAGTGTACAAGTGATGTACAAGTGTGAATAAAGGTTAGATCATTTAGAGTAGAGTGTGGAAGAGTTTGAGCAGAAGGGTGGAATAGTTTGAATAATTTTTGTGTGCCTAACTAGAATTGTAATCAGGATTTTGCAGAAGTTATTTACTCAATTCAAATTCATCAAATGGATTTAATCTGATTGTTGTATGTAAGCCAGTGAGCCTTCCCTTTGAGTGGTGTGCTCTAGGTAGTGCACCTGAATGCAAGTTCATTCTCTTTTTATTCTTCATTATACTTGTAACAAGGTATAATCTTGTGGATTAACATCCACTGTGGTTTTTTCCCTAACAGAGTTTCCACGTATAAAATCTTGATGTTCATGTGTCTCTGATGTGTTGTTCTTATGATTGCACTATTAATTATTAGATATGTGATATAAGGATTGGTTAATGTTGTATAAGTTAGTTTTTGGTAACAACTGATTCACCCCCCCCCTCTCAGTTGTCTATCCTTGTTTTGTCAAAAATTGGTATTAGAGCAAGTTCCTCTGAAAGAAGCTTAACAACTTGAGGTGATCTGAGATGGAATCATTTAAGAAGGACATTCCTAGATTCGATGGTAAAAACTACTAGCTATGGAAATTCAAGATGGAATGTCATTTGAGGTGCATTGGTGAACCTTTTTGGAAGATGACACAAATTGCATGTAATATTCCTCAGAATGGTCCCTCCTTTGAAGATGAGATCAAGCAAGCAGAAATTAATACCAGATTAGTAGAAACACTGGTAAGTGCTTTGAAAGATTTGGAAATGACAAATGTGATGGGATTGAAGACTACATACCAGATTTGGAAAAAGTTGGAAACATTGTATGAAGGAGATGCACTAGTGAAAAGTGCTAAGATACAGAGTCTAAAATGAAAATGGGAGAGCATGAAGATGGGTGAAGATGAGAACATCTCTTCCTTCTTGCATAAGATAAATGAATTGGTGATGGACATTAGATGTGTCAGTGGAACTATGAATGACGATGAAATTGTGGCTAAGATACTTAGATCTATGCCCCCTTCCTACAAGATAAAAGCTCATACTATTGATGAACTTAGAATAGTGACAAATATTAAAAAAGACATGTTGATTGGAAAACTTGTTGCATTTGAATTAAGTGAATTTGGTGTGTCTGCTCTTAAGATTGAATCTATTTTCAAGGCTACTATATATGGGAAAAAGAGATATGATTCATGAGAGAGTTCCCAGAGAACATCCAGATATGAAGATGAAGAAAGAGAATTGGAATAATTGGAAGCATTGATTGTGGAAAGAGAGTCAAGAGGTCATGGTAAGTACAAAGGAAAGTTACCTATTAAATATTTTTCTTGCAGTAAGATAGGTCATTTTTCTTCTAGATTTCCTGAAAGAGTTTCAAAATATAAGCCTGAGAACACTAGATTTCAAGGAAAGTGCTATTATACTAAAGAAGGTGTAACTGATGAAGAATCTGATAAAGAAACTGGAAATGAAGATGAATGGGTATTTATTTCTATTAAATAAAATGGCTAGGTTTCCACTGAATCTACTAGTAATGTGAATGTTGAGAAAGCTCTTGTAGCCAAAGTTCAAGAGAAAAATGAATGGGTGATTGACAAAGGATGCTCACATCATATGACTGGTGATAGAAGAAAATTTGTAAGCTTGGAAAACTATGATGGTGGTGTTGTGAGGTTCAGTGACAACACTTTTGGTGTGATTCGTATCAGAGGCACTATTTATTAAGGTGGTAAGCACAATACTAATGATGTTCTTTATGTAGAAGGCCTAAATAATAACTTGTTGAGTGTTGGAAAAATGGTAGAAAAAGGCTACAATCTACAGTTCAAGAATGGTAAGTGCAAAATAACAGGAAGTTCAAGAAATATGATTGCTTCAGGAACAAAGACAAAAGGTAATATCTTTCATTTAAGTGTTGCTAGTCAAAGTTGTTTGATGGCTCAAATTGATGTAAGATAGTTATAGAATAGGAGGTTATGTCATGTGAACTTTTATAACATTGTCAAGATAAGATCTACTCATGCAGTCATAGATTTACCTAAGTTAGTGAAGCCTACTAACACTATGTGAAAGGAATGTTAGATGGGAAAGCAAAAAAGAAATTCCTTTGAGAGAAAACAATACAACTCTAATGGAGTACTCGATTTGATACATACTAATCTATGTGGTCCTTCTAGAATCAGAAGCCTATAAGGAGAAAGTTATTTTATGTTACTCATTGATTATTATTCTAGAATGATATGGGTTGCTTTCTTGAGAGAAAAATATGAAGCATTAGAAAATTTCAAAAGTTTTAAAGCTATGGCAGAGAATGAGACAGGTCAAAAGATCAAATTTCTAAGGTCATATGGCGGTGGTGAATTTACTTCACGAGAATTCAATTCTTTTCGTGAAGAGCATGGAATTCAAAGGCAACTATCTGCTCCCTAGACCCCTCAACAGAATGGAGTTGTTGAAAGAACGAACAAAACCATTCTAGACACTTCTAGAACCATGATGCTAGAAGTAAATGTTCCTCATTTCTATTGGAGAGAAGCTATAAGTACTATTGTGTACACCATTAACGGGGTGAGTGTCAACAATAATTCTAGTAAGACACCTTTTGAGGTATGGTTTGGTTATAAGCCTACTATCAAATACTTCAAAAAAATTGGGAGAAAATGCTACATCAAGGGAGATGATTATATAGGTAAGTTTGATGCTAGAAGTGATGAAGGAATCTTCCTAGGATATTCTACTAAGAGTAAATCTTACCGGTGCTTTAATAAAAGGTTGAAGAAAATGGTTGAAAGTGCAAATGTTAAGGTTGATGAAGATATTGGAAAATCATCGAGATCTAATGATTATGATTCAGATGATCACCATGATGATACTAAAAATGATGCCCAGACACATAATCAACTTGAAATTATTCTGATGAACCAAGGAAATCAAGAAGAAGAAGCAATAAAAAGTGCAGAAGAAAGAACACAAGAACAAGAGGTAAGGGAGAACTTCAAAACTCCTAAGTATGTAAGAAGAAATCATTCTGATAGTCAAATCATAGGAGACAAAAGAAAAGGTGTGCAAACTAGAAGAAGAATTCTAGAAGAATATTGTCTAATTTCTAAAGATAAACCTAGAAACATAAGTGAAGCATGCAAAGATGGATATTGGATGGAAGCCATCTTGCAGATACAAAAGAATAATACATGGGATCTTGTTCCCAAACCTCAGAACAAAAATGTTATTGGAACCAAGTGGGTGTTCCAGAATAAGTTGAATGAACAAGGTGATGTGGCTAGAAACAGAGCAAGATTGGTTTGCAAAGGTTACTCTTAGATGGAAGGTATTGATTTTGAAGAAACTTTTGCTCTTGTGGCTAGAATTGAAGCTGTTAGATTATTTATTGCTTATGCTACTTTCAAGAACTACAAAGTTTATTAGATGGATGTGAAGCCAACATTTCTGAATGGTGAACTAGAAGAAGAAGTATATGTTGAACAACCAGATGGATTTCAGTTGACTAATGAAAAGGACATGGTATGCCGACTGAACAAAGATCTTTATGGACTAAAGCAAGCCCCTAGAGCTTGGTATGCTAGATTGGATAAATACTTGTTGAAGCTTGGATTCAATAAATGTACTGATGGAAACAATTTGTATTTCAAATTGGATAAGAGAACATAACTGATCATTGAAGTCTTTGTTGATGATATCTTTTTTGAAGGTGATGATGATTTGTGTATGAATTTTTTCGATGAAATAAAAAGTGAATTGGAAATTTCAATGATAGGAGAGCTAAAATTATTTTTAGGATTGAAAATTACTCGATTGGATGATGGAATCTTTGTATCTCAATCTAAGTATGTGAAAGAGTTATTGATTTTTTTTGGCATGGAAGATTCAAAACCAGTTGTTACACCTATGGCAACTGAATGCAAACTTACACAAAAGATGATACTCCTAAAGCAAATTAGACAAGATACAGGTCAATGATTGGTGGATTACTCTACTTGACTCAAACCAGACCAGATATAATGATTGTTGTGTGCATGGTTCCTAGATTTCAAGCTGATCCTAAAGAGTCCCATGTGTCTACTGTGAAAAGAATATTTAGATATCTGAAAGGGACAATTGGTCTTGGTCTTTGGTACCCTAAGAATGATGATCTTACTCTAAGTGCTTTTACTGATGCGGATTGGGTAGGAGATGTAGATGATAGGAAGAGTACTAGTGGTGGTGCATTCTCCTTAGGTAAGAAGCTAGTATCTTGGTTAAGTAAAAAGAAAAACTCAATTTCATTATGTACTGCCAAGGCAGAGTACATTGTTGCTGCTAATAGTTGTACCCAAGTATTATGGATGAAGAAAATGTTGAGAGATTTCAGAATTGAGTATGAAGAACCCATTGCTATATTATGTGACAACTCAAGAGCCATTAAAATTTCTAAGAATCCAGTATTGCATTCAAAGACAAAGCATATATCCATGAAGTATCACTTCTTGAGAGACAAAGTAAGTGACAAAGAAGTTAGACTAGAGTACGTACATACCAAAGAGAAAATAGAAAATATCTTCACAAAGTTGTGGCTAAGGATACTTTTGAGTACCTCAGAGGCAAGTTAGGGGTGATTTCCCCTCCTGATTAGAACTAAGATGCAACTATTTGCATTAGTCTGTGAATTCATTGTCATATCATATTCCAGATTGATGTTGTGGTGACTGTTACTTAGGGGGAGTAGTCAGATGTTTCAAGTTTGAGATCAGAGTAGGTGTACCTTTGTCATTGATGTCAAAGGGGGAGAGAAGTAATGTGAAAAAGTGCACAATCTTAAGGGGAGATTGTTGAAGAAGAGTTAGTTGGTTTGATGGTATTATTTTTCACATCATGTGTTGCCATTAATGCCAAAGGGGGATATTTTTGGATGTTGTGGTTGTGTTACTAATATGTGGTTGTCATTGATGTCAACACTATTAGCATTTTAACCTGCTTAAGGTTGTATATGTCAAGGAGATTGAGAAAATTGTTAAAGATATAGTATAGGTAGCTAATGGAGCTGAGAAGGCCAGGATGTTGGAAAGACCTATGTATTGAATATGTAAACATGCGCTTCAAATGGTTTGTTCTTCAACCTTTCTAGTATGTTGTTCGAAAGTTTTAGAAGTGCACATTAAGATTTGTGGAAGTTATGAAGATTTGTGTGCCTACAGTTACTCAGTTTATGTAGATGGTGTTCTTGGTTGAAGCAGATGAAATTATGGTAATATCATGTGTTGTGCATGTACCTATGAAATTATTGGATAAGTCTAGATCATACTCTATTCTTGTTGTACATCTACAATGATTGAAGTGTTCACGATCATATATTTTTTTGATATGTGCTTGATTGTTCATGTTCTTGGTCGACATTGTGATGTTAGCATGTTGTGGATCCATGAAGATAAATATTTCATTGTTTGGCATGTTTTGAGATGTTTGTTTGGGTCCTCACTATGTTTTGACCAACTTGTGTTGGTACACATTGTAATTTATTCATGTATCAAGGCTGACAGTTGTAATTTATTCTTTATTTGTGGCTAACTGATTAGTGGATGTAAATCTGTGTAGCAGATATATATATGAGATTATTTTTCTCATTTAGAACAAGTGCTCAAGTGTACAAGTGCAAATAAAGGTCAGATCATTAGGAGTAGAGTGTGGAAGAGTTTGAAGAAAGTTTTGTTTGCCTAATTGGAACTGTAATCAAGATTTTGTACAAGCTATTTTCTCAGTTCATATTCATCAGATGGATTTAATATAATTGTTGTATGTAAGGTAGTGAGCCTTCCCTTTGAGCAATGTGCTCTAGGCAGTGTTCTTCAATGCAAGTGCATTCTCTTTTTATTCTCCATTATACTTCTAATAGGGTATAATCTTGTGGACTAACATCCTCCGTGGTTTTTCCCCTAATAGGGTTTCCACGTATAAAATATTTGTGTTTATGGTTCTCTGATGTGTTTTTCTTATGATTACACTATTAATTATCAGATCTGTGATATAAGGATTGGTTAATGTTGTATAAGTTAGTTTTTGGTAACAACTGATTCACCCCCCTCTCAGTTGTCTATCCTTGTTTTACCAACAAATACAAGAGTGAAAGAAGAAGAAAGATAGAAGGAGGACTCAACATGACCCCCCAAGAACTATTTCTATCACACAAGTACAAAATATGTTCCCCCCATAGGAGAGAGAAAAAGAGGATATGAATCCCCCCACAAAGAAATAGCTCCTGTATCACTAGCAAACATTTGAAGAAAAAATATGATCCACTGCCTGCAAACAACATTTCTCCCCTTAGGAAGAAATAGCCCAACTGATGAAATGTGAAGCCAATCCAAAAATATGGGTGAATTTGGAATCCAAATCCAAATGGCAAGTGTCTCTGAAAATTGCTCAAGCGTCCTCATGTCGAAAAAAGAAAATGCCAATCATGAAACCTGTGAAGACTAATGAAGGAAATGCTCCAAAGATGATGTGGATGTCAACAAAGAGGAGATAAATGTCCTCAAAATAATCCTCCAAATTTGCAATATAGGACTCGACAAACAATAATGATATGTCTGCAACATAAGAGTCCAAAGTAGCTATGTTTGGAAGATGAATGATGCCTTGGTGCACTGAATCAGGAGCAATAAGAGATGCTGATGAAGTCTCAATCTAAAGAGTGGGAATATGAACACAATTCTCTGAACCATCGACACATGCAAGAATAATAATATACTCAAGCTCCTCTAGAGTACGGTTATCATAGGGTATGAAATCTACATCTGCAAGAGGGATGATACAATCTGCAGTGGGATCCTCTAGGAATTGAGGGATATTAGTGTCTCCAAAAATATCCAAAAGGTTTTGTGAAAGTGTGTGAGGATAGCTTATGTTAGATAAAGCACACAAAGTGTTAAAATCAATACTACAACCAATAACCCCTACAATATGATCTCGAATAATAACCCATGTTGATAAACTCCTTGATGTGTTTGGTGTAGGTTGAGTCCATATAAATGAGGCAAAAGACCAAGCCACCTAAGATGTGTCAGGATGCCATGACACTAAGACTCATAGTTGTCCTTATCCAGCTTGATGACATAAGGGTGAGTAGAAAAACCCATTATACTAAGTCAAAAGAAAAACTCAGATATTGAAACTCTCAGCAATAATAAATTAGATCAAAATAACCCATCCAACACCAACAGATCCCATGCAGGTGCTAGAACGTCCAAGTAATTAAGCAAAGTGTAAAAACACACAAAGCTGAATAAAAAATACCTAGTAAATTATCTGATAAAACCAGCTATAGATCTGAAAAAAATTATTGAAACACCTTTCCAATGCCTAGGTTTTTGCACAAAATGGAGTTCGGACGCAAAAGTTATGCCCCTAGAAGCGTGAAAATGATGATCTGAATTTGACTGAGAAAAAAATGCAACAAAAATGAAAAAAAACAAAATCAAAACTTCACCATTAGATTGGTCTTGGAATGAGCTTTCCGACGATATTTTGTTTTCGAAAAATTGAGTTTTTTTGCAAAAGTTATGGCCAAAATACCAAAACTACTCCAAAAGGTTTTGGTGGTTAAGCTTGGCAGTTTGGCTAGCAGTTAACTAATGGCAGCGGCCATTAAACACTATTTTTAAAATTTATTTTCTTGGATTGTGTGTTGTACAACCCAGAAATAAAAACAATTTGCCTCCTAGAATCACTGTGTCCGATTTTGACAATTTGACAATCGATTTTGTGGTTTTTGGGCGTTCTGAATGCAATGGTGAGGTCTATTTGGGCTGAAAATCCTCCAAAATTTTAGGTACACTCTAGATCTCGAAACCCTCATAAACTTCAAACCCTCATAGATCTGACAAATGAAGGCATTTTTTGATGAAATGAAAGGAAAACTTGACTGTTCCGGCAGCTATTGATTCAATGGAATGCTCAAAAACTAACCATGGATCACATATATTAATTCATGAGTTAATTTATTTGAATAAAGTAGACAAGGCAACTACAGATCTAGTGCTCTTATACCATGTAAGAGTATATATATGTACTCCCACAACTCCAAGAATCACCTGCAACGATAAACCTATCACACTATGAAGAAATAAGCAAGATATTATTGCTCAACAACTCAAATCTGGTAAAATATCAAAAATGCATTATGTGAACAACTATTGCATTGAATATGATGTCATAGAGAATGCTCAAGAAATTACATTGAGGGATATTTGGTGCTCTACTATCCCTAAGAACAAAGATTAAGTTGGTTTTTAAGCACCACATAGGAATAAATGGCATGCTAAGTTATTAAGGGCCAAAGAGTTCAATATAGGTGACTGGGCCCTATTGTATGATTCAAGATACAAATATTATAAGGGGAAGCTACAATCGAGATGGTTGGGACCCTATGAAATTTAGCAAGTATTCTCTAATGGAGCAATCCCTCAATGCCAATTAGGGTTTTTATTCTTATCAATGTTTCTAAATCTCTTCCATCAATTTTAAATATCAAGTTTAGGCATGGGCTTTGGAAAGAGTCTCTTATCTTTGAGGATCGACTTGTAATCTATTTTAAATGTCATTGTCATATTCACCCAAGTTATGTTTGTGAGTGAGACTTGGATAAAGGTGATTGTTCATTATCTCAGCATCTTTCACCTCATAGCAAAGCATTTGATCAATCTGTTGGTCATTCTAATTTGAAAAAGGATTTGGTCATCTTTGATAAGGATGGCATTAATTTGGAGGTGGCTTCACAGGCAGTGACACAGAGTTCATTGGCCAATTATACTCAAACAAGGGCTTTAGTTGTGCCTTTTTTTGTTTATTGGTCTACTGTGCTTGATTTTCTAGCTACAAAGGTTATCCCTAATCCTCTTCATCTTACCATGTCTTCTTCAAAGGCTCCTTCCTCGAGCCTTAAATTGCACAGGTCGATTAAAATCTCATTGGCTCTTGGCTAGGAAAGGAGGTTTCTTTCTCTGATTTTCATGTTTCAAAATACTCTCAGTTTTCTTGTGCCTGATTTCAGGTTTGATTCAGTTCATCATCTAAATAGTTGTGCTTCTATGTTAACAATGATCTCCCAACTTCCATCTATTGAAATTAAATCTATGGATTGGGTTGATTTCTTGGGATTTCAATCATGGTGGAAGAGGGAAATTTAGAAGGCTTAGAAAAACAAATAAGTTCAATGGTAGGATCAAAATTAATTGATGAAATTGCAAAGGTAGTTGAGAGAGAGTTTGAAGGAACTGAAATTCTAGTTTCCTTGTCTTCAAATTCTATGCTAAAGGATTCCATTATTGTCAATAAATCATTAGTTACACAATTTTCTAATGTTGTCAACACAAGATCGGAAGGTGATCAGGGTTTTGAGGAATTTGATGTCTCCATGATCTTATCTATTGCTCAATCACCCAGTCTTTCTTCTCTGTCTCAAAAATCTCTTGGTAAGAGAGGTCGTAAGTGAAATGTTGTCAAGCTCCAAGAGGAGATAGCATCGGGTAAACAAACAACTTTGGATGGTAATATCAAAAAGAGATTGAGGAGAGCCTATTGCTCTCCGATCACAGAATGAAAATTTTATCCTGGAATGTTAGGGGCTTAAATGCCCCTAACAAGAGAGCTCGGATCAAACAAAAAATTGATTCTAGTGGCACTGATATTGTTCTTCTACAAGAAACTAAGTTTTCTCTAGAAAATTTTAATGCAGTTATTACTAAGTGGTCCACATGGAAAGCTTTCCAATCATAGGTGCAGGGGGCTTCTGAAGGTTTAATAACATTATGGAATGAAAATAAAGTTATTTTGGAGCCCATTTCAAGTGAAACTAATTGGCAATTGATTAAGGTAACTAATTTCAAATTGCAATAATTGTTGTTTAATGTTTATGCCCCCAACTCTACTTTTGGTAAGAAGATGGTGTGGGATGCATTGTCACAAGCACTTGAAAAGTATGGTGATGATAAGGTCATTTTGGATGGGGACTTCAATGCTCTTTTATCATTAGAGGAAAATCAAGGAGGTATCATTCCTCCACCCAAAATAATTGAAGATTTTACTAATTTTGTTCAGGATAATGCTTTTATTGACATTCTACCTAGGAATGGTATGTTCACATGGACAAATAAGAGGAGGGATTTTTGTTAGATATCTAAGCGGCTTGATAGATTCCTGATTACACCCTCTTGGCTATCTGAGAATTATGGAATGTAGTCCTTAATTTTACCCTTGTATGGATTTGATCATTTCCTAATTTCCATGGATATTCATCTTAAGCAAACCACATCCACTTGTAAATATTCTTTCAAGTTTGAAAGCAGGTGGTTTCATCATCCACAATTTCTAGATCTATTAAAATATTGCTGTTTTATGTCCCCTTTGGTGGAAGGTACTTTAATGTACAAATTTTGTATGAAGCTAAGATTCCTCAAAGATAGAATAAAACATTGGAATTTTTCAGTTTTTAAATTTTTTTTTCAGTCCAAGGCTAAAGTTTTCAGGAAGCTTAAGGAAGTTAATGCACAACTTACTGCCAATGGGTTAAGTTTGGATCTCTATGATCAACAATCACAATTACAAGAGGATTGGGAAGAATTGGTTACTCGTGAAGAAATCTATTGGAGATGGAAGTATTGGGAGTTGTGGTTGAAAGAGGGAGATAAGAATACTAAATTATTCCACATGTCAACACAAATAAAAAAGGCTAAAAGTTCTATTTTTTCAATTCAAGAAACTGCCACAAGAAACGTGTTAACAAAAGAGGCTAAAATACAAGTAGAAGGTGTACAATTTTTCAAAAGTTTTTTATCTCCTCCCAATCAACCATATTTACAAGTAGGAAGGGAGAGAGAGGAGTTGTTGGAAGCAATACCAATAATTTTTTCACAAAGGGACAATGATTTGTTGCTCAAGCCATTCACGCTTGAGGAACTTAAGGTTGTTGTGTTCTCTATGCCCCCGTATAAAGCTCCAGGACTAGGTGGATTCATAGTTTCATTCTTTCAGAAATGTTGGGATTTCATTGCTCATGACCTTCTTCAAGCCTTGGAAGAGTCTCAATCATCAGGTACAATGCTAAAACAATTGAATGTTACTCATATAGACCTCATTCCTAAAGCATCCTCTCCTAAATATTTTTCATAGTTCAGGCCAATTTCATTTTGTAATGTGATTTACAAAATCATAACAAAAGAAATTTATTTCTGTTTAGTTCCTATTATTCCCAATATAATTTTTGAAGAGCAAAGAGGGTTTGTTCCTGGGAGAGAAACTGTGGAAGGGGATTTAGTAGCTCATGAATTTTTACATTCTATAAATTCAAACGCAATCCCAACATTAATAATCAAATTAGACATGATGGAAGCGTATGACAGGGTGGATTGGTCCTTTCTTTTGCAAGTCTTATTGAAGTTTGGTTTTCATCCAAAATTGTAAATAGATAATGTCTTGTTAGAACATGGAAAAAATTTCAGTTCTTGTCAATGGTTCGCCAGTGGGTTTATTTAGTTCAACTTCGGGAGTAAGACAAGGAGATCCTTTGTCTCCTTTTCTTTTTATTATCTTGGTTGAGGCTTTGATTAGGTGTGTGCATAGAATTCATTCTCAACAAAATTTGAAGGGAATTTTAATCCCTTCAACAAAAATTACAACAACTCATTCTTTTTTTGCTAATGATGTGTACGTTAGAATGTGTCAATCAAATTGACTCTAAACGAATACACCAATGAAACATTAGATTGAAGAAATGAAATTAAATAAAGTAATTGTAAAATCTAAATCACAACTTCTTTAAATTCGTCTCATTGTCCTCTATCTCCAAGGATTCGCTTCAAGATGTTTGCTCTTAGTTGTTTAAAATAGCAGCTTATAGAATGGCAGCTTGAGAGAATGAGATTAAAAATGCATATGCATATAAAAGATTAAACTATTGAATTAAAATGCTAATGAATGCTTAAGATGCGACTATAGTAACTACGTATGAAAATCTAAGATTCAAGGTCCTTTTTAGCTCATGAAAGGGCTATATTTATAGATTTTTGAAGGTAGGAATTTGATTGGCCAAGATCGACGGTCGAGTTCAAACCTGTTGAAATGAACGGTGAGAGATCGAGAATTCAAAAAGAAGATGGAATTCTGAGAGACAGAAAAATGAAAAGACAATTGAAAGGTGTCTCTCATAATTAAATAAATAAATATTTAATTATGTGTGAGAGAAATATGAAAAGGCTTTAATTAAATATTGCAAATATTTAATTATGTGAGAAAAGAAAAAGCCTTTTAATTAAATATTAAGAATATTTAATTTTGTGAGAAGAATGGAAAATTTGGAAAATGATTTAATTAAATATCGAAAGTATTTAATTAAGTGTGGAAAGAAGAATATCATTTAAATTTGGAATTTAAACTTATGATAATTAATGTAAATAAATTGTAAAATTTATTTAATTAATTAAGAGGAAGATAGCATTAATTAAATAAACTTTATTTATTTAATTAAATTAGAAGAATTAGAAAATGAACAATATAAATAAATACTTAAATTTATTTATATGTAGATGACTTAAGAATATTAATTAAATAATTCATATTTAATTAATTAGCAGGTTTGATTAACCGTGACCATTTTTAGATGTGTACATTTTGCCCCTCTTTGAAGTGATGTGTTTTACGCATTGCTTCAAAGAATTTGCCCCTGACTTTGAAAAATTACTGGTGATGCTATATGCCCCATTGAGAGATAAATCACGTGATGAGAAAGATTATGGGACTATTTTGGAAGATTATCAGATGATTTCGAAGAAAACTTGGCGATTTAACTCTCGAAATAGCACTTTGCAAAGTGATTAATGCTATTTTTACCCCTTTAAAAGGTAAAAAAGGTGAGAAGTCACTTTCATTTGAACAGTAACCTTTGAGGAAATTTGGAGCTCTGAGAGTGATAAAAGCAATGCCGATCCCGTATGAGTGCCACAGATTCGAGCGAGGTTGCCGTCATCAGAGACCACCTGCGTATGGACCTTTGGTAAGTCAATCCAAACCTCTCCGTCAAATTTTTATGATTTTTGGATGCTTTTTCGAATTTTTAAAAATTTAAAAATTCTGTTTTAGTGCATACAATAGGTAGTTTAGCACATACAGTAGATAGTTTAGCGCATTCAAAGTGGCGCATAGGGATAAAACAGTCGCGCATAGGATAGATCAAATGGCGCATCCAGGAAACCTGCCTGTGGAAGATGATAGAGTAGCGCATGGGTGAATTAGCACATAGATGAATTGTTATAGCGCATATGCATGATGAAATAGCGCATTCATGAAATTACACATCCATAGACTATTTTAGTGCATCCATGGAGTAAAGTTGCGCATCCATGGTTTTAGCGCATTGATTGACTGTTTTAGCGCATCCATGGATTTTTTCTAATTTTCCATTTTTGAAGAAAAATTGATGCATGCTTGACGATTGTTGCTAGATTAGACAACAGATTTTACACATTTGAATATCATCAATGAATAGTTTTGATAAATTTGTCTTCGTGCTTGAAGAACAAATAGGTTCAAAATTTTTTGCTTCCATGTGATATGAAAAACAAAATAGAAATGATAGATTTGCTTTCCTGATTGAAAGTCAAATAGATTGAGTCACGGTGACTGTTAAATTTGTTTTCATGTGATATGAAAAACAAATAGATTATAGATTTTCTTTCCTGTTTGAAAGTCAAATTAAGTCATGATGATTGTTACATTTGTTTTCCATGCGATATGAAAAACAAACTAGATGTGATTTGAACTTGCTTGATATACTGATTGATTGATGATATCCATTGCTGATTGATTTTCATGCTTGCTTGATGATATCGTAAAGGAGGATTTTAACCTCCTCCAGATCAGAGAGAGATTTCCACAGACATGGGAGATGATTCCTCGACTATCCGATGATGATTTGGGAGTGATAGACCAATGTGCCCTGAGAGCTCTGTTGAGTATTCCGCAGTATCGAATCAATAGGGCACTGTTGACCGCCCTAGCAGAGTGGTGGCACAGTGAGCACAAACCTTCCACTTGCTGACAAGAGAGATCATGGTGACCCCAGAGGATGTCTACAGGATTTTGGGTATTCCTGTGGTTGGAGAGCTTGTGATTTATGATCACAAGGAGATTGGGGGGACAAATGCTTTGAGATGGGTCTTCCAGGATCCTCATATCACTGGATATGAGATTTCCTGGAAGGAGATGATGGAGAGCTATGCCCCATTTCCTTTGGTTTTAGCAGGGATGATCAGTGGTTTCCTTTGTCCTGATCGTAGGTCAAAGGGACTATCAGTTGGGTGGTGTAGGATTCTGGAGGACATGCTTCTCCACCGCACCAGATATACATGGGGGTCATACATGCTTGCCCATCTGTACCATGACCTTCATCAGGTCATGTATACAGATGGGAAGAGTCTCTCTTGTGGAGTGACTCTTCTACAGATATTCACATGGGAGCATTTTGTGATTACACGTCCCATAGTCAGGAGAGATCGCCCCATTGGATTTCCATATGCTTATGCGTATATAGGGCCCCTTGTCCACCCGAGGCTGGGAAAATTGGAGTACTGGCAGCGGGTACTTGATGATTTGACAACAGTCATCTGGCGACCATATGTGGACTGTGACCCATGGCAGTCAGATGATAGAGAGCTACCATATGTGACGAGGTCCAGATACTTGATTGGATGCACCCCATTCATTGTTAAGAGATTTTTGGGCCAGAGGGTTCTGAGGCAGTTTGGATGGGTACAGATGATGCCACAGGGGATGACACACTATGCCAGGTGCCAGGGAGATGTACTGGAGTGGGGGCTTATTTTGACTATTGAGGCCGCCAAAGAGGAGTACTTCGAGCTACAACCGGAGGATTGGACTATATGGCCAGAGGTCACAAATGTAGGGATGACAAATGACTATGCTGCATACTTCTACACACATCCCTTTCCTAAATTCACCAACCCAGATGAGCCTACCCCATTGATGGGAGGACTAGTTATTCAGGCAGGGTGACAGCAGCCACAGGATCAGGGACAGGTACAGGCAGAGCAGGCCGTAGATATCGACGGGGTGGCCATGGAGGTAGATGATGAGAGCTTTGATGATGAGGAGATATATGAGGAGTCAGATGACTCAGATGATGGGGGTGATGGAGGTGGTGGGAGGCATAGATTATTCTTTGATATTCCCTTCAGGATGAGGCCACGAACATCCAGAGCGGTAGGTCAGGCTAGCACATCAACACCGTGGTTCACTATCAGGGCTCCATCACAGGGACAAGTGGATGCTTTGCAGACTGAGGTTCAGAATCTTAGGAGTTAGTTAGTGCAGGCACAGGTGACCATTAGTCAGCTGCAGGGACAGATAGCACATCCACCACCTCTTGACCCATAGATAGCTCTGCTTATGGCCGAGAGGGACAACTTCTGGGAGAGATGTGTACAGGCTTAGGGGGCAGCTGAGAGACTATTGAGATCAGTGGAGAGCACCTCTATTGGAGAGGTTGTAGGCAAGGGATTAGAGACTGCTTGGGAGGCTGAGTATTACAGGATGTGGTACTTTGAGGCAGTGCCACCGGAGTGACGGATAGCATATACACAGTCAGGTACCCACTCACGCAGTCACTCTAGGAGTGCGACCAGGAGTGTGGGTCAGTCGGTCAGACAAGAGATCAGAGCTTCTGGGAGCAGAGATCCGTCAAGACCTACTACCTCTGAAGGTAGCAACAGTCATGGTCCATGGCCAAATACCCCTCAGTGATGAGCATTCTATACACATTTATGCCATTGTATGCGATATATCTTTTTGAGACATTTGATATCCTTGTATTCCTAGACATTTGTTTTGATGAGATCTATGATATGCAGTGGTGATTTGATTATGCACATGTTATGGATGATTTATGCTCATGTTATGGATGTATGTTTTGATTTTTATATGCTATGTCATGGATGATGATTCAATGATGATATGATCTAAATGAATTTTTTCTTTTCTTTTATGATGTATGCAATAAATGCATGATGTAGGATGTAAATGCTTTAGATGAGATTATGATTTATGATGATGATAATGATGTAATGAAAATGCACTTATGTAATGAATTTATCCAATGGAAATGATCATGATAACCTACGCAATGATGTGAAAAGAATGATATGAATGCAATTTTTATTTATGAATGTGCAGAATATGCAGATGTATATGTCAATGAATGAATGATAGCCATGCCTATGATGTAATGAATGCCTATGATGTAATGATGGAAAAATGATCATGATGAAAAATGATATGATAATGAAAATGTAATGATAAGTGTAATGATAATGCTAGTGAGATGTAACAAATGTCCAGTCCTACTCAACCATTTGTAAAAGATTTTTAATAATGTGATTAACCCTCAAAAATCTATATAAAAAAAAAAACCCTCGAAATGCAAATGTATTATGCAGTCCTAATGATGAAATAATGAAATCCTAAATGAAATAATGAATCATTCTCCTTGTTGCCATTTCCTGCTATGTTTAATTGTCATCATTAAGCCTTTTGATATGTTGAAAGTTAGTACAAGCATCAAAGGGTATGTTTGCACCAATGATGACCTGAGTACTGCTTCCATAATGTTTGATGTAGCAAGTTAATATAATCATCGAGGTATAATTGAACCAAGATGACCTAAGTATTGCTTGCATAAATAGACAAAAGTTAATCATTTTCTTATGCGAATTCTGAAATGTCATTAATGCTATATTGTAGAGCATGTCCCATGACCAATTTGCATAATACTAATGATTAACTTATAGACAACAAGCAAAGAGAAATCATACTTCTTCCTTGTGATTCTAGTTCAGTACATCATTGAACCACTCCAAAGATATGATGTCATCAAATATCAAAACAATATTTTGCAACTTATTGCTTTAAGTTTGTCATTCATTTTATTCAGATTAAGATCATCCAATCTATTTTTAAATCATCTGTCAAGATAATCATGTAGGCTCAATTTAATTGGACAAGACTGTTGTTTCAGACATTCTGATGCTAGACACACGCTACCGACTACCTGCTAGAAAAGCTTCAAGAAGCGAAATTGCCCCCTAATGAACTTGTACTCTGACTCTTGTTAGACATAACTGTTGTGATGGATAATCCTTCAAATCATCAAGCCATGATGAGATCCTTGTTGTTCCAAGGAGAATGATGTAATGCGAAGGCGGTAATGAGGTGTGTGTGATGTTGATGCAAGGATGCATATGCAGAATAAATCCTAATAGATGAGAGAGCCAAATAAAATCACAAATGGTGCCTATTTGCTAGGTTTTCACCTTTTGTTTTTATTGCACCTTTTCCTGATTTCCTGATTTTTTTGTTATTACCAAGACGCCTATTTGCCAAGTTTTCATCAAGGCAATGTCTTTTTTTTTTTTTCAAGAATTTTTATATTGTTTTTGATTTTTTCCTCAGGTGTAGAACCTTTTCAAATGAATGTTGTTGATCAGATCTTCAAACAGGTCCCCTTCTATTGTTGATAACTGATATGCCCCCGATCCGTAAGCTGCAGTGATAACGAATGAGCCCAGCCAGTTAGGTTCAAACTTTCCTTTCTTTTCCCTATCTTGTTGATTTTGAGGGTTTTCTCTGAGAACCAAATCACCCACTTGAAAACTACATGGTTTGACTCTATGATTGTAGCTACGAGACATGATTTGTTGATATCCCTTCAAGTGATAAACTACAGTTTGTCATCGTTCATCAAGTAGTTCTAGCTCTTGCAACCTTGATACTCGATAGTCTTCATTATTGATTAGCCCTTTGAGTGATACTCGAAGTGAAGGAATGTCAACTTCCAGTGGTAGAATAGCCTCTGCTCCATAGACCAATGCATAAGGAGTAGCTCCCGTTGGCATGCGAATGCTTGTTCGATAGGCCCATAATGCCGGATTTAATTGGACATGCCAATCACAACGTGCTTCATTTACTGTTTTCTTCAAAATCTTTAGAATTGTTTTGTTTGAAGCTTCGGCTTGACCATTCCCTTATGGATAATAATGTGTAGAGTAGCTATGTTGAATGCGAAATCTCTCACATAGTTCATCCACATCTTGATTTTTAAAGGGTCTACCATTATCTGTGATAATGGAATTAGGAATGCCATATCTGCAAATGATATGATTCAAGATGAACGAAGAGATTTGTTTACCCATGACAGTTGTTAAAGGAACAACTTCAATCCACTTAGTGAAATATTTAGTGGCTGTAATGATAAATTTATGTTCATTTGAAGATGATGGATGTATCTTGCCAACCAAGTCCAATCCCCATTGAGTGAAAGGCCATGTTGTGGTGAAGGGTTGTAATTTCTGAGCAGGAGCATGAATGAGATTCCCATGAATCTGACATTTTGCACATTTCTTCACAAAGGCGAAGGATTCTTTCTCCATAGTTGGCCAGTAATATCCTAATCTTACAAGTTTCTTTGCTAAGGTTAGTCCACTTGAATGTGTCCCACAAATTTCACCATGGACCTCTTGTAGGGATTTTTTCGATTCATCGCGTTCAATATATCTAAGAAGGGTACCATCTAGACCATGCCGATATAAGACGTCAGCAATTAAGGTGTAATGGGATGATTGACGAATGAAATTTTATTTTTGATTTCTAGACAAGCCTAAGGGTAAAGTAGTATTTTTTAGGTAAGTGTAAATTTGGAAATATAAGGAAGAGTTAGAACTCATCAGATGGCAAATGATTTGCGTTTCAGGATTGTCATGGGTGGGAGAAAACAATTGTTCCACCAAGAAATCATACCATTTTTTATTCTTTGACAATTGAAGTAGGGAGGCGATTGTAGCCATAGCGTCTGTTGCTTTATTATCAATGCGTGGAGTCTATTCGAACTTGATATTAACAAAGTATTTCTTGAGATCTTCCACCATTTTTTTGTAAGGTATCAAATTTTCATCTTTAGTGTGATATTCATCATTGATTTGGTTTATAACAAGTTGTGAATCACCAAAAACTTGAAGTTCTGCGATTTTCTAGTCTACTACAATTTTCATACCGATTATCAATGCCTCATACTCATCTATGTTGTTTGTGTAAGGAAACATGAGCCGATAAGATTTTGGGATTGTATGTCCTTGAGGTGTAATGAAAAGATTTTTGCACTTGAACCATGTTGAGTGTAAGAACCATCAAAGTAGAGTGACCAGGATTGTTGGATATCTGTTGTGAACACATCTGCATTAGGAAAATCAACATGTATTGGGTGCTCTGCTAGCATTGGTGCTTCTACTAATTGGTCTGCAATTACTTGTCCCTTTATAGATTTTCGATCTACATACTGAATATCAAACTCGATCAAGATCATAACCCATTTAGCCAACCTGCCAGTTAAGGTCGCCTTGCTTAGAAAATACTTGAGCGGGTCAATCTTAGCCACAAGCTTTACTGTATGAGTTAGCATGTAATGTCGTAACTTTTGAGAAGTAAACACCACTGCTAAACAAGCTTTTTCAATGAAAGTATAATTTAGCTCATGACTTGTCAAGGTTCGACTGATGTAATAAATGGCTCGTTCTTTTCCTGAGTTATCTTCTTGTGCCAATAATGCTCCTAAAGATACTTCCATGGCAACAATATATAATATGAGAGGTGCACCCTATACTGGTGGAATCAATACTGGTGGATTCATGAGATATTGCTTTATTTGATTAAATGTTGCTTCACATTTGTGCTCCCACTTGAATGGAATATTCTTGTGTAATAGATGTGTAAATGGTAAAATTTTATCTGCTAGTTGAGCAATGAATCTTCGAATGGATTGTAACCATCCTTGTAAAGAGCGTAGTTGACTAATGTTCCTTGGTGGTGGCATATCAAGAATTGCTTGTACCTTAGCTGGATCCACTTCAATTCCCTTTTCTGACATGATGTAACCTAATAATTTTCCAGATTTCACTCCAAAGACACATTTCTTTGGATTAAGTCTCACTTTGAATTGTTCCATTCTTTTGAAAATTCTAGATAAGATATGGATGTGTCCTTCTCTAGTGTTAGACATGGAAAGAAGATCATGAACATAATCTTCCATGAATGTATGCATCATATCATGAAAAATTGTTGTCATTGCTCATTGGTAGGTAGCTCCTGCATTTTTCAATCCAAACGACATTACGTTCCAGCAATAGGTACCCCAAGGACATGTGAATGCTGTTTTATCCTGATCTTTTGGTGCAATCTTTATCTGGTTGTATCCTGAGAATCCATCCATCAATGAGTACATTGCATGTCCAGTAGTTAAATCCACAATCATATCGATGTTCGGTAAAGGAAAGTCATCTTTAGGACATGCTTTATTAAAATCCCTGAAATCTATGCAAATTCTAATCCTTCCATCTGGCTTTGAAATAGGTACAATATTGGAGATCCATTCTGCATAATCCATAGATTGAATGAATCCAACATCCAAAAGCTTCTTTAATTCTTCTTTGACAAACAATGCAACACGTGGATGCATTTTTCTAAGTTTTTGTTTTACAGGTTTTGCCCCTGGTGTAATAGATAAATGATGCATGATGAGATCTGGATCCAATCTAGGCATATCTACGTAGGACCATGCAAAAATGATTTGATTGTTCTTGAGAAATTCTGCGAATTTAGGTACTTCCTTTGTCAAAGATGTAGCCAATTGCGAAACTTTAGGCTCTTCTGTAGTACCTATATTGAGTGCCTCTGTTGGTTCAATCAAAATGGAAGATCTTTCCTGATAATACTCCAAAAGAGTGTCAAGTTTCCCATCCTCTGGTGCCTTTGAAAGGTTTTCACCATTGGATACGCTTTTTATTTTTCTCTTTTCTTGATCTAATACTGCCTTTGTTAGGTTTTCACGATTAGATCTTTCTTTCATTTTTCTTTTTTCTTGACCTAATACTGCCTTTGTTAGGTTTTCACCATTAGGTCTTTCTTTTATGTTATTTATTTCATAGCTAAGAAACTTGGCACTTTCCTATCGAAAACTCTGACCTTGCGATTCCCCAGTGGAACTTGTTTCGAGATGGGATGAACAAAGAAAGTTTATTATGGTTTCATCATTTGGAAAAGTTGGAACATCAATGGGTGCGATTTGTTCCCAATCAATGAGTTCAGGATTAACCAAAGGTAATGGATCATTAGGATGAGTAAATTCATTGGCTGTGAGAGTCATGATGTTCTTCTCAACATTATCATGGGAGAAGTCTAGGATGGTACCCTCCTCAAAATGATCTATCTTGCTTTGAATTGAATTGGTCTCACTAGAGTCATGATTGCTTTGTATGACGTATTAAAATGGAGGTCTTGAGCTTTCTCCTTGTAAGAATTTAGGTGAGAATTTGTGTATGACATCCACCCTTTTCTCTGAGATGTAAGTATCATCCGATAAGTCATCCCATTCGTATTCGTTTGAGTCCGTGTCAGAATTGTCTGCTTGAATTCTCAGAATTGTTTTAGCTAATTCCTCATTTGATGACCTTTGTGTTACTTTTTCATTAGTATCTTCATCATATCCTAACCCAGTTTTATCTTTTGGATGCATTGTTTTTAAATGGACAGGTTCAGTAATACCTTCTTTTCTTTTACCTACAGGGCCATTTCCTTCATAACCCATCTATTGCATGATAGCATACCCTTTTCCATATTGTTTTGTGGGTAACTTGATATGCTGTACGGATTCTTCTTCATCTTTGTAGAGCCAATCCAAAATAGCTCTATCTTCTACTTCAGTTTCTTTGATAAACATCCCATTAAACTTGGTGATGGGTTTTCAAGTTGAGGCTAAAGCTGTTGTAGCTTGTTGTGTAGATGTTGACGGCTGACCATGGGATCTTGGGGATAGGGGTAGATTAGAGAGAGATAAAGAGTATTCTCCCACCCCATTGTCTTTCAATTTTAGCTTGCTGCCAAAATTGCTTATCATTTCTTGTACTTGTTCTTTGTTTTTGGAAGTAGAGATGGCCAAAGCCTCTCTATTATGTGGGATGAATGTGTCCTGAGTCGCTCTTAGGTTAGAACAAGTTAGACTACTATTGTGATCAGCAGGTATGGTTACTTCCTGTCCATCATATGGAAACTTCAAACATTGATGATAAGTAGATAGAACTGCTTGCATGTCATGGATCCATGGATGACCCAATATTATGTTATAAGTTAGATCTCGATCAAGAACTTGACAAAAGGTATTCTTCACAACAGGTCCCACTCTGATTGGTAACATGATAAGACCTTTTGAAGTCCTTTCCTCATCATCATAGGCTTTGATTGTAATTTTCCTCTGTGGGTCTATGGAGTCTACTGAATATCCCAAAGCTAGGACCAATTTTATAGTAGAAATGTTTAATCCAGCTCCCCCATCTATAAGGACACGTCTAATGCAGGCTTTGTGAACCATGAATTCTAAATAGAGTGATGAATTATGTGGATGAGTTATGGATGAATCATCTCTTTCAGAAAAAGATAAACATGTGTTGGAGGACAAGTGTACCACCATGGCTTGGAATTTATCAGTATCTAGATCAGGAGATATAGTTGTATTGACAAGAGCCTTTTCCAAAATGTCCTTATGTGCAGGTGATAACTTTAAAAGTTCAAAGATAGAAATTTGGGCTGACATTTTTTGTAATTGATCAACCAAATTGTATTGAATTGGAGGGGGAATTTCCGCTTTAGATGAGCCGCCTTTGACAATGATCTTCGCTTGTCCCCTTGTCATAAGATTGACCTCTCGATATTCTGGCTTACCCTTGATTTGGATAGCATTTATTTGAGGGTCATCAGTATAGATATGATTGATAATAATGTCATGAATGTTATTAACATTCTTGCCCTTATCATTCGAGGATTCCCCTTTGTGATAATTAGGGAGTGGATTTTTGAATGCTTGATGATCATTATTGACATTGTGTCCCTCAACTGTGATGGTACGATTATCAATTAAATCTTGAACAATATTCTTTAACCCTTGGAAACTATTTGTCTTATGACCTTTGCATCTATGATAATCACAGAAGTGTGAGTCATTCCACGATGGTGGTTTAACTCGAGGTTCATAGTCTCTTTGTGGTGGCAATGTAATAGTTTTTTGATTCAATAATTCTTTGAGAATGGATTCCAAAGATTGGCCCAAGGGAGTGAAACTCCGCCGACTTGAAAAATATGATGGTCTGGGCACATTTGAATTTTGATTATTTCCAAAATTATTTCCATGAGTATTAGTTGTTTTTCCTTGATTGGAAACATTGCCTTGGGTGCTAGAATGTCCAGTATTATTGTTACGTTGAACACCTGACACAGTAAGAGCGACGGGCTTCGTATTTACGTTGTTAGCTCCTACTACCCCATCATTCACAATATTTTTATTTCGAGACCAAAATCGTGACTTGTCATTGTTGTTATTATGGTTGTTATTATTGTTGTTGTACGAATTTGAACCCTCTTTATCAACTTTGAAAACTCCACGCTTGATCAATGCACCTTCAATAGTAATCGCATTTTCAATCATTTTTTCAAATGATGGAGGATAGTGAAGGTTTAGTCTGTAACTCATTTCTTGATTAAGACTATCGATGAAGATCTCCATTTTTTCCTTTTCAGGAACAGGACGAGAGTATCTAGCAAATGTTCTTCTCCATCTTTGCAAAAATGTAGTGAAAGATTACCCTACTTTTTGTTTTATCTTACAAAGATCAAGCATGGTTATCTGATGTTGGATGTTGTAAGAGTATTGCGATATAAAATTATTTATCAACTCTTCAAAGGTTTTGATGGGGGGAGTGATCTTTGAAAGCCACTCCATGGATTGTCCACCCAGACTTCGTGGAAATAATTGCATTAAGTAGGTATCGTCATGAGCAAACTCTAAGCTCATATTTCGAAAATCCCTCACATGTTCAATGGGATCAGTTTTCCCATTATACTTATCAAACTTAGGGATTTCGCAATGTTTTGGAAAAGGAATCATTCGAAGACTCCTATCGAATGGAGAAGGACATATTTCCTCCAAAACATACTTCTTCGTTGTTCCTCCTTGCATTTCTTTTATTTTCCTTTGTAATTCCTTGATTTTTTGAGTAAAGGCACTAAGATCATTAGGAGGAGCTTCAGGATCTTCTTTAATCCCTTATGTGTCAAAATCAGCAGGTAACTTAGCTCCTTGAACAACTAATGAAAGAAAGTATCTTTCCTTGTTTCGTTCTAAAATCTTCTCCATAAGAGTATGGAATTGGGGATCCTATTCTGCTTCTTGAAGTTTTTCTTTTGTTAACTCTTCAGTATTTGGATTGTTGAAGAGGTTTTCCTCCCTCTCACTATTTTCACCCATTTTGCTCACTATACTTTCATCTTTTTCTAAGTGCTTTCAGGATCTCGTGGTAATAGGCATAAGCTTTACTCCAATCCTACTAACTTTGATCAAAGGAATGAAATAGTGCAATGATGATGGATATGAAAGTCAAGATAGAATGAAGATTCTATGACTTAAAAGATTTTTTAATCTTTAGCTCATGATTCCCTGAATGAAAGGATGAAAATCCTGTTTGCGGGAATTAAACCAAAGATTGAAAAATAAAGGTGATTTTGCACTTTGTGACGTTTGATCCTAGCTTTGTAGAAAGATGAATTTTGTAGATGCCTAATGTGATTGAGTTCTCTATTGCAAAATTTGATTTGGACGAGTAGTATATGTGATTACAGTTTGAGGAATATAAGAAGGATGAATACGACTTGATCTCTGGAAACCAGAAAATCACCTAGGCTCGAAAAATAGATGCACTAAAACAGAGACTGAAGGTGTTAAAACAGAGCACAGATGCACCGAAATAGAGCACATATGCACTAAAACAGAGCATAGATGCACCGAAATAGAGCACATATGCGCTAAAACAGAGCACAGATGCGCTGAAACAGAGCACATATGCGCTAAAATAGAGCACATATACGCTAAAACAGAGACTGAATGTGCTAAAACAGAGCATAGATGCACTGAAACAGAGCACGGATGCACTGAAACAGAGCCCGAATGTGCTGAAATAGAGATTGAGTGTGCTGAAACAGAGCACGGATGCACTAAGACAGAGCACGAATGCGCTAAATCAGCTCAAAATCGATATGTTTTGATAGTTTGATGAAATTTTCTTGTTTTGGATGATCTTAAATTGATTTAAAGATGAAAAACACAACATAGAAGTAGACAATTATTTTGTTAATCCTAAAATCTAAACAAAGAGTGTATGTTCTTGAGATTTTCACAAGTTTTGAACAAGATAAGCACTTCAGTCAGACTCACTCTTAATTTTTCAAATAGGTCATCAAAGTAATCACAGCCCACAGCTTAAAATCGCGTCGACTCACACAGCCTTGTCACCCCCTAGAGGGCACCCATGTTTTTGTCTTTTCTAGGTGTGTACTCAAAGTGACGGAAGTGGATACCGAATCCCTTGAGAAAACAATCCGTGGTGACTATATGGTGATTGTCTTGGGGGCAGATTTTTCCCTCCCCTTGCACCATGATTAAAATGATGTTTGGTTACTGACACGGTTGGCTTTCTACACTATGGTTCATAGTCAAGGTTTCCGTTCGGTGCGACAATAGATAAACTCCCTCGGGAGACCTCCCAATCTTTAGAACAAAGACTTTGGGGATGGTTATCATTGCACACTGCCATCGAATTGTAGACTTTCCCCGAATTCGCTTTTGATTATAGTGGGTTGGAAAACCTGGCTTTGGTTGTTCCCACTTAGGTCGTTCCCGTAGGGTGAGTACTTTTTCCCACTATGGTAGGCCTTCTAAAGGATGTAATAAAGCATTAAATTGCAGAAAATAAAAGGTAAGTCTGGTATTTTGATCACCCAGTTAATGGGAGAGCATAGACCTATTACCCACAATCACAACAAACAAATAATGGTTCAATTTTAAATCCCAAATTGACAAATTTTCTATTCTAAGTGAAGATGTTGCTTCACTAAAAACATGGGGTTTATTTTAACCAAAAGAAAATTATGTTTGGTGACTATCCTAGGATTGGTTAATTCAAATTTAAATGTCTACCCTGGGATTGGTTCATTTTGTTAAAAATAGCATCAAAAAAATCCTGTCTGCGGATTGCGTCAGAATCATAATTTTAAATTTTTACAACTGTATGCACCGAAACAGATGATGTATGTGCCGAATCAGGCTATGTATGTGCTAGAATAGGCTATGTATGTGCTAGAACAGGTAATGTATGCGCTGAAATAACTCGTAGATGCACCGAAATAGTCGTCGTATATGCCGAAACAGGTTATGAATGCACCGGAAGAGTTCACAGGGATGTGCCGAAACAGTCATCGTATGCGCTGAAAGAGTTCATGTATGCGCTGGAATAGGTCATGTATGCACCGAAATAGTCATCGTATGCGCTGAAATAGTCTTCGTATGCATTAATCCGAGACTCATATGCGCTAAAACGTGATTTTTGTTCGTCACCTGCCAGAAAAATCTACAAAAAGAGAAATTAAATGCGGGGCTTGCCCCACGGTGGGCGCCAGAAATGTGTACGTTAGAATGTGTCAATCAAATTGAATCTAAACTAATACACCAATGAAACATTAGATTGAAGAAATGAAATTAAATAAAGTAAATGCAAACTCTAAATCACAGCTTCTTCAAATTCATCTCATTGTCCTCTATCTCGAAGGATTCGCTTCAAGATGCTTGCTCTCAGTTGTTTAAAATAGCAGCTTGAGAGAATGAGATTAAAAATGCATATGCATATAGAAGATTAAACTATTGAATTAAAATGCTAATGAATGCTTAAGATGCGACTATAGTAACTAAGTATGAAAATCTAAGATTCGAGGTCCTTTTTAGCTCATGAAAGGGCTGCATTTATAGATTTTTGAAGGTAGGAATTCGATTGGCCAAGATCGACGGTCGAGTTCAAACCTATTGAAATGAATGCTGAGAGATCGAGAATTCAAAAAGAAGATGGAATTCTGAGAGACGGAAAAATGGAAAGACAATTGAAAGGTGTCTCTCATAATTAAATAAATAAATATTTAATTATGTGTGAGAGAAATATGAAAAGGCTTTAATTAAATATTGCAAATATTTCATTATGTGAGAAAAGAAAAAGCCTTTTAATTAAATATTAAGAATATTTAATTTTGTGAGAAGAATGGGAAATTTGGAAAATGATTTAATTAAATATCGAAAGTATTTAATTAAGTGTGGAAAGAAGAATATCATTTAAATTTGGAATTTAAACTTATGATAATTAATGTAAATAAATTGTAAAATTTATTTAATTAATTAAGAGGAAGATAGCATTAATTAAATAAACTTTATTTATTTAATTAAATTAGAAGAATTAGAAAATGAACAATATAAATAAATAATTAAATTTATTTATATGTAGATGACTTAAGAACATTAATTAAATAATTCATATTTAATTAATTAACAGGTTTGATTAACCGTGACCATTTTTAGATGTGTACAAATGATACCTTATTATTTGGAAGGGAAACAATTTTGGAAGCCAAACATATCAAATATGCTCTTGATATCTATACCTCTGCTTCGGGTCAAAAAATCAATCCAGCTAAATCAAAGATTTTTGTTTTCAATGTTTCATCAGATATAAAGGAGAATATTGTCAATATTTTAGGCTTTGAAGAAGCTAAATTTCCAAGTAAGTACTTTGGTATACCTTTTTTTGCTGGAGCAAATAGGGTTTCCTATTGGGACAATGTTATAAAAAGCATTCAATCTAGAATTGTAGGTTGGAGGGGTAAATGGTTATCAATTTTTGGAAGGATTCTAATGATTAAATAATTTCTCTCTGCAATTCCAAATTATTATATGGTTGTTTTGAAAGCCCCTAGAACTGTTAGTCTACAAATTGAAAAGTTGGTCAATAATTTTCTTTGGAAAGGTAATATGGATGGAAAAAAGAAAATTCCTCTAGTTTCTTTGGATAATTTGTGAAAAGAAAAACTAAAAGGTGGGGCTGACATTCACAAATTAACTGCTAGAAACATCTATTTAGGTGCTAAGTTAGTATGGAATCTATATTCTAAGCCCCACTCTAAATGGTGTAAAATCATGTAGAAAAAAATACCTAGATTCCTTTTCTCCTGAATGGATTTTTTCAATTCATAATCCTCCACAAGGATTTGTCATGTGGAATTTCTTGTTAATTTGTAGAAATATTATATCTCCATACATTACTTGGGAGGTTAATAATGGAGATAAGGCAGATTTTTGGTTAGATTCATGGCAAGGGCACCGGCCATTAAATACATTACATGAGTTTCATCAAATACATCATCTTATAATTCCACTTTGGGGATAAAAAAAAGCAATTACTTTCAAGAAACAAATAATCTTATAGGAAGAGTGATTTGGAAGATGTTTGTGAATCCACTTCTTCTTGAGGCTCAACAAGTAAATCTTAATAACTTGTTAGCTGGTAGAATCATTTTTGTTCTTAATGCTAGTGAAAATATTATTTGGGATCCTTCAAAATCAGGCCATTACATAGTAAGTTTGGGTTATAAAGCACTAATGAATCGAGAAGGTCAGTCAAGTCCAAAGAGAGCCATGACTTTTGCTGGAATTTTGTAGTATTGCCAAAGGTGGGTTGTTTTACTTGGCTAGCTTTAACAAACGAGATTTTAACAAGTGCTAGATTGCATAGTCTAGGTATTGTTGATCCTTTTAAGTATGTATTTTGTGGAACAAATTTCAAGAATGATAATCATCTCTTTCTCCAATGCTCATTCACAAATTTTTTTTGGAAATTCATCCAAGCAAAGCTGAGTTGGTATGCTCCTTTCCCAAAGACACTTTGGGATCATGTCTCTAGTTGGCCCCTTCTATATCAGTGGTCCTTGTTTGCAAGTCTTTGGAAAATCATTCCCTTTGTTGTCCTATGGTGTATATGGTGGGAGTGAAATAAAATAATATTTCATAAGAAAGCATCAAATATTGATCAAGTGTTGCACAAATTGGAAATCTCAATATGTGAAATTACAAATTATTTTGTGCATTTTGTAAAAAATGTTGGTTCAATCTTCTCAGATTGGGATTCAAGGCAGTTAAAGAATTGGAAAATTTTGTTTATTCCTTTTAGAGGCAATTTACAAGCTCTTGTTGGACCATCAACAAAGTGGATAGAAAAAAAGTAATGTGGAAACCACCTTCAGTTGGGTTTGTCAAGTTGAATTTTGAGGGGGCTTCTAAAGGTAATCCTAGGAAGTCAAGTGCAAGTGTTTTGTTGAGAAATTCTGAAGGAATCTTAATAAGCATAAAATCAATAAAGTTACCCCCAGGAACAAATAATATTCTAGAAGTTCAAGGTCTTATGTTAGGTCTACAAATGGCGATAAATCTGAAATGCTTGTAGCTTCATGTAGAAGGTGATTGTCAAGTAATTATTAATGCTTGTAGGGATAGAAAGAAATGTAGCTAGCAAATTACATACTTTCTTGTTCAGGTATGGAGATTATTAGATACATTGGAAAGTTTTTAGATCACACATACATATAGGGAAGGAAATTAGTTAGCAGACCATCTTGTAAATTTGGGTTGTGATCAAGCTCAATTGGAGGTAACTTATGAGAAAGGACTAAATAACATTTCATTGGATTTGCAAGTTATTATAGATAAGGAGAAGGTTATGCCAAATAAATTACATGGAATGTGAAATGGTGGCTCATGGTAAAGCCCAAGTTGGTTTCATAAGGGACCAACCAGAGTTAATCACTCTGTCCATCCTAGATGAGATTAACGGTTAAGTGGATATTTTAAAATTCAAAATTTAAATTCCTAATATTTTTTGTGTGTGTAGGGCTTTGTTTAGGATTTGTGGAGTTATCTCCATCATTCATTTCAAATAATAAATTATGTTCAATTTGAACACGTTGAAGGATTTGATATCAATGAAGGAAATTTGTTGGCATCATCAAATCATTGTTTATCATGTCGTTGGTATAGGAAAGAGTTAGTTGTGTGTTATGAAAGTATATGTGGGAATCAGTAGCTACATCAACATTTGGTTTCTGTTGCTAGAAGGATGAGTTGGTGAAACACGTAGGTAACATCACCTACAATGGATGAATTATTGAAGAATTGGATTAAGTGGGGGTACACATGGAGTATAGAGGCAACAAACGAATTAGAAAATGAAAATATGTAAACCCCAACACATTTGAAATATAAAGTATTTATTTTCACATAGGAGTAGTCTTATCAACCTGTCAAGGTGTGTGGTTTTTGTGTAGTTGGTGAACAATTTGTATAGAGTACTAAGAGGTGGAAAATAATTGCATTCACACTAAATACACCCAATACATGTGATGTACGCAGTTGATCAGGAGTATGCAACAACACTTCCTATAATAATGGTCCTCATCCTTCAAGATCATGCTTTCGATTTGGTTTGTGCAAAATAATGATCACTATGCTGGGAAAAATTAAAGCTCTTTAGTCCTGTGTTAGTATCACGATGATTTTTCGGTTACCATTGTACAATTCCTTCCTATTGTAAGGCGTCGATTAATTCATTCCAGTTTGTAGGTTGTTTCAAAATCTTGGGTTTTCTTTGTTTGTTTCCAGAATGGAAGTGGTGTCGTAAGTATATGCTGACAGTTGGGTTCATGAAAAAGGGTAATCTTAAATATTTATGTGCTCTTTATGAATGTTTTATGATACTTGGGCTTGTCTGGTTCATAGTAAAAACTACTTTGCAATTTAAAATCTTTGAAGGGAATTTTAATTGTCTACTGAGGGACTATGACTTTCATTGTGGGAATGCAGTTTGTTCTCTTTTCATTTTGGTCTGTGTTTGGTTAAATTGTAAAATATTGGGTATCAAGTGTCTACAATGGAGTATTTGCATTTTAATTTTAGGATTGAATTGCAAATTAGGGAAGGTGAACTCCCATTTTTATAAGAGACATCAAAATTTCAGCTTTCTAAAGTTTGTAGAGTTTCATGTCCAAGTTTGTTGGATAGCATTGAAACTTTCATAGGTCATGAAATTTTATACCCAAATTCCCCAAGGCTGTTATTTCTGACACAAACGCTTTCCATATTTCTGTCTAGTGCAATGGACCTCTTGCAGTCTTTTGATCTGATGATAATAGTGGTAAAAGAAGCAACTGCATTGAATTTCATGGATGATGATGAGCTCCTTTAGGACACTCAAGAATATAAGCTGATGAAAGGGAAAGCGTACATTGGAGGAATTTTTCCTAAAAATTATGTTAGGAAAAAGTATCATACAGAGAAGCCTATGCAGCCATAAAAAAGGGTCTCCATAATGATGACCCTTGGACAATGTATAGAGTTATAAACACTCATGTGCAAAATCTTGGTCCTTTAATAGTGGAAAAATACAAGGAAAAATACTTTGCAATTTCATTCATTCTGTCTCATCATATTTGCCATGGAGAGAGAGTAATTGCATTAGCCACAGAATTTGAAGAGTCTCTTCAAAATGTTGGTTTGGAGGAGGAGCAGGGAACTAGTGCATTTTTCAATACCATCTGTAGGGATGTTGCTTCGCTGAACACTGGTACAATGGAGGTGGATGTTGATCAAAGGACCAAAGATCTCAACAATTTAGGTTCACTGGAGGTAACTGTTGGTCAATGGAATAGTGGACTTAATTCTAACAAGGAGGGGTTTGATATTTCTGATGTTGTTGGTTTAATGGAGGAATGATATATGGAAGTTGCGTTTACTATAGGATAGTGAAGGAAGAATTATTAATATATGGATTCCCTTACACATAATGTGAATTTTTGGTCTTGGGCTTTAAATGATCTTAATTTAATTATGTTAATTTTGTTATAGAGACTGGCTTTTTTGATACATAATTAGAAAAATTTATATAGAGGCCCTAGCCTTTTGCCAAAAAAAAATGCTAGTAAATGGACATAGACTAAAATTGTACAAAAAACCAAAACAAAAAGAGGATTTTCTACTTTATCTGATGCATCAATTTGGTCCAAGCAGTGATTCAGACACAAAAATTCTACCACAAATTGACAACTCAATAAAAAATACTACTGATTCTCACAGTGCCTCAGTAGATGACCTACATAGTTCATCTCCTGAGGTTACTCACGTATAACTTACTATCCCACACTTTTTATAAACACACAACATAGTTACAATGATTCACTATTCATCTTCCAAGTATGCTCCAACTGTCGTAGGGACCTATAGCTTAACGTATTTAAGCTGCCACAATACAGTATGTGACTTGTTCCAGTAGGGACCTATAGCTTAATACATATGAGCTATCACATTTTAGTTCAAGACCTGTTGCAAAAGGTACCCGCAATGCTATCTGACAAAGAATTTAAAATTTGTGCTAATTAATTGTAGTTCATCACCTTTCACTCCACTTTTTCGACACACATGTAGCATTAATCCTATTATATCGATACATGCAACATGCTCATTTCATTCCACGTTGCCTATTTTGAATTTCAAGAGTTTGAACTATCACTTCAACTTCCATCATCCGTACATCTTGCTTCATTCCAAACCACATGCCAACCTATCATTCATTTTACCATCCACACATTCATTCATTGAAATTAACTCATGCCAAATCAAAATCATACTATGGACAATCTTCAAATAATCATCACATGTGTAGAGTTATGTTAATCACATCCGATAGGTACACATACTACACTACCATAATTAACATGGATTTTCAATGTCTTCATTATGTACTTGCATTAAATCTTGCATGCTTTCTATTAATTACTTCTATTTCCATACTTTACAATCATTTCCTTTACCTATTTCCCATGACATGAAGTGAGGACACTTCAAGAATTTAAGTTGGGGGAAGGGTATTATATAAGCCAAAAAAAATAGTTTCCACCACCAAAAAGCAAAAAAGAAAAATGTAGAACCAAGAAGAAAGCATACAAACCCTTTTTGTCATACCCTATTTTTCACTTACAACCTTTCTCTTATCAATTCTAGTTGACAATTGCCTAAGTTCAAGCCAATTCAAAGCCTTTCAAGATGGTAGAAGTTCAATGGAGGAGAGTAGGGCAGAGTGATTGAAGTTGTTGAAGGAAAGGTGTATGCAAGTGTAACATATAGCTTGGGTTGGTGGATTGTTGAGATTAAAATTTGAGCTGAATTTTTAGAGTTTTGATCAAAGGTAGAGTATTTCACCATGATATGTGAAATTATCTAAAGGGAACCATTAGCACATAAATAGATATTCGAAGATCCATTAGTTTTTCCCATTTTGATAAGGGCGGGATGGTTGGACTACTTTTTGAAGCTGAGAGAATTCAATGAGGACATGACAAGGCAATTTGTAGCTACATTACAACATGATGAATCCATTGTCAATGGATTGTCAGTGGATGCTTTAGAGGGTGCAATTGCACAAGTATCTGGTCTATCGAGGGTTGGATCTAAATTCTCTGTTCGAGTAGATGCAGTGGTTGCAAGGGATAAGTTCATAGAGCTAGGCGAAAACCTTGATTCATCATCACAAGGTACTAAAATATTGCCACTTCCATGGGTATGGGCCTCTTTTTCTTCTGATATCATTAGGTATATTACTTATGATGGTAGAAAATCCCTTCTATATACTATGAATTTCAAGTTATTAATCCATATTCGTCATAATATATTGGTCAATGTACCTAATTACCTCTATAATTTATTATAAAGAATGGGGTCTGAATACCAAAGGAAATAGAATGATTCATCTCTTTCCCATCACTGTCTAGTGGCCCTATTAGTAAAAAGGATCCTTAGGATTCAATATCCATAGGTATCTTGGGAGAGCTTTATAAAATTTCAGGACATTAACAATATAATTAAGGAACCTACAGTTCTTGAAACCCTAGAATCACCAGCTGCACCTATAAGAGGAACCCCACCTATTTCACCTATTGCTTCACTTACCAGCAGCCAAGGTGAACCTAAGGAGAAGGGTGTTAAAAAATCATCACATGGAGCATTGGGCCAACCTACAGCAAAAGAGATCCCATCTTCCTCTAAAACACCAAAAACTAAGAAAAAGAGAGGTAGTTCTTCTACACCTTCAAAGGTGCAAAAGAAGAAGGATACAGAGAAAAAGACATCTACTCCACATAGGCTTTTAGGCTAGTTGAGTAAGAAAGTTGTTATGAGGGGAATTATAGAAAAATCAAAAGAGGAAATAAGGAACAAAGGACAACAAGAAGAAGATATTATGATGGTTGAAACTGATTTAGAAATGAAAGGAAATTCCATTGAAAATGTGCATGTTCCTACCAAAAGAAAATTTTATATATCTACTACCTCTGAGTCAGACTCAGAGGAAATTTTTGTTATAAATAATATCAAAAAGATAACCTTGGTCATCCTTGATAATGAGGGTTTTGAATATACAAGGGGTTGTGATGAGAATATTTTTAAAGATGACGGAATATTTTTAGAAGGAATGTTAGGAAGGAATTGGAGGAAGCATTTGAAAGAATCAAGTAGTTAGAAGAGTTGGTGAAGACCTATGAGAAAAGTGATAAAGAAAGGGAAATAAAAATATAGGAGTTGGAAGAGAAGATACAAACATATGGACATGGGAAAATTTTGGACCTATTGGCACAACTTTCCATGGTCAAAATACGGAATAAACAAATTCTAACAGAAAACAGGAGATCCCCTACAACTAGAACTCTAACTTATCACACAGCCCTATCCCTTGGATATCAATTGTGGAGGGTTATACAAGAATTTTCTTAGAAAAAGAAAAATTGGAAAAAGGAAAAGGAAGAGATAATGACAGAGCATATTAAAGTTTTGGAGGGCAAGGAAATTGAATTGAAGAAGTTAGCAGTTAGAGTGGAAGAGGTAGCAGACAAAGATGCCTAGATTTTTAGATGTAGACCCCAACCCAAGACTTATTCCTTGTTTCTACAGGAGAATTTTTTGAGTTTCCAATTCAATAGGTTGATAAGTAACCAACCAGTTTCAATGAGTAGGAAATTATATTTCCTTAATCTTTTTGGTAGTTCTATACTAGATGAACAAGACCAACTCTGGGAATACTATCTACATAATTATGTAGTGTCAGAGGATATAGAATGAAACCCTTGTGATATTTTTGGGGGATTTAAAAGTGAGGGCACTTGCATACTATTTATGAAATGAAAAGTTTAGGGCCTAGCTCATGGAAGAGTATGAGGTAATGGAAAAATTAGTTACAATTATAGTGAGAAAGGAATCAGAGAACCTTGATCAAATAATAGATGAATGGTTACAACTTTTGGATCAAAAGGGTGTAGGGAGGAAGCTCATGAATTCAAGGATACAAGATTACAACAAAATGCAGACATTGAATATTGTGATAGTTCATCATTGTTTCAAGTATGTGCAAGAGAGATGGGGTAGTTTGACTCTAGAATTGCAAAGGAAAGAGCCCCATTCAATGTATAATTTCATGGCCATGATTGAAAGAGTATGTAGGTACATTGATATTGTTGTTGACCAAGGACTTCATTGGGTGCCACTTACATTCCAACCACCAATACTTCTTTATCCAGTGCCACATTGGATAGGAGAGAAAATTGTGGAATGTGAGCAAGTAGAAATCAGCAAAATGAGGAAACTTTCAAGTTACAAAGGCTTTTACTTGAATCAGGTCAAAGGAGTGGACATTGTCATGGACCTCAAAGAAATCACACTACACTATAACCTCAAACCTTAGTTGATTTACTTGAGGGAAAGAAAAAGGGTACTTGGAGATAAATGATGAGCCCATTTATTAGTTAAATTTCTATTATCTTTATATGCTTATAGACATTACAAAGAAAATTATTCCATACATATTCCTATAGTACGCCATCTTTTATGTTTATTTTACAAACCTTGAACTTGGTTTAAGTATATGGAAATATGGTTGTGATATGATGGTGTTACGTGATTTATATGTGAATATGTATGAAATATGATTGATATCTATGCTTAATCATTCTTGTTATTATTGAGTACATGTTTTGTGAAGTAACCCCTTACAACAAGAGGAAGCACTATAGACCACAAAAACTGCAGGATGTAACCTGCAGTCGAAGGAGTTATTTCACATCGAACAAGGGATGTTCCTGAATACATTGAATGCGATAACTACAACATGGAGACACTTGATGAAGATGGTTGTGCATCATTATGACATTCAATAAAGACAATGAATAAGGAGAGACCTATTTTTATTAGGATTCTGGCATAACTAATTTGATGTTCATGTTCTAGATCTGTTATTGCAGAGTTCTAATCCTATTTGGGTTCTTATTTCTTTTCAATTGCAGTTAGGCTAACTAAATCTTAATTAAGCTTTGATAACTAGGGAATTTTAATTAATGGTTTTAATTTAGAGTTGTGTTTTCAATAAAACTCCCCCATGCCTATGTATAGCTTGGTGGTTGAGTCTTTGAGAATTCATTTGGTTAATCTTTCAATAGTGGATTTGGTTATCAATTAATTCTCAATTTTCAGTTGTTATTACACAAACATGTTCATTGTTCAACATGGTTTTTCTAAATACAATCTTTCAACAAGATTTCGTGTGATATTATGGAATGTGCAATGAATGATCTTTGAGTTGATATGATTAAATTGATATAAGAGGTTATATTTGGTTTTGATTAGTGAATACAACTACTTGAGCAAGTGCCACTCAAGGTAACTTTCTTTCACTCCATTTCCTACCATTTAATTTATGTTTAGTAGCTACTTCATAAATTCAAGTTATCTTAAAAAATTCTTTGTGTTTCAGTTATTATGGATGCACGAATAAATATTCTTTCATAATCATACTATCATTACTTGAGTGTGTCGTACTCCAAAGTTTAGTATAGGTTTACCTATCAATTCAGTTAATTTCCAGTATTCATTCTTAATAGTAGTGAGTTACAGTCTTATGATGTAAGTACCCATAGCCATAGTGCCATTTTTATTTCCTCCACTATTATGCATTTTCATTTCTTTCAAGACAGTGTAAAATATTTACTAGAATGATTTAGGTAGTCAAAATTCTTTGAAAGCACATACACTACCAGTGTCATCACAAGTCTACTAGCCCTAGTTGATAATTCAACGAAGGTCTTCCCAATGTTTAAGTGGACTATTTAGTTAGGTTCTTCCTCTAAACTGTTTCATCACCACCAAGTTTACTATAAATTAGTAGGGACTTTACAAATGTCAAAAGGGGAGAGAAACTTAGATGAAAAAAACTTATGAAGAAAGGGGGGGAGAGAGAAAGTGTTGGAAAGTGTAGGTGCTTGTGTAAGGGGGAGAAATGTGCACTAAGGTGAAATATAGGTGTTCTAGGTGTAATATATGCGTTGGTGATCAGAGTTGTTTTTTTTCATGGTTTTTCCATGCGTTTCCATCAGTGAAAAAGGGGGAGATTGTTGGAAGTTTATTTTTTCATTGATATCAAAAGATCTTTGTTGTTGCATTGATGTCAACCTATGAATATGCTTTCATTAGTTGAATTATGTTTTCATTAGTAGTATCACTTATGTCAGCCTCTAGTGTTGCTTTGATGAGCATATGCTTGTGGATATTCAACCTCCTGTATGGTTGAGATGTTGAGAATGTGTTCCATATGTTGAAATTATTTTTGTGGTGCTTGGTATCCAAGTGATTTTGAGAAAAATTGAATAAAAGAAGAAATAGAGTGGTAAAGGGTGTTCAGTATGGCAGAGTAGTTTTATGTGTTGTGCTCTGAATTTCTTCATGGTTGATGATTTGGTTGTGCAGTTCAAATATGTTGATCAAAGGTGTTCAGAGCTATGATATCCATAGTTTCATGTACTACATTATTCAACAGAAGAAATAGTATTCACCAGTGTGTGAGTTATGTTGTAGTTTTGTCTAGGAGAAATGATTTTGCTCCGCATTTCTTCGCATGGTTGTTTCTGGTATTGAGAATCTATAAGTGTACTTATATTATTTATATCTATCTCCATTCTAAGGTGTTTTATTTTTGGTACTCCGCAAGGTTGGATTCATGGGTTACAATGTGTAGAAGGTTAACTGGTTGTACATAATGAGTATGTTCTTTAAGTGTATGATGTTACGAAGGATTTTTTGGATTTTAGGGTGTTGATGGAATATTCTAGATTATTTTTAAGTGTTTTGTGTGGTACATGTGTCATCCTTGGATCAAAGGAAGTGTGTACTTAAAATTTTTATGGTGTTAACACAAGTTTCGTCGATCTTGGGTGTTTACACTAATTATGGATATGTTTTGGTGTTTGTGGAAGCATGGGATGAAATGTATATGTGGATTTAGGTCTGAGTTAAGGTGTGATATGGTTCACTTTCATTCCTCTTCATTGTGAGATTTTTTTTTGTTTTGACCTAATTTTTGTTTGCATGCTTGAGGTGCATACATGACCTTGCAGATTATTTTCAAGATTGAGGATGTTATATATGTGTGATGAATTAATGAAGGATAAGTGTGTAGAGTGTGGTGCAAACTATTGAGGTGTGAAGTGTGAAAGTGTGAAATACAGTTTGAACTTTAATGCCTAAGTCTACTAGAAGCAGTAAACAAAAGGTGTCTGCATTCTACAGAGAGAGTGTGAATGTTCTGGTGAAGAAATGGTGGATAATTTTTGTTGCTCTGAGATGGATTTCTCATTGTAACAATCTTATTTCTAATCTGGTAGTGAGCCATTGACAGCGAGCCATTCTTTATTTTAGGCAATGAGCCCTTTGATAGTGAGCCTATTGTATTTGATGTTGTAATTACTTTATATTGTGAGCTAATCCTCACCGTGGTTTTTCCCTTCTTGGGTTTTCCACATAAATTTTATGTTCTCATGTGTTTAGATGTGTTTCCATTGTTGTTTCTCAAATTTACATTTTGATAATGCATGATAAGGGTTTAACAGACTAATTCTATATCAATATAACATTGTAAGGGTTTATAAGGATCTGAATGTTAATGAAGGTTTTGATGTTTTAAGTTATAACTTATTCACCCCCCTCTCAGTTTTTTGGTGCATTCAAAAATTGGTATCAGAGCAAGGTTCCTTTGAAGAAAGCTTAACCAATTGAGGTAGATTTGGGATGGCACACAAGAAAGAAGCTCCTCTTTTTGATGGATCTGATTATGCATTTTGGAAGACCAGGATGGAAGGCTTCCTTGTTTCCCTAGGGTTTAGAGTTTGTAAATAAATTATTGATGGATATGCAATTCCTGCAAATGGTCTAAGTACTGATGATGAGAGCAAGGCATATGAGAACAATTCCAAAGAAAGTTCTGCTCTCTTGAGTGGTCTTTCTAATTCAGAACTTGTGAAGGATATGAGCTACAAATCTACTAAATAAATCTAGAATAAACTAGAAAGTTTTTATGATGGAGATGGAAAGGTCAAGCAAGAAAAGATGCAAAATATGAAGACTAAGTTTGGAACCCTAAGGATGGAAAAATATGAATTCATTACAAGCTACTTGCATAGAGTGGACAAATTTGTCAATTCCATCAGAGGTTTTGGTGGAAAAATTGAAGAAGATGAGGTGGTAAAGAAGGTACTAAGAACTCTTCCAAAATTATATAGTCATAAGGTTTCTATTATTGAAGAAACTCAAGATTTAAACAATTATTCTAGAGATGGGTTGTTTGGTTATTTAACTAATTTTGAATTGAGATAATTTGGTCCAAGTGAGTCAAGAAAAGAGACTTCTTTTAAATTTGGAAAATCAGAGAAGAGTGAGGATTTATATCAGGATGAGTTTGATGAGCTAGAAGAAAACTTTGTGAGGAAATTAAAAATTGGAATTGGAAAGTATAGAGGTAAGTTACCTTTCAAATGTTTCAATTATGAAAATATAGGTCATTATGCTTAAATATGTCCAATCAAAGCTTCAAAATAAAAATTCAAGATGGATACAGGTATATCAATTAAGAGAAGTTTTATGTTAAAGAAGATGCCAGTATATCTGATTATCCAGATGATTAAAATCATGAATGCATGTTCATGGTTGTAAATGTTGGAACTAATTCTGCTAACTCCAAAAGATGTATGAAGGAAGTTTCTTTAGAAGTTCATAATGTTAGAGGGACTATGGTGACTACTTTTCATGAAAAATAGGATAAAAACTACTAGATTATAGACAACAAATGCTCAAATTATATGACATGTGATAAGAATAAGTTTGTTAAACTTGAGAATTTTGAAGGAGGTCTTGTTAAGTTTGGTGATGATACATTTGGTACGATATGTGGAAAAGGTTCAATCGGTTTTTATGGAAATCATAATATAGATGATGTTCTTTATGTTAAGGGGCTCTGACATAATCTTTCAAGTGTAGGAAAAATATGACATAACAAAGGATATGATCCTATATTTCAATATGGTGGTTGTGAGATCAGGAAAGGCTCCCGAACTCTAGTTGCTACAGGAAGAAGGATAGATGGAAATATTTATCAGCTTAAGGGTGCTAATTGCATGTGCTTTATGACTCAAGTTAATGAAAGTTGGCTATGGAATAGAAGACCATGTCACATCAATTTTGATAGCCTAGTGATAATTAGCTCTACTCAAGTTGTGAGAGATCTGCCAAAGATTACAAATCCTATGAATGCAGTTTGCAACGAATGTCAGGTTGAGAAGCAAGCTAGAAAGAGGTTCAATATCAAAGAATATTCTATTGCATGACCTTTATAGTTGGTGCATATAAACCTATGTGGACCTACAAGAAAAATAAGCTTTCAATGTGATAAGTATTTCATGTTATTTATTGATGATTACTCTAGAATGACTTGGGTAACCTTTCTCAAAGAAAAATCATAATCTCTAGATAAGTTTAAAGTATTCAAAGATATAGTTGAGAATGAAATGGATATGAAAATAAAAAAATTAAGATTTGATAGAGGTAGAGAGTTAACCTCCGATGATTTTAATAGTTTTTGTGAAAATCATGGAATAAAGAGGCATTTGTTAGCCCTTAGAACTCCTCAACAGAATGGAGTGGTGGAGAGAAACAATAGGACTATTTAGGAAGCAACAAGAACAATGATAAAGGAATCAAATATACCAGATGTCTACTAGATAGAAGCAATTCATACTGCTATTTACATACTTAACAGAGCACAAGAAAGGAAAAATAGTTTAAAGACCTCATGAGGAGATCTAATTGTGTTCCATTTTATGCCACATTTTAGCCTATTTCATATACCTTCATATCGACTTCCACATTCCATTTTCATTCCATGTCATACTATTTCACCATTTTATGTTGCATATGATTAAATATATATAAGTGGTATTTAATAGAGGTTTGGATAAAATGTGGAAATTAATGATTGGTTGTATTTAATAATAAGCATTGTGATTTTTAAACTTGGGAAATAAAGCTTGCAGCATGCAAATCAGAAGAGCTTTTTTTCACCTTTTATACAGAATATAGATTCTTGTCGCTTTCTGGTGAGGAAATTTTGTGCATTACTCTTTGACCAACAATTTATTTCTGTCATCTTTTTAAAGATTATGTCAACTTCCAAGGTGGAATTAGTTACATCCATGGTGCTTACTGTGTACCAAATTTGAATAAGAACAAGAACCCATGGTTATTGATAAACAAATATGAAGGGAGATGTAGTTTCCAACTATGTAAAGGAAACCATGAACTTTCTTCTTTTACTATAATAAGAAAACATTTAATTCATGGCCATAAAAATACAACAAACCAAGGTTCCACATGTACCATTCTATAATTAAATTAAGATGGAAGGAAACCCGTAAGGGACATGCTTGCTAGCTGGAGAAAAACACATGTTGGAGATTTGTTGCTAAATCATTCGAGAAAAACTTGCAGATCTGAAGTCATGTATTCTATTCTCATTTGTTGTTATAACAACATTGTTTTAATCTGTGGATTAGCGACTCATATTTTTGTCTCTTCTAAGTTTGTTGGCCGCAGGCTAAAACAAACATAATCCTTTTTGTATTTCATTGTTTCAAACAATGCATATATAAGTAAGAGCATTGTAAGGGAGCTGATAGAATATAGACTTTAATAGACTTTGACAACAAAATTTTATAGCAGATTTTCTATATTAAACCTTTTGATAAATAAAATAATGATTATGTTGACAAGGAAACATAAGAAAGCTTTCATTCTATCCATTGTGCGAACCAGGAGCAAGGGCCCACTCCTTGGGGAAGCTTGGTGATGTTTTATTTTTTGCATTTTGTTTTCTTTCAATTTTGTTTGGTTAAGATAGATTTTGTTTCAATGTATGTGATTTCAATTTCAGCACCTTCATTAAAGACTAGCTAAATGATTATGTGATCTAGGTTTTTTTATTTTATGTTGTAAACTATTGTTATTTTTGTAGATTTTTATTGCTGCATATTGTTATAGTTTATGACATAGTTCCTGTCACGCTTTTGATAGAAAGACATAATAGGAAATTTGAATGATATTTTCACTTAGGAATTTATGCGTGTTCTAGCTGCATTTCATCCCCACTTGATTCACTACTTTCCTCCCTTTAGGTATACTACCACAACACCTCTCTCAAGCTTACGATCCCCAGATTGACACTTAGACCAAGCTGAAATATTTTTTGTTCTTTACCCCCAGTTTTCACCTATCACCCTGTATGAGTTATGGTATGGAAGAAATCCTACTATCATACATTTTAAAGTGTTTGGAAAGAAATTTTATATAAAAAGGGATGAAGAAAAATTGGGAAATTTTGATGCAAGATCTGATGAAGGAATATTCCTTTGATATTCTACAAGAATCAATGCTTATTGGTGCTACAAAAATAGGCTAAAAGGATTGTTGAGAGTGCAAGTGTCAAAGTGGATGAAGACTTACATGAAAGTTCAGTACTAATAAAAGGATATGAATTAGATGAATCCTCTTACAAATAAGAAGAGAAAGATGATTGATGTAGTCAAGGTAGGAGGATCCAATTAAGGGCAGTCTAGCCTTTCAGCCTAATTACAAATTCCATGATCACAATAGACATGCAACATAAATTAACAGCTAATCCACAGAAAGATCAAAGACACTCATGAACACCAAACACAAGATATATTATGGGAAAAACCTAACAAGGAAAAACCCAACCTTCAAAGCTCATTACTCATTATATTATAATCACAAAGCACATTACATATGCCTCTCAGGATTACAAATAGCTCAAATAGTGACAATCTTCACATCAATCTATCATCGAATCCATTTCCTTCTCCACGTTCCTTCTCTGCTCTGAGATCCTTCTGAATCAAAATACTTCATCATCGTGCTTCATCCTTCACACCTTTGATCTCCTTTATACTGATCCATCTCTTTCTATCTTTCATTAAAAATCCTCTCTCTTCTATTTATATCATCCGTGCATCATTTAACCCTTAACAAGTCGGCCCAATTACAACGGCTAATAATATAATGTGCAGACCCAAATAGGTTGGCCACAAACAATAAATAATTTACAATGCAAACCAACTAGTGTCAGCCACAACAAAGAAAGGACGCAAATCAACATCCTCGAACATGAAACACCTTTAGATTTTAATCCTCGAAGATCCACAACACATTACAACACCCTGTTGGCCAAGAACATGGAAACTATGAACTCATAAAAGAAATTCACCAATCGCAAGCAGCACAATTGATGAGGACCACCAACACACATTCTAGAAACATCCAAAACATCTCAAGCCATCAGAATCACATCCTCTTCCTTCAGGAACATCAACTAGAACAACTAAACAACTGTCCAAACATAGACATCCATAACTTGATCAAATCTTCATGCATATCTCTAAAACATCTAATGGATAAACTAGACATAGTCAACAACAAACCCATTAATCTGCAACTTCTAATCACCAACGTATGGCTCTAGCCAACATACGGAACTTCATTGCATCACTAGCAACCCTGCCACTTCACTATTAGCTACCTCAATTTTTGAATACCTCCAGATGCTCTTGCATCAAACTCTCAAGGTTATTTGAAGAGTGAGCCTTCTCACTTTGGTCCATATTGTTTCAAATCTAATGTTATCTCTTGCATTCATTCTTTGATTTGTTCACAAGTACTTGCAACTACCTCAAGGTCAGCTTTTTGTTCAAGTCACCCCTTGCAAATTGCCTCAAGTTCTTCTCCTTGAATTGGTTAGGTTCTCTACTTACAGGCCTTGCACTGCCTCACTGGTCAATGATCTGAGCAAGCCCACCCTATAAGTTGCCTTAGGTTCTTCATCTTATCATGGTCAAGGCTTGGTGATCTACTTGTAGGCCTTGCATTGCCTCACTAGTTGGTAGTTTGAGCAAGCCTAACCTACAAGTTGCCTCAAGATCATTGCCTTTTCCTATTCGTTCATTCACATTTACTTCAATTTGGCTCATAAACTTTCTCCTTAAGATAAATGCTTCACCTTCTTTTGGTTTCACTATCCATTTTGATTCTTCCAAAGGTTCCTCTTCCTCTACATAAACTAATTCGAGATATCCTTCATCTGCACAAACTATCTTTGCATCCTTCACTGCTTCTCTTTCATTAGCTACTCTGACATTAGGTTATTGATGACACTTAATGATTGATTATTTCTATCTCCAAACTTGAAAATAGGTTCCTCTTCCAGAAGCTCCTCTTTCACTCCTCTCCATCAATTTTGAATTACACTTCTTGAGTTTTCAAAATTCTTCCTCCAAAGTATCCCTTTCACATATCAAGTTCTCCTTTTCCTTCATTGTTCTTTTCCCAATCTTCCCCATTTTGCAATAGATTCACAAATAGATTTGATAAACTCTACAACCATCTTTTCTCTGATAAAGACTTGCAACCATCTAATAGATTTGCAACCAGATATTCATATTCACAACCAGATCTTCAGATTCACAACCAAATCTTTAGATTTGCAACCAGATCTTCAACCAACTCTGATAAATACTTCAACTAGCCAACAGGTTCAGAACCAAATCTGATACCATTTGATGTAGTCAAGGTAGGAGGATCCAATTAAGGATAGTCCAGCCTTGCAGCATAATTACAAATTCCATGATCACAATAGACATGCAATAGAAATTAAAAGCTAATCCATAGAAAGATCAGACGTTCATGAACACCAAACACAAGATATATCTTGGGAAAACCCTAACAGGGAAAAACCCAACCTTGAAATCTCATTACTCATTATATTATAATAACAAAAAACATTAAATATGCCTCTCAAGCTTAAAAAATTATAGGCCACAACCCAGGGATTACAAATAACTCAAATAATAACAATCTTCATATCAATTTGTCATTGACTCCATTTCCTACTCCATGTTCCTTCTCTGATCTAAGATCCTTCTAGATCAGAATACTTCATCACCGTGCTTCATCCTTCACACCTTCGATCTCCTTAATAATCCATCTCTTTCTATCAGTCATAAAAAATCATCTCTCTTCTATTTATATCATTTGTGCATCATTTAACCCTTAATAAGTTGGCCCAATTACAACAACTAATAATATAACGTGTAGACCCAAATAGGTCAGCCACAAACAATAAACAATTTGTAATGTGGACCAAAAAACATTAGCCACAACAAAGAAAGGTCCCAAATCAACATCCTCGAACATGAAACACCTTCATATTTTAATGCTTGAAGATCCACAACATGTTACAACACCCTTTTGGCCAAGAACATGGAAACTATGAACTCATAAAATAAATTCACCAATCACGAGCACCATGATCGATGAGGGCCACCAACACACATTCTGGAAACATCTACGATCATCATGAATCACCTTAGAAATTTCTACAACATCTCAAGCCATCATAATCACATCTTGTTTCTTCAGGAACATCAACTAGAAAAATTGAACAACTATCCAAACACAGACATCCATAACTCGATCAAATCTTCATGCATGCCTCTGAAACTTTTGTTGTATAAACTAAACATACTCAACAACAAACCCATTAATCTGGAACTTCTAATCACCAACATATAGCTCTAGCCAACATATGGAACTTCATTGCATCACTGGCAACCCTGCCACTTCACTGTCAACTGCCTGAATTTATGAATACCTCTAGATGCCCCTGGATCAATGATGGTAAGGAAAAAGAAGTATATATTGAAGAGGAAGAAGCTTTGAAAAGGATCCCTGAGACTTTGATGTATGTGCAGAAGAATCATTCAAAAAATTAGATCATTGGAGAGAAAAATAGAGGTGTATTAACAAGAAGAAAGGCTTCGATGATAGATGAATAGGTAAATCTATGTTTACTTTCCAAAGTTGAACCTGAAATAGTGATTGATGTATGCAAATATGAATATTGGATCAAATCTATTGAAGAAGAATTGATGTGGATTGAGAAGAATCAAACTTGGAAACTTATCCCAAGATTGATGAACAAGAATGTGATTGGTACTAAGGGGCTATTCCAGTGGCAAGGATGGAGGCTATTAGGATGTTTTTGGCTTTTGCAACACATAAGAATTTCAAATTTTATCAAATGGATGTGAAGTCTGCATTCTTGAATGGTGAATTGGAAGAAGAGGTATATATTGAACCAGATGGATTTCAGTCATCAAATAATCTAGATATGATCTACAGATTGAAGAGGACATTATGTGGACTCAAGAAAGGTCCCAATGATTGGTATGGAATATTGGATGGGTATTTGTTTCAATAGGGATTCAATAAAGGTACCGTAGATAGCAATCTATATTTTAAAGTTGAGAAAGATCAAATCTTGATTGTGGTTGTATATGTTGATGATAAAAACTTTGGAGGAAATGAAAGTATATGAAAAATATTTGTAGAAGAGGTGCAAAAAGAGTTTGAGATGTCTATGTTTGGGGAGATGAATTTCTTCCTTGGGCTTCAAATCAATCAAACAAAGAAAGGAATATTCATATCATAGTCAAAGTATGTTAGGGAGATGTTGAAGAAGTTTGGAATGGAAGACTCTAAACCGGTATGTACTCCTATGGTTACTAGTTGCAAGTTATGTAAAAATGATGAATCTTCTAAGGCTGATCAGAGCAAGTATAGATCAATGATTGGTAGGCTATTATATATAACTGCTACTAGACTATATATCATGCATGAAGTTTGTCTTGTGGCTAGATTTCAAGATGATCCCAGAGAGTCACATGTGGCAATAGTGAAAAGAATATTGAAATACTTGAAGGGCACTCCAGAACATGGTTGACAGTATCCAAATAATATTGATTTCTCCCTAAGTTCTTATACATAGCAGATTGGGCAGGTTGTATGGATGACAGAAAGAGTAGAAGTGGTGGTGCTTTCTTTATTGGAAGAAGGTTGGTATCTTGGCTAAATAATAATTAGGATTCAGTGTCATTATCTATAGCAAAGGAAAAGTATATTGCAGTAGCATCTTGCTACACACAGGTGTTGTGGATGAAAAAAACTTTGAAGGATATCAGAGTGTCATATGAGGAACCAATTCCTATCTTATGTGATAATACCAGTTCTATCAATATTTAAATTTAGTAATCCATTCAAGGACAAAAAAAAATCTCAATCCAGTATCACTTTTTGACAGAGAAGGTTGTAGAGAATGAGGTGAAGTTGGATTATGTGCCTACAAAGGATTAGCTTTCCAATATATTCACTAAAGCTCTTCCAAAGGATACATTTGAGTATCTTCGAGAGAATTTGGGGGTCATTGCCCCTCCTTATTTGAACAAAATGCATAAGGATGTGCATCAGTCTTGTGGATCAATTCAAGATTAATTTTTTTTAGACTGATGATGGTGGCTACCTCTTAGGGGGAGTAGGTAGCATTAGTTATTTTTTGGTGCTATCCTTTGAATCTTTGTCAAAGGAAATGAGAATAGAAGATGCGGGTAGTGGCATTATTTGTCAGGGGGGTAAGTGTTGTCATTTTGTAAGGATGAGTAGCTGGTGAAGTCTGTTGGGGCATGGTGTGTACTCCTAAGGGGGAGTGTGTAGGAAAATGAAATGAAATAAATATGTAGAGAAGGTGTGAAGAAAAGAAAGCAGAGTAAAATTAATAGGATGTTACAAAGAAAATATATTTTTGTGTTTGATTTCAAAGGGAAAGAAAATAAAATAATCTACATGTGTTTCCCTTTCCATTGATGTCAAAGCGGGAGAAAATTTTAGTTGAAAACCCATATGAATAAATGGGGAGAGAGAGAAAGTGTTGGAAAGTGTAGGTTCTTATGTAAGGGGGAGAAGTGTGCACTAAGGTGCAATATATGTGTTGGAGGTGTAGTATATATGTTGGTGATTAGATTTGTTGTTGTTGATGTTTTTTCCATGTGTTACCATCAATGACAAGGGGGTATTACTGGAAGTTTTTGTTTTCATTGATTGATGAGTTTGTGTTATTATGAGAGATGGGTTCTTGTGAACAACTACTCATGAAACAAGGGTCAATGAGTTTGACTCATAAAACTACACAGTTGAATCCTAATAGAAATATCACAAGTTGTCATTGATGAAAACAGATCCTTTTTGTTGCATTGATGTCAACCTATGAAGATGCTTTGATTAGTTGTATTATGTTGTAATTAGTAGTATCAATGATGCCAACCTCTAGTGTTGCTTTGATGAGCTTATGTTTGTGGATGTTTAACCTCTTGTGTGATTGAGATGCTGAGAAGGTGTTCCATATGTTGAAATGATGTTTTTGATGCTTGGTTTCCAAATGATTTTGAGAAAATTTGAATAAAAGAAGAAACATAGTGGTAAAGAGTGTTTAGTATGATAGAGTAGTGTTCTATGTTTTTCTCTGCATTTATTCATGGTTGGAGATCTACTTGTGTGGTTTGAGTATGTTGATGAAAGGTGTTTAGAGGTATTATATGTAAAATTTCATGTTCTAGATCATTCGGAAGGAGTTGTGTTCACTAGTGTGTGAACTGTGTTGCAGTGTTGTTTGGGAGAAATGTTTTTTCTTTGTATTTCTCCACATGGTGGTTTCTGGTCTTGTAGATCTAGAAGTGTGAATATATTATTTATATCTATCTCTAGTCTAAGGTGTTTGAGTTTTGGTGCTCTGTAAGGTTGGATTAATGGGTTAAAATATGTAGAAGATTAACTACACAACAACACAATAGGAAATTAGCGTCGAATTTTGCACTAGAATTTAGTGTATTTGAGTTCATGAATTGAACAATTTGGCTGGCACCCAACTTTGTGCAAAAAAACATGGCCAACTTGGAATTGGATTTTGCGCCAAGTTTTGCGCTGGATTTAGCGACCTATTTAGCTTCAAGACATCATAGTGCCTCTGTTGATGCCTAAAATTGCACCGAGTAGTAACGTCAGAAATTATGTTGAAATTGGCGCCCAATTTGGCTTCCGATTCTACTTCCATGTCTACTCCCATTTTTGCTTCCAATTTGATGTCCATTTTTTCTTCTAGTTTTGCCTCAAAGTTTGCTTCCAATATTTCCTCCAGGTTTGCTTTTGATTTTCCTTCCAGTTTTTCTTCCATTTTTGCTTCCAATTTTGCTTTTGGGTTTGCTTCCAATTTTGCTTCCAAATTTGCTTCTGGGTTTTCTTCCAGTTTTGCTTCCAGTTTTGGTTCTAGTTTTGGTTCTAGTTTTGTTTCCAAGTTTGCTTTTGGTTTTTCTTCCAATTTTTCTTCCATGTTTGCTTCTCGTTTTGCTTCCAAGTTTGCTTCTAGGTTTGCTTCAGATTTTGCTTCCAGTTTTGCTTCCAATTTTGCTTCCAATTTTGCTTCAAGGTTTGCTTCCGATTTTGCTTCCAATTTTTCTTTCAAGATTGCTTCTAGTTTGGCTTCCATTGTTTCTTCCTTTTTTGCTTCTAAAAATTCTTCTTGTTTTTCTTCCATTTATTAATTTAATATGTTTTATTTCAATTTGATTAGTTAAATATATCATGCCTCTTAAATAACTCATATGATTATAGAGTAAGTAATTTAATTATTTAACTCATATGATTAAATAAAAATATAATTATTGTAACATGATCATCATCTATAATTAAAACAAGTGATTCAAATATTTATAATTTAATTGAATTTGACAACATCCATCCTGAGCAGTAAATTAAAATCATCATACTTAATAAATATCCATCCAAAAATAATCGACCACTTTTAATATATATAAATTGACAAGTCAATACTTATAAGATCATCATCATATATAACTAAAACAAGTGAAAGTAAAATATGCCAGTACATCAAAAACATGTCAAAATGATACATGTCCAACAGTCGACATAAGTGAAAATGATATAAATAAAATTGATAAATTATGTAACTCAAATTGATACAAGTCAAGATGATACATGTCCAAATGATATAATGAAAATGATACATGTCAATATGATACAACTCAATAATATAGTACTGTAGGCCATGAAAATGATACATATGATAGTCAAAATGAAAATTGTCATCATAACAATATATCAACAATGATCCATGATGTAGTCTATATGATCATGAATGTCACTGGTTACTATCACCAATTGTCTCATCATCATCATTGTCGTTGGCCTAGGTGTCTTCTATATCTGCATCATTATCATCCTCTGCCATGTGATATGTACCAAAAGAACCAATATTTTGTGGATCTATATCATCTTGAGGATCATCTTGATCTTTTGGAAGACTCGTGTTCTTGAAAAAAAATGAAAAGTTATTATTTATTTTATGCAATAATTTATTTTTCTATTATATATCTAATATTACACCATATGATATGAAACCATAATCATATTACATCATATCAAAGTGCACATACCATAATAAATTTTTTAAAAAGTTACAGCTAATACTAGTGAGTCAGGAGAAAATTCAGCTTTCAAAAACAAAGCCAATTAGGCTAGTAGACTTGTGGATCAGGCCAACATTTGTTGCAAGAGGAAGAAAGATGATTGGAACTCTAGAGGCCCACCATAATGCATTCCAGTATTCAACCATGAGAGTAGAATAGAGAGCTGATATCACGTATCAAAACATTAAGCATGCATTCTTCCAGCAAGCAGAGAAGGAGATAATTACTTTGCTTCATTTTCATTTGCATAACCATATCATGGCTTTGGAACCAAGAAGACCAAGGATGTCCAATTTTATGTGGAGGTAATGGATGTGGTCTAAAATTTAGGAGGGTGAGAAGGTCAATTTATGATCCTGATGAAATTGAGGAAGAACAACAAGAGAGGGACATGACTGTAGAAACACAAAACATGTAACAGAGTTATGGGAGTAGCCTCATCTAAAAGATTAGATTACATAATCATGGACTACAAAAATAAAAAACATGTAAAAAAGGAAAGATGCTAAAACTACAGACTGATTATATCCCACAAATAATATCATGTTATCCATAATGCATGCACTCATTTTAAGGCATTCAAAAAAAAAAAATAGAGATATAGTCTCCCCACTAAAATACAAGCATACATAGTAACCAGGGATTAAATTCCTTTAACAGTTTTCTCAAAAAAATTATATGATAAAACAATTAGCTTTGAATTAACAAGGATAAGGAAAAGAACTTACGATTGCCTCTAGATGCAAAAGGGTGATTCACTTGACCACCCCCCATGTAGCTCTCCTCCCTTCCTCTCTTCATTTATATGACCACCAGTCTCACCTCAAGCTGCTCTTGCAAAACAAAAAATATATCATATTCATTACAATTAGTCTAGGTTTCTTGTTTCTACAACCCCCTCCTCCTCCTTCCCTTACAATCATAAAAAGCATGAATCCTTCATAGACAAAACCCCAAATTCTCAATAGTTAAATGGATATAAATTCAAAACCCAAAAAAAAAACCTAATAAAAACATAAAATACTCAAACACCAAAATTAAGATCAGGCTCCTCTAAAACCAAGAAGAAAAAGAAAAAAAGAATCACATAAAATTGAAGCTTTTGGAATTAAAGTATTCAACCACATATTTGTGTTTAGAGGTCAAGAGATTGAGACTCACGAAGCTTATTTCATTTTCACTACTTTGTCTCGCTTTTTTTTCTTTCTTTAACAAATCCTTGCAAGCTTAATGGTAGATTAAAAATAAATGCTTTCATTGAAACCCCAACTATTACTAAAGCCTTCTTAAAAAGGAGCATAAATTTAAAACATATACATGCAAGGCCTTTCAGGGATTAGATAGACTAGCCTATGCACTAAACACTTTCCACAAAAAAACATAGGGCATTGCAATATAATACAAAATAAAATAAAAAACAAAACTAAATTGTGAACCAAGATGAGCACCACAGACCTTGTTTTGAGGCACACAAATCTATTGTTCAAAAAAATTTAAACCTCTGTCGATCTGTTGCAACAAAAATCAATCACAATTCCATCAAATCAATGAAATACTAAGGAATAAACATATCCTCATCCTCCTATTGCTCCTCCTCCTTAAGGATTTGTCAAGCGAGTAAGAGAGCTATGGGAGCAGCCTCATCTAAAATATTTGAACTAGATTTTGATATACCATTTAGAGAGCTTGGTTTTCATGGAGTTCTGAAAAACATACGATGATAAAAACAATTAGCTTTGAATTAACAAGGATAAGGAAAAGAACTTACAATTGCCTCTAGATGTAGAAGGGCGCTTAACTTGACCACCCCCCATGTAGCTCTCCTCACTTCCTCTCTTCATTTATATGACCACCAGTCTCACCTCAAGCTGCTCTTGCAAAAAAAAAAATATCATATTCATTACAATTAGTCTAGGTTTCTTGTTTCTACAACCCCCTCCTCCTCCTTCCCTTACAATCACAAAAAGAATGAATCCTTCACAGAAAAAACCCCAAATTGTCAATAGTCAAAGTGGATATAAATTCAAAACCCAATAAAAACACAAAATACTCAAACACCAAAATTAAGATCAGGATCCTCTAAAACCCAAGAAGAAAAAGCAAAAAAGAATCACATAAAATTGAAGCTTTTGGAACAAAAGTATTCGACCACATATTTGTGTCCAAAGGTCAAGAGATCGAGACTCGCAGAGTTTATTTCATTTTCACTACCTTGTCTCACATTTATTTCTTTCTTTAATAGATCCTCGCAATCTTAATGGAAGATTAAAAATAAATTCTTTCATTGACACCCCAACTATTACTAAAGTCTTCTTAAAAAGGAGCATCAATTTAAAACATATACATGCAAGGCCTTTCAGGGCTTAAATAGACTAGTTGCTGCACTAAACACTTTCCACAAATAAATAGAGGGCATTGCAATATAATACAAAAGAAAATTAAAAAAAAAAAGTAAATTGTGAACCAAGATGAGCACCAAAAACCTTGTTTTGAAGCACAAAAATCCGTTGTTCAAAAAAATTTGAACCTCCATCGATCCACTGCAATGAAAATCAATCACAATTCCATCAAATCCATGAAATAATAAGGCATAAACATATCCTCATCCTCCTGCTGCTCCTCCTCAAGGATTTTTCAAGCGAGTAAGAGAGCTATGGGAGAAACCTCATCTAAAATATTTTGAACTAGAGTTTGATATACCATTTAGAGAGCTTATTTTCCATGGATTTCCTTTCAAAGCCTCTACTTTTATTGTTCCTATGATAAACTGTTTGGTAGAGTTGGTGGAATTACCTTTCTTAGTAATCACTATTAGTGATATTGAGAATTGTTAACCTTGAGAGAGTAGGACTTGGGAAAAAGGAATTTGATATGGCTATTATTTTCAAAGACTTCAAGCGGGATGTACTCTAATTGTATGCCATTCCTCAATCTTCGCTTGATGGCATCAGGGAATGGCGGAACTCCATGGATATAAAGTATTATGAAAGCAGAATGAGCTTGAACTGGTGGCCGATTTTGAAGACTATTACTGATGATCCAAATAAATTTATTGAAGATGGTGGTTGGGAATTTTGGAATATGGAAGCTAGTGATTTTGATTTTGATAATTCAGAAGAGTCAGATCAAGGATATGAACCCTCTGATGTAAAAGAGGAATTAGAATCAGATTTCATGTAGCCACCATCAAGAGTGTTACAAGCCAACAAGATGAAGGGAATTATTATATAAGGATCATTTTCAATGTTGTAGGTATTGGCTTTAATGCCAACTACAATGGCGACATTGAAATTCCCTAGCAGTATTTATGTTAAGAAAATTTCCTTTAGATGCAAGGATTCAAAGCACATCAACCACGTGGTACAAATGATTAAATCCCAGAGATGATCTATAGCAATGAAAGAGTCTGAAAAGGAGAAGAGAGCTACACTGGTGACTCGGGAGAAACTTCAGCTTTCAAAAACAAAGCCAATTAGGCTGGTAGACGTGTGGATCAGGCCAGCATTTGGTGGAAGAGGAAGAAAGATGACTGGAACTCTGGAGGCCCACCATAATGGATTTTAGTACTCAACCATGAGAGAAGAAGAGAGAGTTGATATCACCTATCAAAACATTAAGCATGCATTGTTCCAACCAGAGGAGAAGGAGATGATTACTTTGCTTCATTTTCATTTGCATAACCATATCATGGTGTGGGAACCAAGAAGACCAAGGATGTCCAGTTTTATGTGGAGGTAATGGATGTCATCCAAACTTTAGGAGGGGCAAGAAGGTCAATGTATGATCCTGATGAAATTGAGGAAGAACAACAAGAGACGAAAAAGACTACAGAAACACAAAACATGTAAGAGAGCTATGGGAGTATCCTCATCTAAAAGATTAGATTACATAATCATGGACTGTAGAAACATAAAAAAGGAAAGATACTAAAACTGTAAACTGATTATATCCCGCAAATAAGATCATGTTATCCATAATACACACACTCATTTTATGGCATTAAAACAACAAAATAGAGATATAGTCTCCCCACTAAAATACAAGCATACATAGTAACCAAGGATTAAATTCCTTTAATAGTTTTCTCAAAAACATATGATGATAAAACAATTAGCTTTGAATTAACAAGGATAAGGACAAGAACTTATGATTCACCTCTAGATGTAGAAGGGTACTTCACTCGACCAGCCCCCATGTAGCTCTCTTCCCTTCCTCTCTTCATTTATATGACCACCAGTCTCACCTCAAGCTGCTCTTGCAAAAAAAAAAATATATCATATTCATTACAATTAGTCCAAGTTTCTTTTTTCTACAACCCCCTCCTCCTCCTTCCCTTACAATCACAAAAATCATGAATCCTTCATAGACAAAACCCCAAATTCCCAATAGTCAAAATGGATATAAATTCAAAACCCCAAAAAAAAAACCCAATAAAAACACAAATACTCAAACACCAAAATTAAGATCAGGCTCCTCTAAAACCCAAGAAGAAAAAGAAGAAAAGAATCACATAAAATTGAAGCTTCTGGAACAAAAGTATTTGACCACATATTTGTGTCCAGAGGTCAAGAGATCGAGACTCGCGGAGCTTATTTCATTTTCACTACCTTGTCCCGCATTTTTTCTTTCTTTAACAGATCCTCACAAGCTTAATGGCAGATTTAAAATAAATGCTTTCATTGAAACCCCAACTATTACTAAAGCCTTCTTAAAGAGGAGCATCAATTTAAAACATATACATGCAAAGCCTTTCAGGGCTTAAATAGACTAGCCTCTACACTAAACACTTTCCACAAAAAACAAAGGGCATTGCAATATAATATAAAATAAAATAAAAACAAAAGTAAATTGTGAACCAAGATGAGCACCACAAACCTTGTTTTGAAGCATAGAAATCCGTTGTTCAAAAAAATTTGAACCTCCGCCGATCTGCTACAACAAAAATCAATCATAATTCCATCAAATCCATGAAATACTAAGGCATAAACATATCCTCATCCTCCTATTGCTCCTCCTCCTTAAGGATTTGTCCTGAAACATATACTAATTCAATTTAACTATGCACAAATAAAATTTAAATATCATTTAATAAATTTGATATAATCTTATGAGAAAATTCAAATACCTACATACTCTCCTCACCAGACTTCCTATGTGCATCGGACTTCTATGGTGGCATGCGAATCTTCCTTCTGTTCCTGTGATGTTGTGGTGACTCCTGCAATTCTTCTACCAGTGGTGTGTGGTAGTGCGGTGACCACCGCTATCCTACGGCTCCTTCATCAGCTCGGTGTGGTAGAGAGGTTTTTACTATGATATTACAAGTTGCTTCTTCATTTTCAGTGGTAGTGCGGTGAAAGCTTCTGTGGCAACATTTTTATTCACAAAGGAGGCCATGGAGGGAGGACGTGGATGGCATAGAAATACTAAATTGCTAAGTGGAAAGTGGGTGGACATTGTAGTAGACAATAATTTTAATGACTAAGACTTCTAAATTTTCAGAATTATTTGCAATCCATGTTTAAAAAAGGATGATTCTTATGGCCTAAACTTTGAAATGATTCGGTAATATTATGTTGTACTTGGATAATTGAAAACCTGTTTTATTCTCCTAGCAAGATTTTTTATTTTCCATTATAATTCTAGACCAAACAACATTTGCGGGGATGGTATTTTACACCAATCTTAATTTGTGTGAAGTTCACGAACCTATTGTCAAGTAGTAAATTCCTTTTGTAGACATGAAATGTAAAGGCTTCATTTAAGAAAAGATAAGTAGTGTCTTTCTGAGGGTAATCCACATGCAAAAAGTAAAAAGCACATAAAAAAATAATTGTACATTAGAAAATCAGATTCAATCAGTTATGTCTTATTTCTCTTGCACACTTATCTAAAAGACATAGGGTATTCACCATACATTTCCCTTGACAAAGAAAACATGTGCTTTCATTTATTTTTCTGTATATCTTAGAAGTGAAATTGTTCAAAGACATTAGATTTCCATAGTCCATGTCATTAAAGTATGTAGTTTTTTATCCAAAAACTAATACACAGTTGAATCCAGAAACTACATACTTTAGTGAAATTTTTGTTACATAATGATGCACTGAGAAAATAATATGTACAAAAAAATGCAAAGAAAATGTTTGAAATTTAACATGCAACCTACTGTGTTTTTTTTTTTACTAGTGATAATATTTGATTTTATTAATAATAATGCAGAATTTATATCAACTTCAAAAATTAAGTCCATCCACCAGCTTCTAAAATATGTCTATTTAACCACCACAGTTCCCAACAAACCAAAAAAAAACTACTATTACCCATACTCCATACTATTTACATTTTCAAATAAAAAATAGGGCTTAACCCTAGAAAACATACAACAAAAACTAAGATATAAACTGTATTTTAACCAAAATTGAGCTTCAGTTTACGCAGAAGTGTCTGACGTGCTACCCAGTTGCATTTGGAATATTTCCTTGATTGGCTTCATCTTCTTCCTTGGGCACAAACCTTTCTTCTCTCGTAGCTCCTCTCTAGTGACATCTTCGAGTCCCTCAATGACCATGTCGACCTCCATTATTTCTACACAAAGTTTTAGGGCTTTCCATCCTAGCTCCACTCCTCCTCTCCACATAGCTTTGGTGATTAGTTTTGGCCACCTAATGAAGGGTCATACTTCAGGGTCCACATGATCTTCCATGCCTTCAGTCACATCAAAGCCTTCTCTTGGTATAGCCCATTCCAAGATACTTTCCATATTCACTAGAAATCCTTGTGTACCAACGCCTTCATTAATTTCCTCACTTCCTCCATTGAATCTCTTAAGTCTAGCCCCCATGCCATGATAAATGAGTACATATCCATAGTAGCATGATATATGTGTGTCAAATCTTCGAAGCCAGTACCCAGGATTTTTTGTACAGATCGTGCAACCTTCACATCGTCGGAGAGGAACAATCCTCTCAGCATTTTCACAATTTCTTTGCCAATAAAAGGGTCCAATTTTCTCCTCAAAAGTAGAGTGAAATTAGCCTCCATTTCTTCTCTGGTATGCTTGCTTCCAAACTGGCTCACATCGTAGACCAGTTACATTCCTTTCCACCCCAAACCAAGAAGCATCAGACGAAATGCCTTGTGTGTCTTTAAAACACATCCTATTGTCAACCCTCACCATTAATGTCGAACATGAGTCCAACGCCGCCAACAATACCTTCATCAATGCTTCAAGTCCTTCAAGAATGTAAAACACATTCCTCTACTTGCTAGCATTAACTCCTTCCTGCATTAACTACAATGGACAAATTTCCTCCATAGGAATTCCACCAAAATATTATATTATTATTTCCTCCACCTCTGCAAAAGATAGAGCCCATTTCAATAGGGTATTTTCTTTGGCAATGTCTATGTAGGCAACAAATTTTTGATTTGACTGTATTTATTAATTAATTGAAAATAAAAAGTGCATTCACTTTTTATTTTAAATTAATTAATAAGTACAGTCAAATCAGTTAATGGTGGAATGTGTTGCCTATATAGACAATAATTTTCCTAATCACACCTTGCAAATGCCAAGCATCAATTCCTCCTTTTATTATTGCTTGGATTACTTGGATGAATTGTTGGCAGAAAAAAATAGGATTACTTGGATGCTTCTTCCATTCATTTTGTATCAACATATGTTAGTGAAGACACAAAATTTAATAGCTCAATCAGGTAGAGATTTTTTGATTTTCAAATGAAGAGTAAGGTAAATTTTTATTTCTGCTACATTACATTCATGTGCATAAACAAAATTAGAAGATCAAATTACTAGATTGCACTTATGTAGATGCATATAACATAGGAAATATTGCACAATCCTTTCAAAAATGTAGTCTTTATTGATAATGTAAATTTATGTTGTTCCACACAAGTCGTGGAACTAACTATTTGAATGCATATAATTGAAAAACTATACATTTATAGATACAAAAGATAAAAATGTACATAAAGAGAAAGGGGACCCATCATTGCCTCAATGACGAATCCCAGTTGCCTTGTTCTACATCATCTTCAGTCTTCCCGCTTGTCTAAGCCTCCAAATTGATGTATTCCTTGTTTCTCCTAGGTTTCCTGCATTTGAGTGAGAAGAGTTTTGTTAGAGAAATGAAGGATCACCAGTCAAAATATGTGCATACATCTATAAACATATAATTTTATTATCATGTGCATTAAAATAACTTGCATACCATAGATGTCTAGGAAAACAAGAAAGTTATCAACATAGCCATGATTCTGACAAAACCGATCATCAAGGATTCCAAGATAGTTTTCATTAATAGTCTAGTTAAAAGTAAGCAGCCCCAAGCATCATAACAGTCACAATAATTGAACATGAGGGACACTCATGTAGATTAAAAGCTTACACAATAGTCATCACTTGCAAAGATAGAGACAACGTGTTTCTACATAACAAATATAATCAAATGCATGGAAGATACAATGATGAAGTCCATAATAGTGAATGTTTCTTATAAAGAGGGATTAAAGGACAAAATTTTGTATCAAGGAGAACAAGGTAACCTCAAACTCTGTTGTACCTGAGTATGATAGTACCTGAGATTCTGGTGTTTCTAGATGGAACATATAGTGGAAAAGTGTAGTCTCCATCTTAACGAACCATCTTCAAAGCTCTTCCTTGAAATCAGGGTTGAAAAAATTAGAAGAAAATAAATACCATAATTCTAAAGTAACAATTTGTATCAAGAAAAATGTCAGAAAGTATAATTAAAAAGACAAATCCTTACAATTGCACCTCAAATTGGACCAAATAGCAACAACAAATGTGCCCTTATAAATCTTGCAGATTTAAACAACTTGAAAAGACCACTTTGGAGACATCAAAGCAATAAATAAGCATGAAAATTGACACAACAATTGAACAGTGAAGATGGATTACGAGTTATAATGTATCTTCTCCATTATATTGCTCAAAATATAAACATACATAAAATGAGTTCTTTTGATATGAATAAGTGGATGAGATAATCTAGTATCTATTCTAATGGATTGAAATGATGATGATATGATGATCAAAATTGGACCTTGGTTTCCCTATTTGTACGAGAAGCAACAAGCTTCAGGTCCGTTCACAAAAGTTACATCGTTTCTTAACTAAAGCATAATTAAGATAACATAGAAACTTAAAAAGATGGGTCCATTCCAATTGTTGCCAAACATTAAATAATGCTTGTGTTTTTTGATAGGTAGAAGATTTTGATGAAACACATACTAATACCCAATATCCATCTAGTTTATTAAGATTTGGATGGGATGATCATCCAAACCATACCAGGTTAAAAAGAGTAAGATTAAAGAGAACACCCGAAAGTGTTTCACACTGGCTCAAGGTACAATCCAACCTGGTTATGACACTGATAGCAATCCAAATTGGCTTGAACCATCCATACCTGAATGTTGCATCACAATCTATTCTTCCTGCACATAAAAATGCCACATGTTAACCCCTTCTAAACAAAACTCAAAATACCATGAAACAATGAGTCCCCTATATTAGTAAGTAAGTAGGCAGTCTATAGGGCATAGTTTGATTTTATACAAGGATGCTCATGAAAGGAATCTTCAAATGACAGTGAGTGAGTTGTTTGAGATTGCATCTGATGGTGCAATATCCAATCTTAAAGGCAGTTAGTAAAGCAGTATATGTGCAAGAATCAAATTGTACACAACAAACAATTCACAATGTTATCTTGCATAATGCCTTAAGTTTGGAGACAAATATTTCATTGTATCTTGATGAAAGTAGTGACCTTAATGGTCAATCACTACCAACCATGATTTTAAAACATGGTATTGTGCTTATGGAGGCAATATTTTAAGCAAGGCGGTGAGTGGTGGTTTGGACCAATGATAGGTATGAAGGACTTGCTTTATATGCATACTATGCAGTCTAGCTTAAGAAAATGTTCTTAGAAGAGATTGAAGGTGGATTAGGGAACTCAAGGGTTACCATGATAAAGATTAAAAAAAAGACTGATATCTATTAAAAGCCACTATCATGAAAATATTAAAGATGTCAAATGCAAAACCCTAGCAGCTGGAGTAATGAACACAATGTTGTTGTGCATTTTTTGCACACATGCCCCACCAAAGGCGGGGACCCTTTTTTTCTTCTACATCTTTGCACCTTGGCTTTGTTGATTTCTATTTTTTCTCTTCTTGGAGGTTATTTTGGGATTAAGTCCGGATTTGGTTTGATTGGGGTGGTCTCTTGAAGCATTTTGGGGCCTTGGATTTTAGAAATGGGTATTTTTCATGAGAATTTTCATATGTGATGCGTAAATATTTTTGCACCAATGGATAAAGGACAAAAAATTAGGCCAAGTTGCTTTTTGAACTTTTTGAAAATTCATCTGGGAAAAAAAGTTATGGGGTTTCGAAGTTTTCCTCCGAATTTTTTTTGCCATTTTTGAGGATTTCCACCCGGTCCGGATTTTGGCGAATTTGTCATTTTTCGGGGATTTCCACCCGGTCCAGATTTTGGTGAATTTTTCCATTTTCGGGGATTTCCACCAAGTCCGGATTTTGGTGAATTTTTGCTATTTTCAGAATTTTCCGTCCGGTCTGGATTTTTTCGGGTTTTTTGCCATTTTCGGGATTTTCTGCCCTATCCGGATTTTCCACCCTATTCGGATTTTTCCGGGTTTCTGGCCATTTTCGGCATTTTCCGCCCCGGCCGGATTTTTCAGGGTTTCTGGCCATTTTAAGGATTTTCCACCTTGTCCGGATTTTTCTGAACCTCTTGTCATTTTTTGGGATTTTCCCTTCCTAGTGGATTTTTCCGAACTTTCTGTCACGATTTTCCTGATTTATGAAATTTATTAATAGGGTTAAATTTCTAAAATTTTATGACGGAGTTGAAATTTGCAAGGGTTTATTTATGCTTAATTTTAAATATTTTATGGTTGGATTTTCACATGTGGGTATTAATGATTATATCTGTTTTTCGAGATTAAATAAATAAAAAAAGGACTTGCATATGGATTCGTGCTAAGAGGAAAATTCGGAAGATATTTTAAATGTTGATTTACATATGAATCGGTGCCCAGCTGTTCAAATGAACCCAATTGCATAAGAATCTGTGCCACAGTCTGTCTACAGCTGGAATATATGTTTCAAACATGGAGTGACGTGTAATGCTATTTTCACTCTCCAATCATAATTTTTTATTAAAATCGAGGTGGCAGATTGTTGATTTCTTATGGCTCCTGGATGTAACTACTTTTATGCTATTGGATGATGATGTACCACATTTTTAAGAACCCTAATGTGAATTCTTAGGGTTTCTTGAGGATTAATTGCATCCATTGGATTGAATTTAATCCTGGCCTTTGATTTAAAAATGTAACATCTATAAAAGGCCAGTGCCTTCTCATTTGTAAGAGTTAGAAAAGATTAGAGAATAGTTGGTTAGGGGCTGCAAAGCCATAATTGGCTAAGTTAGAGGTTAGATTCTGCAAGTCAGTAGTTGTAGGAGAGGAGAAAGATTTGAAATTGTTATGTAATGCTAGAGAAGATAATGCAAATGGGTTGTTGATTTGGCAAACATTGTGTTATATTTCAAAAGTTTTATGGTTTCTTGTTCTTGATTCTTAGTGTTAGATGTTAGTTTTCAATTCTTTCATGATAATGGTGAAATGTTAATGATGTTGATTGATCTCCGGTCCATACTTTTGACAATTTACTGATTGTAAGTTTTTGTGTAAAGTTAGTCTGGGCCTTATTTTCTGCTAAGTTCAATTGTGGATGCTTGTTTACATTGTGTCATTTACTGGGTATGTGGATGAATGTTCATAGTCTGAAAATCTTCAGTTTCCTCAGAAGATTGCACCATTTTTGCAGAGTTGTGGGCTTGTCCTTGATTAAGCAGAAATTGGTTTTATTGGAGATTTGTCCATTTGCAGCATTCATCATTGTTGTGATTGATTTTAGAAGTAATTTTAATCTTAGGATCTCTTTTAAACTCTTATCTTTTGCTATTTCTTTTATTATCTGGGTTACATGTAAGAATCTGAGTATCAATATATTGCAAAATCTGATAAGTTTGAAGATCTAGTATTTGTTTGTAAGGCCCCTTGTGATTACCAGCATTTTCACATTATCTTTGAGTTGTTTCACTGCATTGTCAAGACCTGACATTAGAGACCTTGGGGTTATCTCTTTTCTCATAGAGATTTACCTTTCAAAAGAGATAGGATATCATATTTTGTCTGAGTTGTTTCTATGCAAAAAACACCATCAACAGATTGGCGCTAGAAGGAGGGCCTGAATAAGCAAGCTAGATCAATTTTTGTCTGTCATTTCTCCTAAGAGGTTCAAAAGAAGAACCAGATCTACTCCAGGAGAGGAAGAATTTAAAGAGCTGAAAGCCCCTACTAGGTCAAGAAGGGCCATAAGAAGGGGAGAATCATCATCCACCCAGCCTATCCCATCATCCCCATCTTCTTCATCCTCATCATCCTCATTCTCATCCAATTCTGAGGGCATTCCTATTCAACAACCTCAACTAGTCATAAATCAGCCATTACCACCCGCACCTCCACCAATGGCTTTCCTGGCAAATAACCCATCCCCTCTATTCTTCAACAACTACAATGTCATGCCCAAGAACCCTGAGCATTTTTTCTCTAAGTTTCATACTCATGACCCCAAAAGGACTACTGAAGAGCATGTTAGGATTTTTAAAATTACCCTCCAAGATAGGGGAATTAATCATAAGGATGTTGCCTGCAGACTTTTCCCCTATTCTCTAGGAGATGAGGCATTCTATTGGTATAACCATCTTCCTATTAGGTCTATCACTACTTGGCTTCAGTTGGAGACTGCATTTTTATAGAGATTTGGGGTCCCAATTAGTTCTAGTGGGCTTTATCTACAGTTTACTAGAGTAAAGAGGGAGGCGAATGAACCAATAGGGTCTTTCAATAATAGGTTCCATAGGGATTATGCAAGACTGCAACCCCCTTATGTTGTGGATGATGCCTCTGCTAGGGAGGTTTATTATGAAGGCTTTGGATAGTTTGACATCTACCTTTGTGAAGTGGAGAGAAAACCCTCTTGACAGCCTGCTTGAAGCTTATGATGTGGCTATTAAAGTGAGCACAGATTTGAGACAACACTTGTTTGGACCCTTGCCATTAGCTAGTCAAACAGTTATGTTGGGTTCAACTTCTCAGCTGCCTTTGGTTTCACACCCAAGTCAACCCTTGAATCAAGCCCCACCCATGTCAAATTACTATCCAAATACGAATTAGCGTGCATTCTCTCACCAACAATCTAATGTACCCAGTTACTTGCAGAGCTTTGAGACATTTAACCAATCCTCGAACCATGGGTTCCATTCTATTTATATGCAAGATTCAGCTGGTGTTGTTCCTCCATCAGACAATGCAGATAAGGAGAGGCTGGATGAACTCACAGAGCTAGTAAAGAAGTTGGCCACTGAAGTCACCTACCTAAGGAACCAAAACAACCAACCTCAGGTCATCCAAAGGGGAAATCAGTTCAATCATGATCAAGATTAGGGGCAGAATCTCGATAGGGGACAATATTTTGAAGATCAATACTCAGGGCCAACATTTGATAGAAGGAAGCTACCACATCAAAATAGGACTTGGGAAATAAGGCCTGACAATGAAGGAGTCCTAATATCTTTGGATCATCCAAACAATCAAGAAAAGCCTCCAACTGGTGTGTATTTGGCATAAACAACTTTATCTGGATGGTGCAAGCTTCATAACACTAATCAATACTCTGAGTTGGATTATCAAGAATTTCAGACTGTTGCATCTATTTTCCAACTGAAGATCCAACATGCCCACAAAAATTTGAGTGGATAGGAGATAGTACCAGCTAATCCTTATGACATATCAGTCTTGGTGGTAAATCATGCACCATTTCTAAGGAGCGAAGAGGATGGACCAGAGGAAAAACTAGACAAAAGTGTTGAAACAGAGTATGCATACAATGAAGAATCTATAGTTCAATCTTCTGAAAGTGATGAGGAGGATGGCAATGGTCCGCTAGAGGTAGAAGAGAAAGTCTGGTTGTTGGATCATACAAGAGATACACAGAAAGATACATCAAACCAGTCTCCAATGGAAGAACTTCAACAAGCTATTGAGGAATGCTCAGTAGAAAAGGTAACTGGCATTGAAGTTGAGAAGGGCATAGCAGTACATGCTGAGGTAGCCCTAGAGGACGTTGAGCTTTCAATTGAGGAGCCTCAACATATTATCAATGAGTGTCCCATGAAGCAAATTGAAGGAACTGATGTTGTTGATGAAGGGGTTGATGTTCCTAAGGGTTACAGTTACAAGCCTGAACCAGTGCCAACAAAAGAATCAAGGGAGTCTTCTTATTCATCTAATTTTGTTTTTTCTCTATCTATTGATGAACTGAATATTGAAGATTCAAAAATTTTATGCATTAATGATGGGATAGCTAATGTGGTTCATTTTGATGCACAGGTAAAATTGAATGATGCTGAAAACAGTAATATTACAGTCAAAATTGAGCATATGGTTGTAGGTGAAAATTTTCTTGAGGATCGGTCTGTCATGCCTCCTGATGAACATCTTGCTGAGAAACTTGCCATGCATGACAAAGCTGATGCCATTTCATCACTATTTCCTCATGAAGATACTCAAACAGGTGAAAAGTTCCATGATGTTAATTTTGAATTTGTTCAATCTAATTTTCACCCTGAATTGCTCATTGATGACTCTGATTTTGTTGTGCATGTTTCAAATGCAAGAGGAATACTACATCATCAGTTGAGATCTCCTGACCTCATGGATGTTAATTCTGCATGATTGGAGGACAATAAATTTAACATTCAGTCTGAACAAGCGCAACACTAGGTTGTTTCTTTCCTTGCTAAAAATTCTGAAGTTTATCATTTTGATTATGGAGGTTTAGGGAAGACAATGTGTATATGGATTTATCATGGTTTCAAAGAGTTACCTCAATTGCTGATTATTCCTGTTGAGAATTTTGAGTTTGAATGTTGCATTGTTGAGGTTTATTTTGCTGAATATAAGGATGAATTTGCATTCTTAAGGACTGTTACCATTACATTACTACTTGTTTGTGCATTGATGAACCATTTGGGGATGGGTCTCAGTCTTCCTTGTCTGATCGTGAGCCATTTTCAATCTCTTTGTACATAATGTTCATCTGAATAAATGCAGTTTGCCTTGCTATTCTTTTGCTTTAGTCTGTCTTCGTTTTCTCTAGGATAGATTGCTTTAGGATTAATTTGCTTTGGTTAGTTTAGATGGCTTTAGTTTAGATTGCTTTTCTTTGCCTTTGGTTGGCTTCTGTGTTGCTTTTGGTTTCAGTTTGGTTGTCTGCTTTGCTTCTTCAACTTGGATTCCCCCATTTTCTATTGGGAGTGTCTTATTTGCACAACAACAATTGTTTTATCAGGGACTATTTTAGGTATTCCTTTTACAAACTCTAATCATCCTTCCAGGATATGTTGGGTGAAATCCTCTATTTAGTGTCACATGTGCTAAATATTTAAAGTGGACAGGTCATTGGATTGAATTAGCTCCTGAATGTGCTCAAATCTTACATTTTACACACATCTTAAGAATCTTGAGGTTGCCATAGGATCTTTGCGAGGTCTTGTTAAGTGAAAAATCTTATATTTCTACTTCAGTGCCATTTTGATTCTCAGCCCTAAGTGTGAGCTTCATTGCTTATAGGTTGAAATGAAAAGAATGAAAAGAAATATCAAAAAAAGAAAAGAAAAGAAAATATTGAATATCAAAAGAAAGTGAGTTCAACCTTTTAGGGGAATTTGAATATCTCTACCGGGGCTATGGACGCCTAGCTGATAGTAGAGCTATGTTCAAGAGAATCACAGTGATAACCTTGTCGGGGCTATGGATGCCTGACTGACAACGAGGCTCTATCCAAGTTGCTTTTGAAGTTAGAATCTTTATGTAGCCTAACATGACTGAACTTGGTTTCTTGCAACAACTTAAGGAGGGAAATTTATACACTTGCACACACTTGGATTTTCAGCACAGGAAAGGCTAGCTTGTCCATTGATTTTGAAACTTTAGTTTTTTGGTTCACTTGATGTGAGGATCAAAACCAGAGATTCTGGGTTCTTGATTCCAGTTTGTCATCGAAATGCTCTGAAGCATTTTCCCAGCAGAGTCGCCATTTGTTGTGCACTTTTTGCACACACACCCCACCAGAGGCGGGGACCCTCTTTTTCTTCTACATCTTTGCACCTTGGCTTTGTCGATTTCTGGTTTTTCTCTTCTTGGAGGTTATTTTGGGATTAAGTCCGGATTTGGTTTGATTGGGGTGGTATTTTGAAGCATTTTGGGGCCTTGGATTTTAGAAATGGGTATTTTTCATGTGAATTTTCAATGTGATGTGTAAATATTTTTGCACTAATGGATAGAGGACGAAAAATTAGGCCAAGTTTCTTTTTGAATGTTTTGAAAATTCATCTGGGAAAAAAAGTTATGGGGTTTTGAAGTTTTCCTCCGGATGTTTTTGCTATTTTCGGGGATTTCCAACCAGTCCGAATTTTGGCAATTTTTGTCATTTTCGAGGATTTCCAACCGGTTCGGATTTTGGCAAATTTTGTCATTTTCGGGGATTTCCACCCGGTCCAGATTTTAGCGAATTTTGTCATTTTTGGGGATTTCCACCCAGTCTGGATTTTGGCGAATTTTTGCCATTTTTGGGATTTTTCGTCCAATCCTGATTTTTTCAGGTTTTTTGCCATTTTCGGGATTTTCTACCCCATCGAGATTTTTTCGGGTTTTTTCAATCCGGGATTTTCCACCTGTCCGGATTTTTTCGGGTTTTTGGCCGTTTTGGGATTTTCCACCTCGGTCGGATTTTGGCAAATTTTGCCATTTTTCGGGGATTTCCACCCGGTCCAGATTTTTGCGAATTTTTGCCATTTTCAGGATTTTTCGTCTAGTCCGAATTTTTTCAAGTTTTTTGCCATTTTCGGGATTTCTGCCCCGTCCAGATTTTTCCAGGTTTTTGGCCATTATCGGGATTTTCCGCCCCAGCCGGATTTTTTCGGGTTTCTGGCCATTTTCAGGATTTTCCACCTTGTCCGAATTTTTCTCGATTTTTTTTGCGATTTCCAGGATTTTTCCGGGTTTCTGGCCATTTTCGGGATTTTCCACCCTATCCGGATTTTTCCAAACCCCTTGTCATTTTTCAGGATTTTCCCTTCCTGGCGGATTTTTCCGAACTTCCTATCACGATTTTCCTGAATTCCGAAATTTATTAATAGGGTTAAATTTCTGAAATTTTATGACGGAGTTGAAATTTCCAAGGGTTTATTTATGCTTAATTTTAAATATTTTATGGTTGGATTTTCACATGTGGGCTATTAATGATTATATCTGTTTTTCAGGATTAAATAAATAAAAAAAGGAGGACTTGCATATGGATTCGTGACAAGAGGAAAATCTGGAAGATATTTTAAATGTTGATTTAATTATGAATCGGTGCCCAGCTATTCAAATGAACCCAATTGCATAAGAATTTGTACCACAACCTGTCTACAGCTAGAATATATGTTTCAAACATGGAGTGACGTGTGATGCTGTTTTCACTCTCCAATCATAATTTTTTATTAAAATCGAGGTGGCAGATTGTTGATTTCTCATGGCTCCTGGATGTAACTGTTTTTATGCTATTGGATGATGATGTACCACATTTTTAAGAACCCTAATGTGAATTCTTAGGGTTTCTTGAGGATTAATTGCATCCATTGGATTGAATTTAATCTTGGCCCTTGATTTAAAAATGTAATATCTAGAAAAGGCTAGTGCCTTCTCATTTGTAAGAGTTAGAAAAGATTGGAGGATAGCTGGTTAGGGGCTGCAAAGCCAGAATTGGCTAAGTTAGAGGTTAGATTCTGCAAGTCAGTAGTTGTAGGAGAGGAGAAAGATTGGAAATTGTTATGTAATGTTGGAGAAGATAATGCAAATGGGTTGTTGATTTGGCAAACACTGTGTTATATTTCAAAAGTTTTATGGTTTCTTGTTCTTGATTCTTAGTGTTAGATGTTAGTTTTCAGTTCTTTCATGATAATGGTGAAATTTTAATGATGTTGATCGATCTCTGGTCCATACTTTTGGCAATTTACTGATTGTAAGTTGTTGTGTAAAGTTAGTCTAGGCCTTATTTTGTGCTAAGTTCAATTGTGGATGCTTGTTTACATTGTGTCATTTACTGGGTGTGTGGATGAATGTTCATAGTCTGAAAATCTTCAGTTTCCTCAAAACATTGCACCATTTTTGCAGAGTTGTGGGCTTGTCCTTGATTAAGCAAAAATTGGTTTTATTGGAGATTTGTCCGTTTGGAGCATTCATCATTGTTGTGATTGATTTTAGGAGTAATTTTAATCTTAGGATCTCTTTTAAACTCTTATCTTTTGCTATTTCTTTTATTATCTGGGTTACATGTAAGAATCTAAGTATCAATATATTGCAAAATCTGATAAGTTTGAAGATCCAATATTTGTTTGTAAGGCCCCTTGTGATTACCAACATTTTCACATTATCTCTGAGTTGTTTCACTGCATTGTCAAGACCTGACATTAGAGACCTTGGGGTTATCTCTTTTCTCATAGAGATTTACCTTTCAAGAGAGATAGGATATCATATTCTATTTGAGTTGTTGTTGTGCAAAAAACACCATCAACAAGTGTGAAAGAGGATAGTGTGCTAGGGAAGATTTAGGAGATCTCCATATTATCTAATAACAGGAAAATACATAAATTTTTTTTTTTAAATTAAAATAAATTATTCTAAACCCTATATAAGACACATCAATTCTTGAAAAGCATCTGATTTATTTTTTTAAATTAAAAGAAGTCATTCTAAACCCTATATATGATACATTGATACTTCAAAAGCATCTGAAGGAATTTGAGATTATGCAAACATATGTTAATTAAGTACCTGGATTACAAACAGTAGCACGAACATTGTAACCCTTGTTGATCAAATTTAGAATTGAAAAATAACGATGAATCCTATGCCTCCTATCACGCACATCTCCTTACCATTCTTTTTCATTCTTTATTGAAACACTTCTCCATTTTGGCAGACTGCGTCTGAAAATAAGTTTTCAACAAAGGTTTTATTATATGTTTATTAAAATGAAAACTCCATTCTGGCGGGCTATGCTTGAAAATAAGATTTCGAAGAAATTTTTAGAGTATGTTTATTAGAGTTTTAGAGTATTTTGGCAGGCTATATTCTTGATTCCTAAAATGATTTATTCAAATGGATTATGACTAACGTGATTTGCTGCCATGATTACTATACTACCAACATCTCTTATTATAACCTTTGTGTATGGTAGTGTTTTTCCCTTCCCTTATGTTGTTTACTGCACTATTGCCTTGCTCAAGGCTTCTTGTTGTGGGGTTGCGGTGTATACCGCTCTACCGCATATGTTGCTCACCTTCCCACTGGTATAGCAGTGTATTCTTTTGATCATTACCTGAAGAGTGTCGATCAGTCAATCTTCTTTGTCTTACCGATATCTCAATGTCTCATCGAAATTAGATCTTATTTTCCTCTGATGTTGGTTGCCAGTTTTGATGAGACAAGTTAATATCTCTTGCCAATATGCCACTATCTCATCGATAATTTCCTTCAGCGGTATTTCTTTATATATCGGTGTAACTCTGTCATGTCGGGGAGACTCGTGATTATCATTGCAATATGGTGGTGTTTTTTCCTTCCCTTATGTTGTTTACTGCACTACCGCCTTTCTCAAGGCTTCTTGCTACGAGGTTGTGGTGTATACCGCTCTACCGCATATGTTTCTCACCTTCTTGGTGGTATAGCTGTGTATGATTTTGATCATTACCTGAAGAGTGTCAATCAGATAATCTTCTTTGTGTTATCGATATCTCAATGTCTCATCGACATTAGATCTTATGTTCCTCTGATGTTGGTTTCCGATGTCGATGAGATAAGTTAATTTCTCTTGCTGATATGCCACTATCTCATCGATATTTTCCTTCAGTGGTATTTCTTTATATATCGATGTAACTCTGCCATGTCAGGGAGACTCATGATTATCCATGTGGTATGACAGTGTTTTTCCCTTCTCTTCAACTATTTACCACACTACTGCCTTGCTCAAGGCTTCTTGTTGCGGGGTTCTGGTGTATACCGCTCTGCCGCATATGTTTCTCACCCTCCCAACAGTCTAGCAGTGTATTCTTTTGATCATTACTTCAAGAGTGTCGATGAGACAATCTTATTTGTCTTACTGATATCTCGATGTCTCATCGACATTACTTCTTTATATCCAAGAGTTGTGTTTTGCCAAGGGTGATCCCACAAAGCTGGTTTACAATTTCTAAGAGGAATTGATTTTTGCTGAAATCACATATTTTTAGAAAATATAATGATTTAAGCCTTTAAAATTTCCATTTTAAGGATTCCAATTGAAGAGGGTTTGATCAAACCACGTTAGATCAAACCCCCTTGGATAGAACCTCGCTAGTTTTAAACCATACCTATAAATGAGTCTCTTTTACACCTATCAAAATACTGATAAAAAATCACTTTAGATTTACCTTTTGGGGGATCAAATGAATTCATTTAAAATTTATTTTAAATGATTATGGTAGTCCTCAAAATGAGCTATCCCATTAATATAATTTTAATATGTTTTGGTTTTATTATGTATGTGTTTTTTTAATTTTATTAAACATAGGTTTTTCACCGAAAATCAAGCTCTTTGTTTTGCACATGTGGAAAAATAGAAAATTATCAAAATAATTTTTTTTAAAATATGTTCGTGCTGGGTTTTGATGTCCTTGATCCATTAAAAAAAAAAAATTGAATTTCGATACATATAGAAAAAGCTATGTTGTATGTCTTAATTGCAATTGGTTTGACTTCGAAACTCTATTAAGGAAAAAATATTCAATAAAAAACTACGAGACCAATTGAAAGTGCTAGATATCATAGTTAAAAATCTAAATTTGAAAAAATTAGAATTTTATCCTTCATACAAAAAAAATTATGTTGTATACGGTGAGCGTCACTTTTTAAAAATGTTGTTTTCTGAAAAAAACTAGTTTTCGTGGGAGATGGAAAAAGAAGTGAAATCTTATTCCAAAAATTTTGAAAAAATTATTTTTAGAATCTACAAAAAAAATGTGATGAGACTCTAGTTTGCATCATCTTCAAATTCCTCACGGTTTAGCCGCTATAGGTGCCCAAATGTGAAGATTTAGTTAAAAATAATAATTTCAGTGTCCAGTTTGGCCAAAATTGTAAACCACTATTGTGGGATCACCCCCAAGAAATTATATATATACCTTCTTGATGTGACGTAAGTGACTCTCTCCTTGATATTCCTATATCTTGTTGACATTTCACTATTTTACATTGTCGATGAGACATATAAATAAATCTCTTCGACATAGGGGTGTCTAAACTGGTGCTAAACCCGAAGCTAAACTCAAAGCTCAAGTTAGGAGGCTAAAAGTGGTGCTAAACTCGAAGCTAAACTCAGAGCCAAAGGCGGTGCTAAGGGTGGAGCCACACTCAAAGCCAATATTGGCTATAAAGGCGTTGATAATTTCGGCCTAAATTAGCATCGACTAGTCTTGATCGGTGCAAATAAATGTCAAAAATAGCACCATCCCAATAAATAGCACCAATGTTTTCAAAAAATTGGCAAAAAATACATTAAAACATTGGGTGGAAGCAAAATTTGGAGCAAAAAATGGAGCAAATCAAATGGATTTGTTGTAGTGCTAGTTTTACAAAATGTCTATTATGAAAAAGTGTATGATGTTGTGAAGAATTTGTTGGATTTTAGGGTGTTAATGGAATATTCCAAATTGTGTTTAAGTGTTGTGTGTGGTCTTTGATTCATCTTTTGATCAAAGGAAGCGTGTATTTAAAATTTCAATGGTGTTAACTCAAGTTCAACCAACCTTGGGTGTCTACACTAATTGCAGATATGCTTTGGTGTTTGTGGAAGCATGGTGTGGCATGTATATGTAGATTTAGGTCTGAGTTAAGGTGTGATTTGGTCCACATTCATTCCTCCCCACCATGGGAATGTTTTGGTGCTGATCTAATTTGTGTTTGCACAGTTTAGGTGCATAGCCAACCTTGCAAAATATTTTTAAGGTTGAGGATGGTATCTATGTGTGATGAATTGATGAAGGATAAGTGTACAAAGTGTGGTGTAAAGTGTTGAGATGTGAAGTGTGAAAGTGTGAAATGCAGTATGAGATTTAATGCCTAATACTATTGGAATAAATGAGAAAAAGGTGCTTACATTCTACAAAGAGAGTGTGAATGTTCTGGTGAAGCAGTGGTGGATCTTTTCTATTTCTCTGAGATGGATTTCACATTGTAAAAATCTTATTTGTTTTTCTTTCTAGTCTGGAAGTGAGCCCTTCTTTCTTTTGGCAAGTGAGCCTATTGTATTCAATGTTGCAATTAATTTATATTTTGAGTTAATCCTCATCATGGTTTTTCCCTTCTTGGGTTTTTTACGTAAATCTGGTGTTCTCATGTGTTTGGATGTGTTTCCTTTGTTGTTTATCAATTTTACTTTTTGCTAATGTATGATAAGGGTTTAATGGTTGTTAAGGGTTTAAGAGACTAATGCTATATCAATTTAACATTGTAAGGGTTTATAAGTATCTAAATGTTAATGAATGTTTTGATGTTTTAATGTACAACTCATTCACCCGCTCTTAGTTGTCTTGTGCATTCAAAAAATTCTTGCGTAATTGACAGTGGGTGTTATCACCACATGATAGGTGATAAAAGTAAGTTCATATATCTCAAGAAGGTTAATGGTGGAGCTATTAAGTTTCATGATGACATGTCAGCACAAATATGTGGAAAAGGTGATATAAAAACTGATGGAAAGAATATAATTGAAAATGTCCTTTATGTCAAATAGCTGAAACACAATCTCCTGAGTGTCAATCAAATGTGTAGTGAAGGATATAATCTTACTTTTCATGGTAATGGGTGTGAGATCAAAAAGGAAGGTTGTGAAAGGATTATTTTTGAAGGAACAAGGAAAAATGGTAATTTTTATCATCTAAAGGAGGCCAATGGAAGAATATTCTTATTGCCTTAATCTAGAGAATGTTGGTTGTTGCACAAAAGGATGGGGTACGTCAAATTTTAGAACATGATAAAGATCAATTCCTCTCATGCAGTAAGAGATATGTCTAGGATAACCAAGCCTACAAACACATTGTGCAAAGAATGTCAGATAGGTAAGCAAAGAAAGACCAACTTAAAAATCAAGGAGTCTTTGTTTTAACTCTATTGGAGTTGATTCACACTAATCTATGTGGACCCACCATGACAAGAATCTAAACAGGTCAAAGATAATTTATGTTTCTTATAGATGATTATACTAGAATGACTTGGGTTACATTTTTAAGAGAGAAATTAGAAGCCTTTGATAAGTTTAAGATTTTTAGAGAAAAACTGAAAATGAAATAGATGCTAGGATCAAATGATTAAGGTTAGATAGAGGAGTTGAATCTACTTCCTATGAATTTAATTTTTTTTGTGAAGATCATGGTATTAGGAGACATTTTTCTGCTCCTAGAACACCTCAGTAGAATGGGGTGGTTGAAAGAAAGAATAGAACGATGCAAGAAATGGCTAGAACAATGATGAAAGATGTTGACCTACCAGATATGTATTGGAAGGAAGCAATACATATTTTTGTCTATTTTCTCAACATAGTGCAACTAAGGGTCAACAACATTAATACCCCTTATAAACTGTGATATAGAAGACCTCCCACTATTAGATATTTCAAAATATTTGTTAGTAGGCTCTACATTAGAATATATGGAAACCATGGAAAGTTTGATTCAAGGTGTGATGAAGGAACCTTTCTTGGTTACTCAACTAGGAGAAAGGAATATAGATGCTACAACAAGAGATTGGGAAAAATGATTGAAAGTACAAATGTCAAAGTAGATGAAGACTTGTGTCAAATATCTCATGAACCTAAAGTTTCTGAATCTGATATGCTTCCCTAGAATGAAGAAGAATATGAAGAAGAAATAAAAGAGAAAGAAGAAAAGTAACTAGAACCATTGAAGACTCTCAAGACCCCAACAAATTATGTACATAAAAATCACTCTAGAATAGATCACTAGAGATAAAAATGAAGGTGTGATGAGAAGAAGAAAGTTTACAAAAGTAACTAAATAAGAAAACGTGTTATTATTATCAATAGTAGAACCCAAGAACTTTGGTGATGCTAGAAAATAAGATAATTGGATAAAGACAATGGAGGAAGAACTAAATCAGATAGAAAAGAATCAAACTTGGGAATTAGTTGCCAAACCAGTTGATATGAATGTGATAGGAACAAAGTGGGTGTTTCAGAATAAGTTGAATGAAGATAGTGAAGTAGTAAGGAACAAAGCCAGATTGGTTTGCAAGGGCTATTCACAACTTGAAGGTATTAATTTTGAGGAGAACTTTGCTTTCATAGCCAGACTAGAGGCAATAAGGATTTTTCTTTCTCTTTTTGCTTACAAAACCTTCAAAGTATATCAAATGGATGTTAAGTCAGCCTTCTTGAATGGTGACCTAGAAGAAGTGTATATCAAGCAATCAAATGATTTCAAGTTATCAGAGGATCTAGAAATGGTTTGTAGACTCAAAAAGGATTTATGTGGTCTCAAGAAATCTCCCAGATCTTGGTATGCTAGGTTGGAAAAGTATCTACTTTTACAAGGATTCATAAAAGGTAATGCAAATAGTAATCTATACACTAAGATTCAGGAAGACAAAATTTTTGATTGTGGTTGTATATGTTGATGACATTATTTTTTGTTGAGATGACGATATGTGTAAAAATTTTGCAGAAGAGATGTAGAAAGAATTTGAAATGTCGATAATTTGTGAGTTATCACTCTTCCTTGGGCTTCAAATTATTTAGCAAGATAATGGTATCTTTTTCTCTCAAGCTAAATATCTCAAGGATATGTTAAATAAATTTGGGATGGAAGATTCCAAACTAGTTGGTACTCCTATGGTGACTAGTTGTCACCTGAGAAAATCTAACGAGTCTCCGAATGTTGATTAGATTATTTATATGTCTATGATTGGGGGTTTATTGTACTTAACTACTTTCAGACCTGATATTATGAATGCAGTATGTTTGGTTGCTAGATTTTAGGCCAACCCTAAGCAATCTCATGAAAGAGTTGTAAAAAGAATTTTTAGATACTTGAAGGGCACTCCGAATTATGGTGTATGGTACAAAAAGGATCAAAATTTATCTTAGAGTGCCTATATTGATGTTGATTGGGAAGGTTGTGTTGATGACTAGAGAAGTACAAGTGGAAGTGCATTCTTCTTGGGAGATAGATTAGTCTCCTGGCTCAGTAAACGGTAGGATTCAGTGTCTTTGTCCATAGTAGAAGCCGAATATATTGTTGCAGCATCTTGCTGCACTCAAGTGATTTGGATGAAGTAGACCTGGAAGGATGTGAATGTGGTCTATGATGAGAATATTCCTATATTGTGTGACAATACAAGTGTCATTAACATTTCCAAGAATCCGGTAATTTATTCAAGAACAAAACACATTTCAATCCAATATCTCTTTCTAAGAGAGAAAGTTATAGAACATGAATTTAGAATGGAGTATGTGCCTACCAAGGATCAGATTGAAGATATATTCACAAAGGTACTTTCAAAGGATAATTTTTAGTATCTTCGACAAAAGTTAGGGGTTATTTTCCCTCCTTATTATAACTAGATGCATACATTGGTGCATCTTTCCAAGGATAGAAATTCATGTCATATCCTATCTCTTGGATTGATGAGTGATATCTCTTAGGGGGAGTTGGTAGAGAGGGGGAGTCCTAAAATATTTGTGTAGTTGTTATGTGTTGTTGGTCAAAGGGGGGGGGATGTGCTACTACTTCAATTGATTATATTTTTCAATTTTATCTTGAAGTCAGAGAATGTCCTACTAATTTGTGTAGGAATATATTGCCCTTTGTCCTTGATGTCAAATGATGAGAGTGAGCAGTGTGTGTCACAATCAATTCCAAAGGGGGATATTTTTGGCAGTTATTGTCATTGATGTCAACACTTGAGGAGATTGTTGGTTTTTGGAAGTTTTTTCATTGATGTTAGCACTTGAGAGGGAAGATTGTTAGTCCTTGGTATTGATTGTTATATTCAATTTGGGCTAAAATTAATGCATGGAAGAGTTGTTGAAGTTCATGGTTGGATTTCATGACTTATCTAAAGAAGAGTTGTTGAAATTTATGATCGAATGTCATGCCTAATCAAAGAAGTATTGTGTATGGTTGTTTTCAATAGAATTGGTTTCATAATAATATATTAAGATGAGGATTAGAAGTGTTTTTTATGGTGGAGATATGTTGTTGAAGATCTGCAGTATGTCTTATGCTCTCTCTTGATGTTCTTCATGAAACATGTGTTCTTGGAAGTAAGTTCTCGCTTCTGCAAATTGCTAAAGTGTTTTTGGTTCAAGAAGTTGCACTGAAGTCTATTTGGGATAATGCTCCACATTTATCCACTATTGAAGATATCATATTTCTGTTTGGAATTCAAATTCAATATTCTATGGATGTTGCACTCCTATCTTTTCAAGTCACTAATTTTGTTGAAGTATATTTTTGTGAATTGCAGATGGTTGATAGTGTTGTTGGTGTTCTAGACTGGTCTGGGAAATGCTTTTCATTTCTTCACATTGATGTATGTGATCTTGCAACTTGGTGAAAGTGTTCTCAACATCTATGTTGTGTCTTAGTTTCAATATCATGTGTTGAAGTGGTCTGCAATTTGATATGTTAATATTATATCTCTTGAATGAATTGTTTGTGCTTTTGGGTTGAAGTATTTTGTTCCTGTTTGGTTTGTGGTGGTTGTTAATGGCATTCCAATATGAAGAAGTTTTGGAAAGGGTTGGTGGATGTTCATGTAAAACCCCCATGTGATCCACATGTTTCTAATTGGTCACCTTGGTGCCACATTGTGTCTTGTGTTGGATTTTTGGGTTATTTATGGATATCTGGATGATAGGGCTTGTTCCTTTGTTTTCCCCATGTGAATGGGGGTCTATGCTAACAATGGAAGATGTGTTATGATATATTTGTGATGCAGAGAAAGGTCCAAAACATTCAATCAATCACAATTTAAGTCTTTTGAGACAACTTTGCAACCTTTAAACTTATCTCAACAATTCTTCACAAATTCACCCAGTTTCACTTGTAGGTCTGTTGACCTAGTTTCTTGACCAAATATACCCAAACACTCACTGAACCCACTAACCAAATAGTTTATAAGAAAAATATATCAACATTTCATTTAACTCTTTTGGAAGAAATCTCTCAAACTCATGCTTCTACGTTGTCCCAACTAGGCCAAATAGGCCAATTTAACAAAGCATCACCTCTCTAAACAACTCACCAACAAAAAATTCCTATGGATAGTCATTAACCAGCCTCTAAAACCACCAAAACTACAACCTTTATCCAAAGATCTGCTCATAGAGTGCACTTTTCACAAAACCCTCATTTTTAGCAAGTTTAGGGAGGGTTTATTGAAATTCTTATTCCCACGCCCTATCTCAGATTTCCAAAGCATCAAAAATGCTCCAAATGACCTCCAAAAGCTTAAAAAACCCTAAAATTTTGCTGCCCAAAGAGTTTACGACACTTCTCTTCTCATAACCACCAATTTTCACTCAAATGCATAATATTATCAACTAGGGCATTATGCCCAAAAACTCAACTGGACTCTCCTACTCTTCTAAATCTTCAAACACCTTGTAAAAGGTATATACACACTTTGTGAACTGATTTCAACTTGGATCCATTACATTCATCGAAAAAACAAAAAAAAAATCAATGGGGGCAACAATCAAAACCTCATCAAAACTTTTTACCTGCTCAGACACCTACATCTACATCTATTCCTAACATGTTTGGACTCATTCCACAGAGCCACAACATAAAAAATAGGTGGAATGGGTCATTTAACTCATTTTATGCCTTCAAACCCTTGGTTGGCTGAACAAACCCGCCTCCAATAAAAATGCATGAAAATTCTTAAAATGCAATGAAATCACTTCAATCCAAATCCAAATTGGAGCCAACACATAAATATAACAATTTAAAAATATTTAAGCACTTAAAATGTCTGTACGGAACCGTACAATGGCTGGGAGGAGCAATTTTTTCAGAAAATTTGCACAGAAAAGAGTAAGTTTTTATTGATTTCTTCTTCAAATTTGAACAACACCTCCTCTATTTAACCATACATCATTAATTTAAACTTGACACACCTCAAAATATCTAATAAAACTAGCACCAACTATCTTTTCAATTACATGACTCTTGGTCTTCCACAATCTTGATATTTTTGCATTGACAACTCATGCACTTTTTGACAAATTTTAAAATTTTAGCACAAAAGACCCCAAATGACCTTCTAAAAACACTAGTTACATTGTAATGGTCTCATAGACCTTATTTCATAAAAAAAAAAACCTCCCCTAAAGACCTAACTTGTTGTTGGATGTTGTGGTTGTCATTGATGTCAACACTATTAGCATTTTAATTTGCTTAAGGATGTATATGTCGAGGAGATTGAGAAAATTGTAAAAAATATAGTATAGGAAACCAGTGGAGCTAAGAAGGTCAGAATGTTGGAAAGTTCTATGTATTGAAGATCTGAAGGTGCACTTCAAAGGGTTTGTTGTTGAACCTTTCTAGTATGTTGGAAAGTTTCAGACGTGCGCATAAAGTTTTGTCGAAATTATGAAGATATGTGTGCCTACAGTTATTCAATTTATGTAGATGGTGTTCTTAGTTGAAGTGGATGAAATTATGGAAATTTCATGTGCTGCACATGTACCTATGATGTTCATGGATGATTCTAGATTTTACTCGATCCTTGTTGTACGTCCGCAGTGATTGGATTGTTTGTGATTAGAGATTTTTCTGATATATGCCTGAGTGTTCATGTTCTTGGTTGACATTGTGGTGTTAGCGTGTTGCGGATCCATGAGGATTAATATTTTATTGTTTGGCATGTTTGGAGATGTTTGTTTGGGTCCTCACTATGTTGTGACTGACTTGTTTTGGTACGCATTGTAATTTATTTGTGTATCAAGGCCGACAGTTGTAATTTATTCTTTATTTGTGGCCAACTGAATAGTGGATGTAAATCCATGTAGCAAATATATATATATATATATATGAGATTGTTTTCCTCATTTAGGGGGAAGTTCTCAAGTGTACAAGTGATGTACAAGTGTCAATAAAGGTCAGATCATTTAGAGAAGATTGTCGAAGAGTTTGATCAAAAGGGTGGAAGAGTTTGAAGAAGTTTTGTATGCCTAACTGGAATTATAATTAGGATTTTGCATAAGCTCTTTACTTAGTTCAAATTCATCAGATGGATTTAATCTAATTGTTGTATGTAAGGTAGTGATCCTTCCGTTTGAGCATTGTGCTCTAGGCAGTGCACCTGAATGCAAGTACATTCTCTTTTTATTCTTCATTATACTTCTAATAGGGTATAATCTTGTGGACTAGCATCCACTATGGTTTTTCCCCTAATAGGGTTTCCACGTATAAAATCTTGATATTCATGTGTCTCTGATCTGTTGTTTTTTTTATGCTTGCACTGTTAATTATCAGATCTGTGATATAAGGTTGGTTAATTTTGTATAATTTATTTTTTGGTAACAACTGATTCATCCCCCCTTCTCAGTTGTTTATCCTTGTTTTTCCAACAATTGGTATCAGAGCAAGTTCCTCTGAAAGAATCTTAACAAATTGAGGTGATCTGAGATGGTATCATTTAAGAAGGATAGTCCTAGATTTGATGGTAAAAACTACTCTCTATGGAAATTCAAGATGGAATGTCATTTGAGGTGAATTGGTGAACCTTTCTAGCAGATGACACAAATTGCATATAATATTCCTCAGAATGGTCCCAGGCCAATAGAAACACTGGTGAGTAGAAACACTAGTGAGTGCTTTGACAGATACAAAAATGACAAATGTGATGTGATTGAAGACTACATACCAGATTTGGAAAAATTTGGAAACATTGTATGAAGGAGATGCACTAGTGAAAAGTGCTAAGCTAAAAAGTCTAAAAGGAAAATGGGAGAGCTTGAAGATGAGTGAAGATGAGAACATCTTTTCCTTCGCGCATAAGATAAATGAATTGGTGATGGAAATTAGATGTGCCATTGGAACTTTGGATGATGATGAAATTGTGGCTAAGATACTTGGATCTGTGCCCCCTTCCTACAAGACAAAAGCTCATGCTATTGATGAACTCAGAATAGTGACAAATATTACAAAAGACATGTTGATTGGAAAACTTGTTACATTTGAATTAAGTGAATTCGGTGAGTCTTCTCCTAAGACTGAATCTTCTTTCAAGGCTACTGTATCTGGGAAAAAGAAATATGATTGAGGAGAAAGTTCCTAGAAAACATTGATATATGAAGATGAGATGAAGCGGATTGAAGATGAAGAAAGGGAATTTGAAGAACTAGAAGCATTGATTGTGAAAATAAAATCAAGAGGTCATGGTAAGTACAAAGGAAATTTACGTATTAAATTTTTTTCTTGCAGTAAGATAGGTCAGTTTGCTTCTAGATGTCCTAAAAGAGTTTCAAAGTATAAGACTAGGAACACTAGATTTCAAGGAAGTGCTATTATGCTAAAGAAGGTGTAATTGATGAAGAATCTGATAAAGAAATTGGAAATGAAGATGAATGGGTATTTATTACTATCAAATAAAATGGTCAGGTGTCCATTGAATCTGCTAGTAATGTGAATGTTGAGAAATCTCTTGAAGCCAAAGTTGAAGAGAAAGATGAGTGGGTAATTGACAACAGATTCTCACATGATATGACTGGTGACAAAAGAAAATTTGTAAGCTTGGAAAACTATGATGGTGGTGTTGTGAGGTTTGGTGAAAACACTTCTGGTGTGATTTGTGTTAGAGGTACTATTTCTTTTGGTGGTAAGCACAATACTGATGATGTTCTTTCTATAGAAGGCCTAAAGCATAACTTGTTGAGTGTTGGAGAAATGGTAGACAAAGGCTACAATCTATAGTTCAAGAATGGTAAGTGTAGAATAACGGGAAGTTTAGGAAATATGATTGCTTTAGGAACAAATACAAAAGGTAATATCATTCATTTAAGTGCTGCTAGTGAAAGTTGTTTGATTGCTCAAATTAATGTAAGTTGGTAATGGCATAGGAGGTTATGCCATGTGAACTTTGATAACATTGTTAGGATAATCTCTAATCAAGCAGTTAGAGATTTACCTAAGTTAGTGAATCCTACTAACACTATGTGCAAGGAATGTTAGATGGGAAAGCGAACAAAAATTTCCTTCCAAAGCAAACAATATAACTCTAATGGAGTACTGGGTTTGATACATACTGATCTATGTGGTCCTTCTAGAATCAGAAGCCTACAAGGTGAAAGGTATTTTATGTTACTCATTGATGATTATTCTAGAATGATATGGGTCGCTTTCTTGAGAGAAAAACATGAAGCATTAGAAAATTTCAAAAGTTTTAAAGCTATGGCAGAGAATGAGACAGGTTAATGGATCAAATTTCTAAGGTCAGACAAAGGTGGTGAATTTACTTCATGGGAATTCAATTTCTTTTGTGAAGAGAATGAAATCCAAAGATAGTTATCTACTCCCCGAACCCCTCAACAAAATGAAGTTGTTGAAAGAAAGAACAAAACTATTCTAGACACTGCTAGAACCATGATGCTGGAAGAAAATGTTCCTCATTTCTACTAGAGAGAAGTTGTAAGTACTTTTGTGTATACCATTAATAGGGTGAATTTCAATAGTAATTTTGGTAAGACACCTTTTGAGCTATGGTTTGGTTATAAGCCTAGTATCAAATACTTCAAAAAAATTGGAAGTAAATTCTACATCAAGAGAGATGATGATATAGGTAAGTTTGATGCTAGAAGTGATGAAGGAATCTTCTTAGGATACTCTACTAAAAGCAAAGCTTACCCGTGCTTTAATAAAAGGTTGAAGAAAGTGGTTGAAAGTGCAAATGTTAAGGTTGATGAAGACATTGGTAAATCATCTAGATCTAGTGACTATGATTCGGATGATCAACATGATGATGCTAACAATAATGTTCAGACACATATTCAACTTCAAATTGTTTTGGTGAATCAAGGAAATCAAGAAGCAAAAGTGCAGAAGAAAGAGCACAAGAACAAGAGGTAAGAGAAAACTTCAAAACTCCTAAGTATGTAAGGAAAAATAATTCTAATAGTAAGATCATATGAGAAAAAAGAGAAGGTGTGAAAACTAGAAGAATAATTCTAAATGAATATTGCCTAATTTCCAAAGCTGAACCTAGAAATATAAGTGAAGCATGCAGAGATGAATACTGGATGGAAGCCATGAAAGAAGAACTGTTGTAGATAAAAAACAAAAATACATGGGATATTGTTCCTAGACCTCAGAACATAAATTTTATTGGAACCAAGTGGGTGTTTTGGAATAAGTTGAATGAACAAGGTAATATATTTAGAAACAAAGAAAGATTGGTTTGCAAAGGTTACTCACATATGGAAGGTATTTATTTTGAAGAAAATTTTGCTCCTATTGCTAGAATTGAGGCTGTTAGATTATTTCTTGCTTATGCTACTTTCAAGAATTACAAATTTTATCATATGGATGTGAAGCCAGCATTTTTGAATGGTGAACTAGAAGAAGAAGCTTATGTTGAACAACCAGATGGATTTCAGTTGACTGATGAAAAGGACATGGTATTCTGATTGAAGAAATCTCTTTATGGACTAAATCAAGCCCCTAGAGATTGGTATACTAGATTGGACAAATACTTGTTGAAACTTGGATTCAATAAAGGTACTGCTGACAACAATTTTTATTTCAAGTTGGATCAGAGCAAAGAACTAATCATTGAAGTCCTTGTTGATGATATCATTTTTGAAGGTGATGATGGTTTATGTATGAAGTTTACCAATGAAATGAAAAGTAAATTTGAAATTTCAATGATAGGAGAGATAAAATTATTTTTAGGATTGCAAATTACTCAGTTAGATGATGTAATCTTTGTATCTCAATCTAAGTATGTGAAAGAGTTACTGAAAAAGTTTGGCATGGAAGATTCAAAACCGGTTGGTACACCTATGGTGACTAGATGCAAAATTACATAGAAAGATGATACTCCCAAAGAAAATCAGACAAGATACAGGTCAATGATTGGTGGATTACTCTACTTGACTTAGACTAGGCCAAACATAATGAATTCTTTGTACATGGTTGCTAGATTTCAAGCTTATCCTAAAGAGTCCCATGTGACTATTGTGAAAAGAATATTCATATATCTGAAAGGGATAGCTGATCTTGGTCTTTGGTATCCTAAGGATGATGAACTTACTCTAAGTGCTTTTACTGATGTTGATTGGGTAGGATATGTAGACGACAGGAAGAGTACTAGTGGTGGTGCATTCTTTGTAGGTAAGAAGATGGTATCCTGGTTAAGCAAAAAGAAAAATAGTTTCATTATCTATTATTGAGGTGGAGTACATTCCTATTGCAAATAATTGTACCCAAGTATTATGGATGAAGAAAATGTTGAAATATGTCAGAATTGAGTATGGAGAACCCATTGCTATATTCTATGACAATTCAAGCACCATTAACATTTCTAAGAATCTAGTATTGCATTCAAAGACAAATCATATATCCATCAAGTATCACTTCTTGAGAGACAAAGTAGGTGAAAAAGAAGTCAGACTAGAGTACATACCTACCAAAGAGAAAATTGCAAATATCTTTACACAGTTGTTGCCTAAGGATACTTTTGAGTACCTCAGAGGAAAGTTAGGGGTGATTTCTCCTCCTGATTAGAACTAAGATGCATGTATTTGCATCAGTCTATGAATTCATTGCCATATTATATTCTGGATTGATGTTGTGGTGACTGTTACTCGGGGGGGGGGGTAGTCAGATGCTTCAAAATTCAAATTAGAGCATGTATACCTTTTCCATTGATGTCAAAGGGGGAGAGAAGAAATGTGAAAAAGTGGGAAAGAAGAGAAATGAAGGAAACAAGAAAAAGTACACAATCTCAGGGGGAGATTGTTGAAGAAGAGTTAGTTGGGTTGATGGTATTTTTTTTTTTCACATCATGTGTTGCCATCAATGCCAAAGTGGGAGATTAATGGATGTTTTGGTTGTGCTTTTGATATGTGGTTTTCATTGATGTCAACACTATTATCATTTTAATCTACTTAAGGTTGTATATGTTGAGGAGATTGAGAAAATTGTAAAAAGTATAGTACAGGTAGCCAGTGGAGCTGAGAAGGTCAAAATGTTGGAAAGCTTTGTGTGTCGAAGAATTGAAGGTTCACTTCAAAGGGTTTTTTTTTTAACCTTTCTAGTATGTTGTTTGAAAGTTTCAGAGGTGCACATAAAGTTTTATGGAAATTATCAAGATTTGTGTGCCTACAGTTATTCAGTTTCTGTAGATGGTGTTCTTAGTTGAAGCAAATGAAATTATGGTAATTTCATGTGTTGCACATGTACCTATGACATTCATGGATGAGTCTAGATTGTACTCTATCCTTTTTGTATGTCCACAATAAATGGATTGTTCATAATCAGAGGATTTTCTAATATATGCCTGAGTGTTCATGTTCTTGGCCGACATTGTGGTGTTAGCATGTTTCGGATCCATAAGGATTAATATTTTGTTGTTTGGCATGTTTGGAGATGTTTGTTTGGATCCTCACTATTTTGTGATCAACTTGTGTTTGTATGCATTGTAATTTATTTATGTATCAAGGCCGACAGTTGTAATATATTCTTTATTTATGGCTGACTGAATAGTGGATGTAAATCCATGTAGTGGATATATATGAGATTGTTTTCCTCATTTAGGGGGAGGTGCTCAAGTGTACAAGTGATGTACAAGTGCAAATAAAGGTCAGATCATTTAGAGCAGAGTGTTGAAGAGTTTGAGCAGAAGGGTGGAAGATTTTGAAGAAGTTTTGTGTGCCTAATTGGAATTGTAATGAGGATTTTGTAGAAGCTATTTACTCAGTTCAAATTCATTAGATGGATTTAATCGAATTGTTGTATGTAAGGTAGTGAGCCTTCCCTTTGAGTAGTCTGCTCTAGGCAATGTGCCTGAATGCAAGTGAATTCTCTTTTTATGTTTCATTATACTTCTAATAGGGTATAATCTTGTGGACTAACATCCACCATGGTTTTTCTCCTAACAGGGTTTCCACGTATAAAATCTTGGTGTTCATGTGTCTTTGATGTGTTTTTGTTTGTATTCTTGCGCTATTAATTATTAGATCTGTGATATAAGGTTGGTTAATGTTGTATAAGTTAGTTTTTAGTAACAACTGATTCACCCCCCCCTTTCAGTTGTCTATCCTTGTTTTTCCAACACTCCTAACCTTGTTTACCATGGTGCCCCTACACCAATTTGGGTCTTGACCTACCATTTTTGGTACCACATCAATTAAATTAAATTGGAAGTATGTTTTTGGGCTGACTGGTTATGTGCTTCAAAGTTTCATCTACATGTTCCCTTGATGTTGACTTAGGTTGATGTGTGCCAACATGTGAATTTTTTTAGATCACATTGGAAGATGGAATAAGTTTGGTTTTGGTCCTCTCTATCTTCAAGATAGAACCACATTATTTTCTTGGTGGTCAACTTGTTGAATTCATTGATGATATTCTTTCTTGGTCAACCTTATAATTAAAGTTTTAAAGTGTTGCAGTGGATATAAATGCAAGATCATTTCAGATGAAGTAATGGAGTAGAGTAAAAGTGTGAAGAAGTGTGTGTGTGAATTGTATTGAATATCCAATAGAGATAGTCCTAAAGTGTGTGAAAGGAAATATCAAATGTGCTTTAATGCCTCAATCAACAGAGTGAATTGTTGAAAAATATTGTAATCTCTTATGTAATTTTTATATCCTGCTTTGAGATAGTGAATCCCATTAGGTCCTTTGTATCTTACTCTTGTAGTTGGTTGGTACTTCACTATTGCATTTCCTCTTGTATCTTGTTGTAAGGAAGCGGGCCTTCTTGCAATCCATTTTAGTAGTGAGCCTTTATATTGTGAGTTACCTCTCATCGTGGTTTTTCCCTCATTGGGTGTTCCACATAAATCTTGTGTTCTCCTTGGGTATATGTCTGTTATATGTTTCTTTCTCACAACTTCTAATCTGATTAGAAGTAGAATTTCTATATCTTTCATTGCATAAGGGTTATTGAATATTTCTAATCATACAAAGTGTTTAAGTTGCTATATCTTTTTAAGGGTTTTAGTTGAGATAAGAATGGTGTATTGTCCTAAAAGTTTCAAGGTTTGGAAGGGTTTAAGTTTTTTAGTAGACTGATTCACCCCCATCTTAGTCAGGGAAAATTTTAGTGGCGAATCTTAGCCAATTGGCGAAAAATAGAAATCGGTAGCTCCAAAAATGGCAAATAGTACAAGCTAAAACGAAGACTGAATCGCTAGGTTTTTACAAGAAAATAATTTCATCTCAATTAATTCTCCATGTAAATGATGAGTCATTGGCACTGATTCACCAGTATTTTATACAATAATTAAAAATATTAATTATATTCACCAGTAGGGTATGTGCAGGATCATCATGGAAAAAATAGGCTCTTAAGTGGCAATGAAAATTCAGAAAAATCAGAGTTAGGCAACTTGACATAAAAATTTGAATAAGTTATCTATATTATTTCAAAAATATGTAAAAAAGGAATCTATGGAAAATTGAATTTAGTTTCTAAACTACAAGGTTAATTTTTGCAAAAAAAAAATCTATTTGGTGAAAATTTGAAATTTCAATGCAGTAGTACTAAAATTTCAGGGAAAAAATAAGAAGTAGGTGTCCATTTGACCACCCTAACCATAATAAAATGATAATTTTTTTTATAAGATTTTAGATATAAGTAGAGAAATCATGTTCGGATGTGATGCATATTTTTTTGTAATTTTTTTTCAAGTAAATAATTAATTATGAATTTTTTATTACAACTTTTAAAAAAATATAAAAACTCATATGTCTGAACACCTTAACTTGGTCAAAACTTCATTAAATTCATTTTTTTTTAATCCTATAGTATGCCAAGCATATAATGTGATGCATGTTTTGGATTCAAAAAATGTGATACCGTTTGAAAGCTATAGATGTTTTTTCTATCAGACTATCAATCATGAATTTAGTCATAATTCTAATAGAAAATGAATAATAATTATTTATTAGATTCAAAGTAAAGTATAATTTATATTGGTAGAAAGTTGAGAAGCTCCTTTACAAACCCTTTTCATTTCATCAATTTTGGGTAAAATAAAAGTCATCAGCCACATGGGCGAAGTCTAGAAAAGCAAGGTAAGTTGTTAAACACGGTTTTCGTGTTGACTTCTTAGGATTGGTAGGTCTGAACCAAATCCCGAGCCTAATCCCAAGCCTAATCCCTAGGCATTAAATTTTGTGTCATCATATCGAATATACGATATGTTTTAGATATGAGTTTTAAAAAATTTATACAATTTTTAATATATGATTTCAAAAATGCAATAAAGTTTATAATTTAATATATATAATATACAATTTATGTTAATCTCTTACCAAATTATGTATTTAATATATAATATATTATATTATTAAATGTATAATATTTAAATATTATTTAAATATTTTAGTTAATCTATAAATATTTAAATATATATATATTACTAATATATAAAATATTTACATATTATCTCTTTCCCTCTCTCTCTCTCTCTCTCTCTCTCTCTCTCTCTCTCTCTCTCTCTTTCTCTCTCTCTCTCCCTCTCCTCTCCCTCTCTCCTTCCCTCTCCTATCCTTCTCTCTCTCTCTCTCTCTCTCTCTCTCTCTCTCTCTCTCTCTCTCTCTCTCTCTCTCTCTCTCTCTCTCCCTCCTACTCTCCCTCTCTCCTTCCCACTCTCCCTCTTCTTATATCACTCTCCCACTCTCCACTCTCCCTCTCCCTCTCCCTC